>NNCF01128684.1:817855-948343 GCA_002313205.1 Laupala kohalensis
GGGGAGGGGATTATTATTAGTGATTGAGCAGTTACATTTCTAACTGCGTAGTTTCAGGGGAAGAAAGTTTGGACATCCTTAGAAATTAGGTGCAAACTCGCGGCCAATTGAAAAATCATTGAAAATTATTGAACGTACGTCTACGATTGGTTTACTTTCCTGCCAGAATATAAGGAGGATTGAGCTAAGAGGGGCAGAGCATGGGAACGCGAAAAAGAGGTCTGCGAGAGAACTTGTCGTGAACGGGAGAAGTGCAAAAGCGTCCGTTGTAGCCCAGAGCTAGGGCGAGAACAATGGGGTTTGCTGTAGTGAGCGCATCAAATTACTTGCCGAGTCGGGTAGGATGATCACCTGTGAGGTAGTATGAGCCACTAGTATTAAATATACTCGTTGCGCGGGTAACTGATTGCATGATCTTGTATCATATTTGTTACGTGTTTGAACTAACATATTCATTTTCTCATAAATCACAACTGTTAGTTTTTCTTATAGTTTCTTATAGTATAGTCTCTTTTTTGCATTTCTATGATTCGTTCCAATGTTTGCCAAATTTTTCTTTTCAACTCTCTTCTACGTTTCTCATTATTCTTTTTTTCCGCATTCTTCAATCATTTTCTGGTTACAGTCGAGATTTTACATGCTTCATTTTCTTTTTCAAGTCACACTATCTCCTCCCACAATCTGTTCATATATTTTTTTAATTTACTTGTGTCGTCCCCATTGTTTTCGGAAATGTATGGTAATTTACTGATTTGGACATTTCGACATAGATCATCTTCACTCGCACTGAACTGAACTTCTATCATTGTCTAGAATGGTCCTCGAGTAACCGAGTTTTGGTCTTGCTCGCATTTTGGCGAGTGTTGTTTTCATATTACTTTATCCATTTTGTTCAAAAGTAGTTTATATGAATTGGGGTTAAATAATGTGTCAATTTTTATATCAGTTAATCTACCTCGTGTTACATACACTTGTTTAGTTCTGTTCATGAGTTATCAACATTCTTTATGAAAAATTATTTATTGTAATTTCCTATCACAGTTTGTCTATCGCATTTTTCTCATGAAAGCATCCAAATTTTTCATTTTTGCCCCTCACTTTATGAATATTCATACAGCAAATTAATACAATATTCGAAATAACAATTTAACTAGTATATACTCTCATTCCATGTGGCATTCCGTACCCGTTAATGTTATGAGACCCTTTATTTATATGACCTTACTTACACGACTGAAATGTATGAAGCATTTTGTGTGTCATTTTGTACGCTCTTCGTCTCTACTATGTTAAATGCAACTGTAGGATGTGGTCTTGTACATATCATTTGATCGTTCAACCAGCTTTCGAATATCAACTGCCACGCTAAGTCGTGTTACTCTGACGATATTGTCACTTGTGCTACCTCTAGGATGTTTCAACTCATCAGAAAATTTGGAAATACCTTTTATTCATGTGTATACGTTTTTTCAGCTTTCCACACGTTTTGCTTACTACAACAATCATCAAACATCACCTCTTATATAATATGTGATATTTAAATAAATAGCTTATAATACACCAATAGCAGAATTTCTACTTCACAAATTAATGAGGAAAGTAAACATCATTAGTTCTTGCATTATCTCCGACCAGGTGAAAATGGTGACAGAACGAGAGTCGAACA
This sequence comes from Laupala kohalensis, assembly GCA_002313205.1. NCBI lineage: Eukaryota > Metazoa > Arthropoda > Insecta > Orthoptera > Trigonidiidae > Laupala > Laupala kohalensis. The sequence continues at coordinate 819,522 of NNCF01128684.1, forward strand.
CATGACCTCCTGTTATTGCATCAGGTGTGCTACTACCGCATTACCCGCCTCCAACCCAAAACCCGAACAACACTTCCTCCTGACTTGCTCCGGTAGCCCGCAACACATCTCCCAAGTGACCACAGACTGTTCCCAATGCTAGGAGCACTTTTATCTAGTTACGATCTAGACTGACTGTAAATAAAGCTACCGTTCCTCCGCGAGTAGGTGCCCAGAAGTTGTGGAATAAAATCTTTAGTACTTCTTAAACCAAGTTTAATCTGCGTCTCTTAGGGCCTGCTGATAGCACGCCGCGTAATCACTTGGTATTCAGAGATTGTCACAACCAGCATTTCAAACTCACTGACCTCGTTGCTTATTTGCTTTCATAGCACGACGGCATGATTGAATGGGAGACCCGTGGATGTCCGGCTGATAAACTGGTGCTTGGCGTGCCCTTCTACGGACACATGTTCCGATTGGCGGAAGGAGCCAAGCCGCAGACTGGAGCTCCATTAGTGCCCAAGCAACCGTCCCGAGGCATGAGTTTCCGGCACATCTGTCGCAACGTCACTAGCAACAACGGATGGACGATCGTCTGGGATCGCAATGCAAAGGTACAGTGCGCAGTGGATCATCCTTTCATTGCCCTTCTCACACAACAGAATAAAACTGAGGTCCAGATTTATAAATCTTCTCGTCACTTTGTGTAATGTAATTCTTTTATTGTGTTTTCACAAATTGTGATAAATATATTTTGAAAATTTTCAATGTATGTATCCAGTTTTTTTTAAACGATTTATTAAATTTAAAATAGGGGTTAGGGTGTCCCTTCTATGGGTCAAAAAAAATTTAGTTTGGATTTCATGAACGACTCATTCATTGTTCATAGGAGGACATCGTTGGAGAAAACTCACTTCAGTTTTCAAGCAAATCTTTATTCATGACATATAAAGTCTTCTATATTCGTTTCCGAAATAAAAGAAGAGCAGAAACGAATAAAAATCATTGTGAGTTGCTGATTCAGAAAATGTTCTTTTTGGTAGCTAATGACACATAAATAAATTGAGTTGAAGACAACAAATTCGGAAAATCTCTCTAGGTTATCTGAATCTCCAAAATTATAAGTGCTTTCGAATAAACAAACTGTTACAAGTTACGTCATTCACAACTAGAAGTAAGTGCGTCTAGATTACTACTGTAGTCTCTTACTGATCTTGACGACCGTTTAATAGCCAGGTCACATCCTGAGTAACCTGCGGACTCAGATCCCACAGCCAAGTCCTCGAGGATCCTCAATTCTTCCAATATATACCGAAGAGGAAGTCACGTGACCAGCAGGCTTCCACGCCTTGTCGCTTCCACCGTGCATTCCACCCCCTTGTTCACCTCTCGGCCGTCCTAGGAACGCAGTGACTTCACCAAGAGGACGAGCCGTCGTCGGCCCCAGTTAGGCGCCCGAACGCGCCCTTTCCTGAGTCTGTCATTGTTTCTACATCCGGCGAAAGTACTCCATTCACAACATATTAGCATTCTTTCTTTCTGAGGTCCACCGAAATTCCTTAATGGGTCTCGTCTTGGTCAAATCCTCTTCCACAGAAATAGTATAATACAAAGAGAAAGGCAAGCACTCTTCAAACGCTTCTGCCGATCTCTTCAATGGTATTCCTATCCACTTCCTAGAAGGTAAAGGGGAACGGTCCACAATACACAATAAATGGAGAGGCTTAGTGTTAATTACTCGCCACATTAATGACTCCTCCTTTTCGGAATCCGGCTAAATACCTCTATGGCTCAGTGAAAGGAGTAAAAATAACAAGTCACAAACGTGTAGAAGATCTTGGTTCTGATATTACAGAAAAGTAAAAATGAAAGTGATTAAGTGAATTACAGAAACATTCCATTATTTAAAAATAAACTTACAATACAATTAACCGTTGAGGTCTTTATAAGATGACATATATTGCTTCTCAGTTTCTGATTTTCTCTACTCAAATTTTTCACTATTTTGTTCTTTCGTTTCGTCATGTACAGAATCATCAAACTGTGCCAAGACTGCCACTTCGTCCACAAAGTACAATCAGTGCTGACAAAACTTCTGCAGATCTGCTTTCGATACGACATTGTCAACGTTTTCATATACTTCAGAGATTTCAGGAAACAAGTCTCGTTGAGGAGCTCTTATAGTGGAAACATTGAAGCCATGCCTCATATAGCAGGTCACAACGAATAAACTTGTGTACTACACAGCGGTTTTGTCTTCGGGGATTAGTTCAAGTTGAGAGCTGAGTGGAGATGTTTTTAGACAATAAAGTGGAATTAGATAAAGAATTTGCACTTTAAGATGGAAAAGCTCAGCTAACACGATAGTCATGTCTTATTCCTTTTTTTTAGTTCAGGTCAATACGAGTCCAGCAATGAGTCAATTTCGGCATCGTTCCAGTTAACCTTAATAATTTCTTTACAGACATTGATATAGTCCGGATTAATATTTTTTCAATTTTCTTTAAACCTCTTAAAACGATGTCTAGGCTCGTGTTAATTTCGTGAAATTTTGCTTGAGCGCTTTTCAAGATATACTTGTTGGCGTCAACCGAAAATAATCAAATCCCTGCTTAATTTCAAAAGCACACAAGCACCATTGATACGACCTGTATTACAAACCATTGTATCACAACAGAGGAACTCCTCTTTCTCTTCAAGATTTCAGTTAGACGTAACGGTCGAAACATCTTGTGCCTGCTCCTTTCCTCTGGAATAGTCCAATCTAGGAACAGCTAGAATTTGATTTTTATATCCCAATGGAATTGCAATAGGAAGACGTTCTTCTTTGGCATTTCGGACATCCAAAGGCGAGGATTTGGAATTACAAATCCAGACTTACTTGTAAACACTTGTCTATAGAGCTGAAAGACATCTTGATTTTCCTTTGCATCTTTTCGGAGGTCCCTCCAGATCTCGTAGAATTTAATGAGATTTTTACAGTATTTGGAAGTGTTTTTATTGGAATCCTCACCTTTTTTCAAATGTATTACACTTTCGAACAGTGAGATGAACACACATGCCTTGCACGGTGCCTTAATAGACAGTCAAAACACAGATTTACATTTAATCAATATTTCTTTATTTCACCCATTATGTTAAATGTGAAGGTTGACAATGACGACGTTTCAAGGCTCTAAATTACGGCCTCCTCTGAAGGTCTATTCATTGGCTGTCATCAATCATTAAGGAATTTGAGTTTTGTGAATATCAATTCATTCGTCAAACATATTACATAAAACATTTCCTGAAATTCTGCGTATTACATAGTTGATGTTATCTCCATCCCGTTACAAAATACACTGAATCAACGGGAAATGAAGTATTGATTAAATGTAAATCTGTGTTTTGACAGTCTATGAAGGCACGGTGCAACCTATGAGTGATATTGATCAGACAGTCAGAGAAAGTGTGATTGTGAATTTAGAATAATGATAACATTCGATAAAAAATCTTATAACATGTGCATGCAACTCCCAGATTCCTTGAAACAAGAAATAATGACAGTTACTCTGAATTTGTATCTATTTGGAGCATTCAAAATTTACCTCGCCGTTTATTTTAGCCAATTGACTTGAAATTATTATCCGATCTTTTAAACTTCATTACAAAGGTATTGTAAAAATTTCAATTTGATTAAAATGAAATGATGGACGTGGGAAAAGTTTCGTTAATATTTTATTAGTTTTTCGAATATTACAACTTTGATGTGAATTCGGCACGGGTTAATGTTATCCCAGGATGATAATTTTTAATGCACCAGTTTTTGGGATCAAATATAAAAAATTAGAGGTTATGCGTTCAAAAATAAAGAAGTCGAAAAGTAAGGGACACTCTAGGGGTTATACTATTGAGACCATAATTCGGTTATCGATATTGATTTTTTATAGAGACCGTGATTTGATTACGATACAATGAGCATGGAGATGTAGGTCCGAACAAAATATTTCATCCGCCTTAAAAAATGTTCAATATTTTGACAAATGCGACATTATTAATCACAAATATATTTTTAAAACTCACCAACAAAAATCTTATTACAAGAATGATAATCATCTTTTGGGTCTTCTAAAAATAAAGGGGTTCATTTCCTCATTGCTTGGTATCTCCTTGTCGAGAAACGATGAAAGCTATGCATTCCCGTCCTCTAAAGGATTATCGAATATCTAAAGAATTATCGACTATAGAATACCATATTTACTAATATTACAAATGTGAAAATGCCTTTATCTTTTTTTTCCCTACGTACCCAATTGACATACTACATTCTAGATGAAAATTTGCACATGTAAGTAGCTAGGAGCCCAGAAAATGTCATAGGTACATTCGTCGCTTTGATATTAAATTGGTAATTATTTATGGATTGAAGGTAATCACAAATACATTTTTTATTACTTTAAGAAGCTGATGTGTTCTACTTTTTTATATTTCTTTAAATTATTACATCCCCTACACTCGTGCTCCATCATATATTTTTATTTCAATAATACCAACAAATACATGTCAAAACAAGTTCGCCATTCAACGTCGTTTTTGTTTTGTAAGAGAGTTGCTTTTGACTTACCTCTTCTCCGTATTAATAATAATAAGTTATTTCTTTAAAAAAATAATCAACTTTGAATTAGAACTACTGAATTAGAACAACTTTGAATTTGAAACAATCAACGACTGGGACTACAAACTCGAAAACGTATTTTATGTTCCATTCGAATGTCTGTAATATAAATGGATTTCGATTTATTAGTTCCTGTATTGTTCTGTATTCACTGTTGTCATAAGGTAATATTACAATCATATTCCTGTTTTCATCAGATTCTACAAAAATCAACCCTCCAGTATCAATTAGTACATACGCCTGCAAACGACCGCACTCTCAATTTCTTGACATTTGTTCTATTCGATTTTAATTCGTAACCAATTTTTCCTCAATTCTCTACCACTCTTGAGAAAGATAATAACTAATACAACAAAATTGTCGTCTCCAATGTGATACCACTTCAAAATGGACCGTTTCAATATCCCATATTTTCCTATTGATATTTCATCAGTAACCTTCCCGTATTTGGTATTAACTAAACCTCACATTTATCAGTCTTTGCTATCGTATTTATGTGAGATGTGGATATGTTGCTTGATTGTTTTTAATGTATAAATTCAGTACAACTGTCAACACGTTTTGAGAAAGGTTGAGAAAATGTAATGAAAAAAATCACTATTACATTTGAGATGAGTGTGAGTAATCTGAACACCGATATTTCCTCCACTATCCTTAGGACTTATTCCAATATACATTTATTAAGTAAATCTTCTTGAACTGGATAATTGAACTGGATCCCTTCATCTGATATGTTCATCTTAAATATGATAGATTAATCCAGTTTTCATTCTTGTAAGCATGTTATTTATTTCAAAACAATTTTCTGACGCCTTAAAAAATAAAGCACCACTTCATCTCGACTTTCAGAAAATTTTAGGATGGTCAATATACTACTGTTCACTTCCCCATCCTACACCTCGTAACGTTTTGTAAACTCTTGTCTCCATTCCGGTAATTTTGTTTTACAATTTTCTTAAGATTTGTATTTTAATCTCTCGATCTATTGACATTTTTTTATATATATTTTTGACTTTACATATATTTTTTTACCTTTATACTCTTGTTTCGTCAAACACGTCTTGCTTCTGCGTATCACGGTAAGTCTCAAGATAGTCAACTTTGTCTTCTGCGCTATATTTATACTTAACTGAAATTATTTCCAGATTCTCTGTTTCTTTCAGTATGTTTCAGTAAACTTTTTGAGTAGTCAATCAATCAATCAATCAAATCAGTTTTGAATGCTTATCTTAGACTAATTGACTCCCTGGGTGCTACATTCACTGTTAAGCTTAAATGAATCACTTGGCATTTAATTCTGCAAAATACTATTTAATTTTTTCTAACATAGACAACAGGGGGTTCTCGAAACGCTGTCCTATTGCAAATCTCTCTCGAACACGTCAATCTCTTGGTTAATCAAATTCGTATATTTGTCATGAAAAGAATTTGAAATGTTGACGATATTTCACCTTGTAGTATGTGCTAAGTGCGAAATGTCATAATTTCATCGTTTTGACAACGCAGTTATAGTAATGCTCGTTAATCGACGCGTTTCAATCACTTGATAAAGTTACTCCGTATGTGTTACTGCTATAGTATATCTGGAGAATAGCAGACGCAGATGGTATGTACACAGAATACACCTGTGAGAGACCACAGTTCGTGTAGATAACAGCATAATGGAGTTAAAGCAGAAGTTTGCTGCGCATAGCACAGATGCATGGCTTGCGGTACGTTGTTGACTCAGAGAAAGAGAGATTTCGAGTTTAGATGAAACCCATATTTGAGGTTTAATCTTTTATGAGCTTTATGCCGCCGTCGAAAACAGTATTGCTGGATACAATTTGCCAATTTTGTCACATTGGATGATTTTTTACAACAAACGCAATGTCATTCTTCATCCTGAAATATTTAATCGAAATAATATAAATTTCATAATTAGTATAAATGAATGATATTCCACCATACGAATAGAAATAAATTGATGGGTCGTTGCCAGATCTCCTTAACTCGCTCTTGTGGATATTCTCCATTGATCTGACTCAATTGTTAATCTGCCACAGAAACTTTCTATTATGAAAATGAATTGTTTATTTTTTAATCTTACCGCCGCAACCATTCACAGTTGTTGGTTTCTTCTGAACTAACCACTTTCAAGATAGCACAACGCAGGTACACATTAACATGTAAATTGAAAGCAGACCTTTATCTGAGCTACTCTAGTTGTGTTTTCTTTGATGTCACCCACAGAGCACTTTAGAACTTGCACAAACCTTCAACTTTGTGCCCCTAATGTAACGTTTTAACCTTATACTCGTATACCTCGATGTGAGTTTAAGCGGATACGGGAATTCGTGCACCAACTCCTTCCATAGAATTTTTTAAATTATTGTTGATCCAGTTCCAATCCTGATTTTATCAATCCCTAGTTTATAATTGCCTTTTCAGATGGATGTAGGGAAGACACACTGGTTATATTGGATGTAAGCTATCAGATATGATTCTCCAATGACTCCTTAAGAGATAAAAAATGCGCAAGACTCACTTGGTACTCGAATTCGAACATGTCTTCATCCCCATCCAAATAATTCCTTTAAATGTGAACTTTCTGATGCGTTTGACCGTTGTTATTTCCTATTGTTGGAAATTAATTATAAAACAATATCTAAATCCGTCTTTTCAGTAATTTATGTTATATCGAAGAAAGAATCACTACTGGTGAGATCAAACAATGTCGAGAAACTCAGTATTCGATCTCAATTGGTAAAGAGAACGTTTCCCGTCGCCAATACATGCTTTGCAGATGCGGAGCCTGCATTATTGTTAATGGTTAGAACTTTATATATCTGTGATAATTTGTTCTTAATTGAACACCTATATCACTTCCTCAAGTCCCTTTATAAAGTGCTTAACACGCACGGAAAAAAGTAAGTTGGATAGCTCAGTCTAAAGTTAGCTGTGATAGCTCACGTGTTGGCTGTCTAGTGGACAGACGCTAGCTGTAGCTGCCCTAAAAGAGTTTTCGTTTGAACGAGACCAATTTTCTAAAACTGCGGAAGCTAACGCTGGTTTGTCTGGGAGGAACAAAATTTACGTCAACAGTTATAGCTTATAAGATTTACGCACAACAGCTCAGTCCCGCTCAAAAATCTGACATAGCCACAACAACTGTTGTTTCTTCCTCGCCGCCGATCTCGTTCGTAGTTGCCGCTGAATGACACTCGGTTCCACCGCCTTCGATGTATTGGGTTCGTTGACTTATGACTTATGAGGCGGCACAGTCTGAGAAATTGTTTTACGGAGTCAAATCGAGCATGACTTTCGCAACTATGAATAGTTGTTTACTTGAACAAAATGATTCATTACACCGACTAAACAACACCTTCCCGATGTTGCCAAGCCCAAAACTTGAAGTCTAGACGACAAAAATTTAGTGTTTTAGCGACGTCAGCAGCCGTTCACTTATGATATTTTGAATTTCTGAAGGTTAATGTTGGCGAATACCTAATTATTATTTTAAATAATGATATTTTCAAATGTATTAATCTAATAAGAATAAATTTCAAGTATATTCAAAATAAAGAAACGTTTGGTTACATAAAAACTACTTTCTTGGGATTCAAAGATATATTTTTTAAGATTTTAGATGATTATTATTTTACGTTATTCCTATTTATGGTAACAATACTATGGTGCCACCTAATAGACAATAAACAATTATACTGCAGTAGCTCAGTGGTAGCGATCGCGCCTGCAGAGGGAAAGGACCGTGGATCGAATACTGGCGCTGTCGGATACTTGATGACGGACGTCGAAAAGAAAGAACGTTTGCGGTACGCCAGTGTTTCAAAAAGGAAAGACCATAGAGTTGTAATAAAAATGAATATCGTCGAGAAATTCATACAGAGAAGAAACCATGCAGATTAGTCGACGTCGACCCACGTCGAAACAATATTAAATGCTTGCTGGTTCGCAATATTCTGTATTATAGGTTCCTTTTCTTATCTTGTAAATTAGCTACTTAAGCTGTGAGAGCTAATGCTGTACACTGTGGCATGGATGAAAATTCACGTCATAGCAGACGGATGTTAGCTCTGCGAGCTCATGTATTGTCTGTCCGACTACATTAGCCAATACATTAGCTACCCCACCTCAGGTATTTTTTTCCGTGCGCCTATTTTGTCTTGTGTTTTTACACTGTCTTGGTGTCATTTTATGTCCGGATATTTGTCCCAAAGGGGATGTGTCCCTAAATGATTTCTTGTTCTCATTAATGTGCTATATCATTCCTCCCATAGTATATGGCGAATTCTGGGACATTCTGTATATAGATAAGAGGACATAAAAATATATCAAATGATTATTCGCAGGTGCCGTACGCGTTTCGTGGTTCTGATTGGCTCGGCTATGAAGATGTGAGGTCCGTGCGTATGAAGACGAACTTTGCCCTTCGACGCGGCTACGCAGGGCTTATGATGTGGGCCGTCGGCGAAGATGATGCTCTGGGCCATTGTGGACGAGGTCACTTTCCTATGCTCCGTGTATTGGCAGAAGCTATGTCTGCCTACACTGTGCCAGAACCTACTCGCCAGTATCCTGACAAACGGGTGAGTATCGTTTGATAATGTAGAGATAATTATTAACAGCAATCGATAGTAATTCAATTTCTATACAAGAAATTCATGTCGACAATGTCCCTTTGTTTGTGACAATACACTATACAATACACATAAATTTGGACGTTTTGGAGTAAATCTTCAGTATCCTGATTTTAATAGCTTTACATTTGTCAAGTCTTTTGACGAAATATGTTCGATTTCTATTTAGAGCATTAGAAAATTTGCTTGTTACTATTAACTAAATGAACAAAAAAATAAGTACATTGTTAACAGGCGAATAATTCCCTTTGTTTCCTGTAACTGAATATAAATATAAATATATTCTCAATGGAAAGTTAGAGACCGAATGTTCGTAATTAATTAGGAATTTTGCTTGAAAATACACTTAATTACGAAAACACATGTGCACTGTAAATGAATTCAGTGATGAGGAAATGATATTATTTTCACGTTCACTGTGTTATTTGAATATGAATCCAGCCTATTATGAAACCTGTTAATGTTTGTTGGGAATAGTTAATATCGACCTTGATTTCGTCGGTTCTTGAATTATTTCCCTAAATTTTTGAATCACCCAACAACTGCTGACTTTCATTGAATAAAATCTCTTTTGAAGATATAAATAATCGTAGTAAATAAATAATTATAACTTAGCATTATTACATCAAATCAGGATAAACTCAATTAGGTTTTGTGGATAACAAAATATGCAAGAAATAAACGGTGGGAGACATTTACTCCTGAGGTCTTAAACCACAAAAAGTTTATCCTAATACTCTTTTCCCTTTAAATTCTCACTAACGAACTATATAACGTTGAAGAGTATGTAATATACGATATTTGTGTAATATATAATGTATAAGGCGTAAAATAATATGTAGTTTAAAGTTCCAATTGTCAATTTTGTTTATTCATCTTTTGTCATTTTATTTTTTAATAAACATATTTCAGTTAATTAAAATATATTTTAAACTCACACATTACCCAAATAATACATTATGAATCACACATTTTTTTCTGAAACCTAAAATGAACAAAATTCCTTGCAACTAAATGAAGTTTTATTCAATACTCTCTCCATTAAATTCAATGCGTCTCGCGTCTAAGAATAGAAGTTAAAAAACTTTTCTATGAAGAAAGTAATTCAACGAGAATTTAATTTAAACATCAAAGAGAATTGAAAGTTAATGTTTTATTTTTGTGGCCCATCTTCAAAACAAAATGGTTAACCACTTTTATGATGATTAGATACCGATGAATTCACACGATGTTTTGGATTTGAGGTCTCCAAAAAGCAAAGAAAAAAGAGTTATAATTTTATAGCTTGATAACACGGGATTAATTACATAAATCATTGGTCAAACTATAAAGCAGAACAAATATTTTAAATAAAATAACCTTGATGCAATCCCCAATTTCTGATTAAGAGAGACTTAATATTTTTAACCCAGCTAATAATGTATGCTTTATCCCATGTACAGGGTAAAATAACGAAGAATATAAATGATATAATGAACGGTTCGTTAACATATTGAATAGAAAAAAGAAATAAAACTGTACATACAGCAAAAAATAAATCTATTGGACGACTTCACCATAAATATTTATTTAAACCTCTATCGAGGAAAATAATTAGTTAAAATTAACATAAAAAGCAGCATAATATATATTTTGAAAGAAAACATTACAAATTAGTTCCATTGTTCAAGGTTCAGTATCTGTATTGGTGAGAAATTAATGTTGATTTTTCATGATTAATGAATAATTAACGTTAAATATAATTTAGTTAGTTTTAACATGTTAAGTTTTGGTTTAATTTCCATACATCAACTCTTATCTCATTGAATACATAAATCCACAATCGCTTAGTGGAACACCATTTTATTTGCAAATGCAATCGGATTTCTTTCAATTAAATAATGCAAATTTTCTGGTTTGATACGTAACTGCTTATTGAAAAAACGCATATTTCACGTACGTAACAGTACAATTTCAAAAAACAAGATAACTTTGTTTTAAAGTAATATTGTATGGATATAATTATGCATACAAGATATTCATTAAAACATTAATTTAGCATCTCTTTGTAGCACTATATCTCCCGTATTTCTTTTATGATTTATGTTTGATATGAAAGATACTTCATTTTAAAAGATTTTATTTTAACTACATTTGTACAAAAAAGGGTTTCGCAACCACACGTAAATATTAATAATTTGAAATTAGGTAACTTCTATTGACAGTAAATCTATCCTCGACATAACACTTTATCACCAAATCCATTCCAAAATATAAAGTTGTTGCATATTTGCTGCTTTACCTCTTCCCAAGATGTTCTTAACCGTTAACATTTCACAAAATTCACTTTTGTGTTAGTCGATCATGATAGATATTCCCCAGAAACGTTAGTGCAATATTTCGATTATTTAGAAAGGATGATCTTCAATCATGGTAAGATGAATTAGGGAAATAAATATATTTCTACGATAATCTTTTTCCTAGGAAAGTGTAAGTTCCATTTTACAAACTATCATTTATTGTTTCATTAATTTTCCTCCCACGACTTTTCCGTCCCATAGAAGCTAATGTCGATGAACGAGCTTATAACGTTAAATTTGTAAATACTATGGAATGTCAAATGTATTCCTATTAATATTATCTGTAAACTCGTGAGTTCATGGGGAATTATTATATTCGCCTACATAATGATTTTTTCATCAGCTTATTCACTGAAAGTGCCAATGGCGTTAAGTTAAACTTGAGCGCTCTGGTATCAGGTATATAGTTTCCGCGGTAACGGAAGAATTCATGAGTTCACTAATTTTACAGAATTTTCTCGAAACAGAAAAAAAATATCGTAATATTAATTTTGTCTAATTATTCATAATATTTATCTTAATTTATCTTTAAAAAGTTGCGTTCGTTATCTCTGTAGCCCCATCGCGGCCCCGAGTTTTCTCCAGTTGTCCTTCCAAAAAAGTTGGATTTATATGTACGCCCACCAAGCTCAATCCTAGAGGAGGCAGCATTTGACGACGGTAGTGCCATTAACACACCCATTATAATTAATCTCCAACTTTTAAAGATTAGTTAAGATTTATTTGCAATAGCTTCTTTATAATGTTTTCAATGTAAATGATCTTTTCTTTTAACAAATATCATATTATTTTATTCTTGCGCAACATTACATTAATACTATAATAATATCATAGTAACACAAACTCCTAAAGAAGGCCAATATTCCGGTGGATACGTTGTGCCATAAAATATAGATTAGTGCTCAAAGAAAAGGTCTTTAACATTAAAAGCTACCAAATATGATAATGATGGGCATGTATAATTAAACATTTTTTTGAATAATAGAAACACTTGTTTTCATTTATTTTTGTTTAATAACTGTTCTATTATAACAAGTTGAAATGTAAAAAAGTGAAATATTCCATTACATTATAACGAGTAGGTAACTATTTCTTCCAAGAGACGACCGTTCCATGGGGCGCAGGAATTTTAAATCCACCATTGCATTTGGGCTGTTCGATCAGAATAGGGGATAGTGTTTCTGACGAGTAAATTAGTTTGTCCTCTACGTTGCCATACGTAGTTCTTTACTGATTTTTGATGATAAATTATCATTTATAATTATAAACAGAAAATAAACTGAAGGTATAAAAACCATTATGTTTAGAGGAACTAACTCTGTACATTTTTCTTTCACATTCATTCTCTCGTTTAACCGCTTATTTTGAAAATTTTCTCTTTTCCTTTTGGAAATTGTAAGGTTTCTTATCCTTATATCCGTGTTCTTCTTCACTCTATATAATTTATTTTTACAGTAGGTCAGCAATTTTCTTTCAAGATATGTCAATTACCTTGTTTGATTTATCTAAAGTCTCCAATTGTACTTTATCCAGAGCATTTTTTGTTTTCAGTGTTCATATTTCACAACGTATCAAACATTACGATCAGACCAGTTTAATTAATTAAATTGTTAATTTTAATTATAGTAAACTACAAAGAAATATTAATATTTAAAAAATGCTTTACACAGTTCCCGGATACAACTTTCAGGGAGAGTAAATTTGTATGTATATATGTTACGTTCTAAACAAATTATTTCCATTCAACAAATATATGAAGTTTAAATTACACTCACTTTGTGCATAAGATTGAAATGTGCAAAAAATTTCATTTTTCTGCAATCTGATGAGGCTAAAGAAACATCGAGATGAAAATTCATGTGCTAACGTAAAAACACAACTGAAATTTTAATTATGTATCAGTCTGCATTCACAGCATGGTAAATCTCACTCAACACACCAACACTTTCTTATCACCTATTTTCTTGAGCATATTATCACCCAGAACATATTTCTACGATTCGTGTATCATTTTTATAGCAGCGTAACCACCGCTGGTCCGGCCGGTGCAATTGCAAGTCCAGTTTCTTTTAAGGACAAAAATTTCACGATTCTATTTTCACAATTTTTAGTTACCACCCCATAAAAAATGTGTTAGATGTTTTAGTGTCATTTCAAACGTTTAAAAAGTACGTTGTGTTATTTATTAATTTGCCATATCTTACGTTCCGACGAAACATGAGTTTTAACTGACAGACAAAAATTTCCCAAAATGTTATTTCCTAAAACACTATCGAACCATCATTTACAATTTCCAACGGGACCCCAACGTACTAAAATTAAACTAATTCTTTCGAATATTAATCTTCAGAAATGATATTTGTTTCTGGATAATACATTTTATGTGAATTATTAATCAAAGCAACAACATTCTTGATATTTATTTTTCAACGTTTAAATTGTTCAACTTTTGTTCAATTTTGCTTCATCTTGTGTACTCCGTTGTAAAATGTTCCATTCAAACTGTACCATTAATAATTACACAATTAAGACGCAATGTAAAATATTTAACGAACATTCATTTATTTTTAGATTATCATTAATTTTTAATGGTTAATTTCAGAAAGCTTGTCAACAAATTTCTGTCATTATGAGATAAAAAGTACTTGTTTTCTTAATTTTATTTTAATGTGTCTCTTTATTGTAAGTTTCATTGTGCAAATGAAACTTTATTGTAAGTTTCATTGTGAAAATGAGTGTTGTCAAATATCATGTGTTCTTTGTTACAGCCACCCTCTGAGAAACCACCGGCTCCATCAGCGAGAAAATGTCTCGCCCTTGACATTGGAACGACAACTGATTCATTGGAGAACGTCAATAATTCATCACTCACAAACTGATTATTTATAAATTCATTGATTACAATTATATTAAAATAATAGTGAATCTTTAACGTATACCTGGTCTCTTCATTTAGAAGTACCAGATGTACCTCGAAACCACGTCATGATTACTTCTTAATTCATACATCAACACTCTCAGGTTCAAGGCAATGAAAGAATTTCCAAAACCTTTCGCCCTTCCAAATGTCACAGACGACACTAATTCAATAAATGGGATATGGGAATAAACAGGATCTAATAACTATAAAAAATATTTTGAAAACGATAAGTATGTAATGGAAAAAGAGAATATTCTTTTTAATTTGTCCATTTATAGCTTGGTAATAACCATTCTAATTTTATATAGAAAATATATTCCTTTATAACCTAACTAGACCACCCTCACCTGCTTCTCTAGATAATTTTACCCTTGGTACATTTTACCCTTCGTTATAATATAGTGTAGACAAAAATAGCACGTTTACATACAACAATCCTGATGATATTTAAATTAGTTCAAATACATACAAATACATTTCAATATGATGCATCTCTTTAAAATAAAAACTTCGAAAAATCTTTTCTTAGTATGCCTGTACAATACATACGGAATATCATGGCAACGTTTCAAGATCCTATCATTAATATTTTCCCCTCTTTCTAATACTATTATATGTCATTTAATATTTTCATTCCCTTTCACCCATTTCAAATTGGACTATCGAAAATTCCATAAATACGTTTTTAGATATCTGATTCAACAATCATACAGAAACAGAGATAATATCTCCCAAAACTATCAAACTAAAGTATTTTTAAACTATCATTGTTAACGTACAATAACCACGATAATGTCTCAATAAATCCATAAAATATAGTTAAAATAATAAAATTTCGAAAAGTCACTATTCGCCGAAGTTCACCCTTTTAAAACAAGAATTACGGAAAATCCCTCAGTAACTCTAGACGATCCAAAACCACCATGCATTTCATTTTTCAAGTTCCTTCTAATAATCTGCGTTGATAATCTGCGAATTGAGTTAATTAGTCAGACAGTTACTGAATCAGTAACTAAGGACGCCACCATTTTTAATAGAGATATTAGTAATTTGAACAAATTGCTGACAAGTTGTATTGTTTTAGAAGTAATGAATTGTTGACAAGTGGTTTCTTTACAGAATAATACGATGCATTTTACTACATATCTCATATTATAGCAAGAGTAAAGAAAACAGTGAAAATGTAACAAGGCAAGTAAATAATAAATACAGATCAATGAAGAGAGCATGCAAAGGTGACCTTTCGTAATCAAAAACACGCATATTATTCTGAAAGGTTGTATTCTCATAAAATATGAATACAAGTTCACTTAACGGAACGCAAATAGTACGAAACGCGAAGAAGCTAATTATCAAATAATGTTTTCAAAGAAGTCTATACAAATGTTTATCGGAAATAATCAATTTTATTGGGACGTAAGGCATTCAAATTAAGTTAATGTGGACTCAGAAATGTGGCTTTTAGGATTTATGGAGGATTCATCTTCATGTAACCTCAAGAATCTAAGAGATATCAGCGACGCAGACGAAATATTATTGGAGTAACACTAGAAAGCTCTACTTTCGCAATCGACTTATCCTAGATAGAAGTCTTTATTGATTTTTTAAATAATATTTATGCAGTCTTTATTTCTAATTAGATATGAGTTTTTTTCAATAGAAATCACCAAGTAATCTAAATATAGTGAATTTATAAAAACCATTCTCTCTCTCTCTCCCTGTCGTTTTAATTTTTAAAAAAGCTATTATTTCTTTTCTTTTTCTGATTAAAAATTTCTATGCAATACTTCCATTTCCCCCCTTTTTCTCAAGACACTCTCTTTCTGAATCCCAGTGTGGTTCTTGAGCAAATATCGTAGTATTTACTGATTCACGGTGAAGCACTTAACTACGGCATCCCAGGTAAATCCGGAGAAATCGTCTCGGAAGTGCGAGTAATCACCCGGCAGAGAAGTCGCTTGGTGGAAACACAATTTCCTACTGCGCGTCACCCTAATGAACGCAGGAAACGATCGCCATCGGAACGAGAGAAGACGATAAATATCAAGAACAATTTTCTCTTTTTCGTCAATGATCTGCATCCCATAAAAACTTTTTAAATCTCTCATCTATTCTATAAAAAAACGTTTGTTTGTAATACTATCACGTTCTTTATAGTTTTTCTCTAGTTTAAAAAGTTATTACCGCAATATTGAACTTTAATTCTAAACCACAGGACTTTAAAGAGTTCAATTTTATTACACATTCAAGTCATTTATATTATTCAAAGAAGAGGATAAATCAATTTTATTGACAGATTTTTTATATGCTATTATTCAAAGAAGAGGATAAATCAATTTTATTGACAGCTTTTTTATATGCTATTATTCAAAGAAGAGGATAAATCAATTTTATTGACAGCAATATCCTAAATTCATTACCACACTTTTTGTTTCCGTTCACTGTGTTCACTCGTATACTTCGTTTAATCACCATTTTTACTTCAATAGTTGAAAAATGAGTTAATATTTAAACAAACTTTAAATAATATTTATATATTGCAAAACATATTTATAAATTTACCGTATTTTAACAGTAAATTGAAAACGAAATAATTTGGAAACATCATTCCAGGGAAATTTTCCGCCTCAGAGTAGTGCGTGTAAGACAAGTTATTGTCGAATATGATAGAAAAAGAATTCCTGACTCTAGACACTAAACTCAGAACAATACGTGCTTTTACATGGAAAGTTTCGGAGAAGTTCTGACTTTATGAGTCTCTTCAAGTGCTGACTATGAAATTCAAACTTTGGCACCTTGAAAAAAATCAGTAAGTATTGACATATAAATCTAGCGTTCTTTGTTTAATATCTTCTTTAATGAAAAAGTGATCTTTTTAGGACAATATAAGTTGATAAAAATATAGATAAAATTTCAACATACTAATGTGTATTTTTTGTTTTCCTGTCAAATTTATAGGACAGCAATTTTGAGACTTTTAGTTAAATATTTTGAAGATGAACATAAGTTTGGCGTTTTTAGACTTTATGATGTACTTACTATGAATCTTAACTACCCCGGAAAATTCCGCAAATATCTTTAAATTTAAAAAAATGAAGTTTTTTATTTTATGAACTACGCGCATTAAAAAAATCTGTCTTCTTAAATACAATAGTACAAATTTTCTAGAATCTAGTCGTTCGGATTTTTGTCCGATAAATATCTAGTCTGTTATACCGTGTTGAATTTATAATCAAACACAAAAAGAAATGGAAAATTTTATGAATATTTTTTCCTTTATGTTCTTTGGGATGTTGTGACAAACTTCGGCTTTGCCATCTCAACAAGCTTAAGACATATAAAAAACACATTGAGTAACAAGAAACTTACTAATTGAGAAATATTCTTCAACTTACCCCCGTTTTGACAGACAAATAGATATCATTCTCGTTTGTTAAGTTAGCAAACATTAAGTTAGCAAACAAACAAATTCAAAAAATATAAGAAAATTGATTGATATTTTGCTGCTAATATAAAATGGAAAAAATTCACACTTTTTCATTGGTGAGCAAATTTTTGTAGCTTATTTAATTGGTTTGCTATTTGCCTAACATTTACAAGGTAGCAAGGCAAAAATTCGTATTCAGCACCTCAGTATACTGAACCAGAAATATCGGTGAAAAAAATTATACCAACACAAACGCTTCTAAAGATATTTTGCCAGACGATTCGTAGGTTTTCTACATCCTTTACGTCCTCAAAAAAGACGTGAAGAAAGAAGAATCAAGCTAATAGAAAATTTTCTTTCTGTGTCAAATTTTTAACTTTCCTACGTCTATATTTATAAAAAAACCACACCAAGAAACGTTTCTTTTGATCCAACGCAGTATGATGGTATATTATTAAAGCATTTCTTCGTAGGAAGTATAATATTGATTATGTTTCGTACCATGGTTTTATCAATTAAGTTTTCATATAAAACTATGAAGTTATACTAAAACTCATGTACATAATAAGTAAACTAACTGAAATTATATCAATTATATCATTTTGTTCGATAATATGGGCGTTAAATTTGATTTGGGTCGTTATTCATCACTTTTTAACTATCTGCTGAATATTTGTCGTGTGTGTACTCCTAATCCGTACCATGTAGATAGACTACACTACAAGAGTAAGCTACAATCCAGTCCCTTCTGATCTAGTCGTGATAGATCTTGCGACATTTACCACACTTATCCATGAGGTCGGTAGTATTCTCAGTAGCATACCGTTCGACGTTGTCATTTTCGCGAGCATTAACGATGGAATGCTTACGCAAGATCAGAACTTAGGTGACAGAGAAACGGTTTGTTTATAAAATACCAAATTCGGCCATGCAAAATACCACAACGCAAGCTTGTGTTTCATCGAGCAGCGGACTGAAAATGGAAGAAACTCGAAAGAAATATTAATTGAATTATTAATTGAGTTTTTAATTTCTGTATCTTTTTACTGATTTGAGAGCAAATTTTTATACTTAATTTCAAAAGCATTTACAGTAACATATTTTTTCAAGAATTAGATTTTTGGTGTAATACAAAAGAAAGATACAAATATAAGGTTATCCAGATTTTCAAAAATAAGGTTATTGGCAACCTTTACGGCGTCCATATTTGAAGTTCCCTCTCTCTAATAATGTTTATACAGTGGTCTAGTTTTAACAACTTTGCCTCCACGATATCGTTGAGTCGTAGATCGTGGGATCAAATCCTGCTCGTCCGAACTAGATGAGGTTTTCAGCTGGGGTATCCCGCACCTACGCCAGACTGTCGGTCGCATTAATGTCCCAATTCATAAAGCAGTGACTCCTGAAAAGCGTATCCTCCTTCTATCCACCTCCTACTACCCCTAGTATCAATAACTCTTAACTATTACTAACAACTCCTACTAACCCCTCCACGTGAGCCAAGTTGTTGGTAAACCTAGCTAAGTGACCTACCTACAAACAATAGACTACCACCCAACTCCTTCCTCCTATCACTCCATGAAGATAAGCTTCAATAGCACGCTACATTTCCCATTTACAAATACTACAATGAGGTTCTGTACCATAAGTTCCCCAGCAACCCAAATTCCCTAACCCAAGTCACGTTTAGGTGGAAGAGCAGCCCTCAATAAGACAATACATAAATAAATAAACGCTCCCCTATCGACTGGTTAAAATTATCCCTCCGGTAGCGGAGCTACCAAATGTATAGAGTATGGTGAAGAATAATCTACCGGGTGCATAGGTTGTGCTATCCGGCCAGTAAAGACGCTGGTGGAAGACGCTATTAGCAAGACTAATTTATTTACCTTCATATATGTCAGATTTACCTTCATATTACTTTCCCCCACCTGCTAGTTGAAGGCAAGTTTCTCTCGGTATCACATTTAGCATTAAACCTGTAAACAGGATATTTCAACGAGAAGGCGGTCTAACGGCGAGTTTTTCCTTTGTACCCCATTAAAAATCTAGGGGACATTGCGTGGTAGTGTATTTGATGATTACATCTATTCGTATTTTTACGTGAAATTTCACCTTGTTTTATGTTAAAGTGTCTGCAAAGCCCTGCGGAATTGGATTTATTATCCAGATAGGAAGTGCTCTAATTACCTAAGAAATAAAAAAGAGTAACCAAACACATCAAATTTAGAGGTAGGAACAAAAGTATTGAAATGTAAGAAAAACAAAGTAAATAATAAGAACTGAAAATTGAAAAGATTCGGAAAGAACGTTATCTACAAGCGTTTCAATGTCACTGAGCGGCTCAAAAAGATAAAGATCAACGACCTTCATCATAAATAGCGGGGTAAAAGATGAATGAGACGTGACAAGTGATAAATGATAGCTGTGAGGTAAATGAAAAATAATTGCCTGGCAGTGGGGAAAAATAAACGAGTTATCAAACAAAACAAGGCCTCAGTAGATTTTATGATTAATTATTCCTCAACTGACCACGTCAAGCAAGTGATAACTTGACAAGACAAAAGTGAGAGAAAATCCATCTCGTCTATGAATAAATACAGAATTATACACTTCTCGAAACTGGAGAGCTCA
This sequence comes from Laupala kohalensis, assembly GCA_002313205.1. NCBI lineage: Eukaryota > Metazoa > Arthropoda > Insecta > Orthoptera > Trigonidiidae > Laupala > Laupala kohalensis. The sequence goes on from NNCF01128684.1 coordinate 840,118, forward strand.
AAGATAAATATTTAATGAAATGTATTTATTATTTTTAAAAAGAGGTCTTATTTATTAAATCATTCATGCCCATGCAAGTCAACATATTTGTCTACACAAAATGTTGAATTTTTATTCGTTCTTGTATTAAGAGCAGAGGTTAGCAGTCAATGATTTCTATTATCATTAAAATTGCAAAATCCCTTTACAAATGCTCAAACACATTGTACCTCATTCTTACTACTTTTTAATACGTGTATATATATATATATATATATATATATATATATATATATATATATATATATATANTCGTATCCATCACTATGATGTTTTCTATGAAAATTGCTAGAGTCTAATGGGTATGCAACTGCTTTTTTACTGACGATTGTAAAATATTGAATATATCACCCTCACGTGTTACTCACAAGTGAGTAACATCCAAGGATAACTCTAGTCAAGTTAACGAGTCCGAAATTCTTTCGTGGGTGAAATATCCCGTAGTTTTTCAAGGTTACTTCTCATGGGAAATAATCGTTATTCAAATGTATCATGTCAATCTTCAATGTATGGTAATTGGAAGTTGACCTTATGTTTATTTTCGAAGTCCAGACCACCCAAAAACCCACAGTATGATGACATTACTCCGTTGTCTATTACATATCATGCATGGTTTTAGATTTTGAAAAAAAAAGTTTTGAAATTTTTTGTTATAAACATTTTTAATTGTTTAAACAAGAGGAGAACTTTTTAAGTTACGTTCACAATACGTACGCCCAAGAATTGTTCAACCGGCGCGCCGGACTACCCCACTTCAAGCAGAAGAAACATGCGAGTAGGCATAAACTTGCAATTGTGTGGTGTCAGCACATTCAACATTGTATAAACACTGGACGCAGCCATCTAATTCGTTTTATTCTAACCATATCAGTTAATATAAGAAGTTTAAATACGCGTCTCTTTTGAAATTATATCACGATAATCTGAATCATCATAGAAATAGATTTGGAATTTTTGAAACGACACGTTTTAATTTTGTATTTCCTCCATCCATTATATTTTGTTCAGTCTAACCTAAGCTTATTGTGGTGCTGGTGGAATCATTTGCCCGATGCTGACATTCTGTGGAAAGAGTTATTGCTTCAACAAAATAAATGAATAGAGGGGGGAAATCTCCCAAACGCTTGAATGTGACATTTTCTAATATTTGATAATTTTTAAAATAAATTATTTTGGGAAACGTGCTTCAAAGATATAAATAGCGAACTCTTGTGAAAAATCTTACTTAAACTCGTAGAAAATGTAAGTATGTCATTTTGATTATCAATATGAATGTGATAAAGAAAGCAGCGCAAATTAGCCAAGAAATGTGTGTGAGGTAGCAAACATCTTAAACGAATATGAGACAAAAAATGAAAATGTTGGCGTGAGAGAAGTTGCTAAGGTGCCTGTTAATGTTTAGGAACGTATGTAACATGCAAATATGAATTATATGTTATTTTCGTGGAGCAGATAAGGTTATATTTATTTTATTTAAATTCAAACAATAAAATAATGCAATTTTAGAAATGCCCTGGACAGAACTTATAACACCGACAGAACCCGAAAATAAGCACTTCATCGCCACCACAGTCACGCCCACAGTGGAACATATGGCACTCAGAATATGAGTAAGCGACCGCAAGATATAATTTAAAAAGAATGTTTATAGTGGCATGTATGCTCAGTGCAAACCAATCAAACGTAAACTTTTTGTTTTGAGCGAACATTCAAAGAATGTTCCAAAAGCTTGAATATGTATATTTTGTCTTTATTGTTTGACAAAATATTATTACTATAATTTTCATAAATACGAATTTACAAACGACGTAACTTATTTTATTGAAGTTTAAGACCTTAAGAACAAGAGAATTATTCAAATAATTCTTATCCGAATGGTTTTATAGTATTTGTAGCCCTATGGTGTAGAATCTCCGTCGAACACAGTTAAAATTTTGGTAAATACCACAAAAATGACAAAATGGGGGCTTTAATGTCTGGTAAATGGAACAACCTTACCTTCATTCTTCTAACCCTGAATCGCGTGTGCGTCTTTCCATGACGTGAGAGCACGCGGGACTGTGTTCGGACCGCCCAACATTTTTCAACGATTTCTAGAGGACATCACTGAACATGGGCAACGTTCATTCTATAAAAAATCATCAAAATATAATTAAAAAAACGTTTTTAAGTAATCAGAAAAATAACAAAATTTACCGAAAAATAATAAATTACCGAAAAAAAAGTTGTGATGACTGTTTGAAATACATACAAGTAGATCAAAATTATGCACAAATTTATTTTTCCAACCATGTTTTTATTTTTTTTAATGCGGACAATAATTAATTTTTATTTTCAAATTGAAATTAAAATAATCAGTAAAAAATAATTTTAATGGCATTCACTGTTTTATAAAAATATTACAAAATTAGATCAAAATGAGTACTCATTGACAGATCATAATCACAATCTTGGTCATCTAGTTATATTCTAGCAGACAAAACACTTTATAACAGTCGTAAAATGAATTAAATATTGAACTGGCGGTGATATAGCGAAATGAAACTGATCCTTATATTCGACTTATATTGTAAGTAGGCGCACAACGATGTTGGGACCGTTTTTGAAGCATGTTCTCTTGGACACTGACTTGCAGACGACAAAACAGTCATGGAAATGATGTAACAGCATGAACAGGTGGGTGAAGTTGTAACTGAAGAATACACAGACTCTTGTGGCTTAATTTCAATGCGGATAGTTTTGGGGAGTAAAAACGTTCAGAGGGCGGTTCAAACACCATCTATGAGCACGGTGCCGGGTGAACTAAGTTGTGTAAAATTCTTAATTCTGAAAATAATACTGTGTCAACAGAAAAAGTGTACAGATACGACAGATCTGTAAAGCGCTTTTACATGCCCGCTGAAAAAATAAATTAATAGTTTAAAAAACTAGAAAGAACACGCTTTTATTAGTAATTCACTGCTAAGTAAAAAATAAATTTCGTTTTTTCCGACTTATTTAAAATCCCACTGTACGAACGTTTGTTCATACTTCGAGGTTAAGTATATTTCTTTCTTCGCATAAATAAAAACACGAGGCGTTATCTATTGAAAAATCGATCCGTTCAACTCGTATCAATCCACTGCTGGGTAAGTATAGCATCGTATATGCCAGATATGTTAGAAAGCTAGGAAACTTGGAAGTGGATGTAAATCGAATTGGAAGATTGTTTTCATACAACCATATATAGTAACTAGTGAAGCTAATAAAAGCTTTTTAAAAATGTCTTGTGTTTCATTGCCTGTATAACATTCATCCTTCCACCTCGACACACACCGTGTCACCTGTATCCACTTGAGTTCTATCTACCACATCCACCACCTTCCTCATTCATCGGCGTCCGCTCACCGAATCCATAAATAGCATGTATGCCATGGAACACTCGACACTTCCAATATGATGCTAAAGACATCGTTGCTGCTAACACTATGGTGGATCACATCACTTGCAACTCTTGCAACGGGTCAAGTGCCAGGAGCGAGTGGTCGCCGAGGACGTGTCGCTTGCTACTTCCGGTCTTGGGCTGTAGACCAAGCGCCAGAGGAACGCCTCACCATCGGCGAAATACCAGGAGACTTGTGCACGCATGTGCTCTACAGCTTTGCGGGAGTAAATGGAAACTCGGGAGAACTCCTGGACATAGATTCTAAGGTGAGCCATTGTCAGTAGGGATGCAAGGTAATTTTAATATCGATAAAAATATTGGTACATATCGAAACATGACGAACATCGATAATCAATTATATCGAATATTTTTATCGATATCAATATTTTGCGAATTATGGAAATGAATTAAGTACAAAACAACTCAAGTTGCATGTATGCATTAATTACTTTTAAAAGCTTAAATAATTACCCATCATCAACTTTATAATGCTCCTCGTGAGCAGAAACTTTGCTTTTATTGCCAGAAGTTTCAACATGCTTATGCAAATAGAACATACACATGCTTCATTTATAAAATAAGTCCATGCTTACCTTCTTTTCGTTTCATTCAGAATGCTTAAACTTTTAATGCATAAACAGTCAAACTCAAGCAAGAAAAAAACGGGTGAAACGCGATAGACACCACCGTGGACTGAAGACAAAACGCAGCAAATTCACCATCTAGCGAAATTTAAGTTACCGGACCGCGCGAAAAAATTCCCATAAAAAAAAACTTATTTCAAGTGAATAATATCGCTAAAAATTCCATCATATCTAAATTCCATCACATCGACAATATCGTATCTGCAATATCGACAATATTGTATCGGCAATGTTGACAATTTCATATCGGCAATGTAAAAGAATCGATATAAATATGGATATTTTCGTTTCGATATTATCACTTAACCAATATATCCTTACAACTCGAATTGTTGCTGGGGAATATTGCCATGACCTTCCTTTGGTAAAACGGGTGGCAGTATGATACATACACAAAAATTTAATACATGAAAACAAATAAAATACATACAATGTAACATAAACAAAAATATTTAATATGTGCAGACATAAATCCCACAAATTACATAAAAATATATAAATATTTCTGTAAAAGTAATTAAATTTTACTAGTATATTTATCACAGTGTGAGTAGAACTAATGTATGAAACTAATTATTTTTCACTCATTTCGTATGCTCTTTTTTGTTTAAACCTAGCTTTAAACCTTAAATAATTGAAAATCATTGGTTAAATTGCTGTCTCCCACACAAATACATTTTCTTTCTTGAAGCATATAAAATATTCCCGAAAGAAATTCTGGGGCATAATAAGATCAAACGCAGGCTCTCTATTTACAGCGTTCAGAAAACGTAATAAGTTAGCAGTAAAAATCGACTTAAAATACGATTGCAAAATAAATATTTATTGAAAAAAGTGCGGTAGGTCCCCCCATTGTTTTCTATCTATCTAAAATCTAATCATTTTACTCGTAAACGAAAAGATGGTCACCAAGTTGGTTCCACGACATTTCGAACGTGCTAAAGGAAGTTTTGGTATTACAAAATGTTTTGGATTCTGTCTGAAAATTTGCGCACACTTTTTACTCGATCAACAATACATTTTAATTACATAGATTTTATGAATGAAACATTTGTTTCAAGAGGTAATAGTAAATTCGTACAGAAGTCTTGTTAAACTTTGTCTTCAACGCTATATAGGTTATACTCGTCAAATTTGAAAATAGTATTAAAAAGTTGTGCGAATTGGAGCCTTCCCAATGATTCAGTAGAATCTTCAAAATATGAAGAAGTTATGAGTGAGTGAGTCGTTTCAAGGACACATATATTTAAAATGAATTGTCCTTTCTTTATTTTCATCTTATATACATGTCTTTAGAGAAATTATGATAGTAATTATTTGTTTTTTAGGTTTCTTTCCCTTCCCTTAACAGATAGTATCCTTCAGGTTATTTATTCGTGTCTCAGAAACGTCTTACATTGTTTTCAAAATAAATATTTCAAAATTTCAGTCTCTCGCGAAAAAGAAAAAAATGAGCACTTAAAATATTCGGGAATGAAATGATGTGTTTTTGTTTCTCATATCCTGCTTACTATATTGCAAAGAACGATTATTATTTTCTAATAATTATTGTTAATAATGTTAATGTACACTTAATAAGAATTAGTGCACAAAAAGTATATCCGATAATAAGCGGAATTAATTTTTTTGGGTATGCCGCAAAACTCTTATCTTGTTCAAATCAGATGTGGCAATATATGCAATATATATGTACAGATTGCTCTAAGGAACATGAAATTAAATCATCGAAACAAAACACATAAAAGTTTTAAATAATAATAACTCGTAAACAATATACTATTATGTCGTCAATTAGAGTAAAAAAATAATTACCTTTGTTATTTGTATAAAATGAATCAACGAAGTACAGATTATCGTACAAGTCAGTTATATTGGTGACGGTCGTTTTGTATTATTAGTTTATTACTTAAATATCAGATTATTTTAATAAAACACAGCTTAAATCCTGTATCTACCCTAAGAAATGCTACCGTTTAAGTGTTTCGTAAAATTTTGTGTACATCTTTCTCGTAGTTTTCGGATAATGAGAGTTCAAAAATTCGAAAGGTTAATTTCTCTTCTTTATATAATATTTATATATATATATATATATATATATATATATATATATATATATATATATATATATATATATATATANTTAACCTTTCGAATTTTTGAACTCTCATTATCCGAAAACTACGAGAAAGATGTACACAAAATTTTACGAAACAATATTTTACCAGGTATCAATGAATATTGAGAAAAAAAGATATTTATAAAAATCAGCAACTTCACACAAGTTAAGCCGAGTGAGCTCAGCTGGGTGAAAACTACTGAAAATATCTATAAAAAATTGGCCACGAACTTACTTATTTGTTGGATATTTGTGAGCCATTCTTCAACATACTTCCCTAAGGTTATTGTCAACAGACATTTCTATCTTCTGCTGGATACGCAATGTCGCTATTCCATCTGAGCCATTAGCAAATACCTATCAACACGCAGATCTCAATATACAATAGGAATAATTTTATTAATTGTATTTATCTGATCAGCTTGCACTGGAGAGAGGGGGCTATCACAATTTCACGTCACTGAAGAAGCGGTTCCCCAAGCTGAAAACTATACTGGCTATCGGTGGCTGGGCAGAAGGCGGTAAGAAATACTCTGAACTCGTCTCCAGTCCTGAAAAACGATGCACCTTCATCAAGAGCGTCATCAGTGAGTACTTTTCATGTTATCAAAATTGTTAATACTGTCAGCTTTTTATTAAGATATTTCTTATCGCAGACCTTGTTCAAACAAGTTTTGTATTATCTAATTCTAATATTTAGGTCCATTATATAATCAAGATAGATAAATTATTACGAATCGAAACGTCGTGTAGTAGTAAAATAAAAATATATTGCGATCGTTTAGAAAAAGTTCGTGTTTTAACTTCGTGTTGCTAATTCGTTATTGATTACCCTCAAATTCAACTTAATCATTTCTACTTTGTATTCATAACATTTCAACTCCTTTTCTCTGTTTTACATTATACTGAACATCACGACTTGACGGCACCGGAGGGACCGTCGAGATATCCTGCTGTGGTGCGGTATTCACCGCAATGTGCGACGTATAACTTTCCCATTTCCCGGATGTTTATATATCTAGTCATGGAAGTGGTCGAAGATGAGGCGTACCGATAATATAAAAGACGTTCCAACTAGGGGATATCCCTCCTTCTCATGCTCACTCGACTCCTGGAGACGTACTCGCTCTCGCCGACGTTTGTCAGTCAGGGTCGCGTTAGTTCTGCAATGGACACGTGGCCTCTGGTATCTCTACCGTTATGTGTAGCTCTCTTGATAGAGAAGCGGAAACACTACAGCACTGTCAGACTTCTTCGTGGAGGGGTCAGTATCATGAATCTGATGCGGCCAAAATTTACTTATACACAAGGAAACAGAGGAACGAGGAAGTAATAAGGAGACGGAGAATATAAAATATAGAGAAATATAATAATTGACAAGCAAAAAAAAAATTAAGGAAGAGGAATTAATCAAGGACCCTGGTTGAGGCTAGATAGTCGAGGAACAGGGTTGAATAAGAAGTAATAACTATCGCACCGAATCTTTGCTCTTCAGACATGCTTCACTAAGAGCTTCGTCACTTGTTGACCTGAATGAATTGTTGACGAATAATAAATCTGTATAATATATGCTATCGTTTTACAGGTAAAACCACATCAGACATTATATTAATTTATTTACTATTGGCAAAATCCATTCAACCCAACGTCATCGAGTAGGGAAGATCTCAATAACACTAACTATAATTGAGCTGAGTGCTGTACCTTGTACTTTGTAGCATATAATGGTTTTCTGGATATGGTTAAGACGTGGAAGATATCTTATTTATTATATGAATATATAATTTATTATATGAATACCTATAATATTTATTTGATCATACCTATATATGAATATTTATTATATGAATGCCTATAATGAAGATAATAAATTTACATAGTAAACATTGTAAACACTGCTTATTAGAAATAATATTATTTCATCCTCATTACTTAACGTCTGTAGGAGACTTAGTTTTTGAGACGTTGAATCTTGTGAATGGTTGAACAGACATAAATTGATTTTTTTGTTTTTGTTTTTTTTTCCTTCGTGTAGTGTCGGATTTTCCGTTGCCAGGAATGTCATTAATATGTTTTTTGCGAACTCAGTTATGATACAGATAAGGACTGCTCAGAAAAACTCAAATATGCATGCTATCGATGTAAAGATTATAAAGAACTCGGAGGAAATCTATAAATATCACTTACACACTTATTTTAAAATTCAATAGTGCTAACGTTATATCTTCATTCCATATATTATACACCTTTTGATACTCTCTTAAAATGAACAACGACACTCAAGAAAAACAATGTCTCCATAACTTTTCACTAAGTACTTAACGACAAAATCAAAGCAAAATAGGCAACATGTGTATCTTGATTTCATACAGTGTCCATCAATTTTTTGGTAGTGTAGATAAAGAAAATAAGTAATGACAAACTATACGTCAAGAAATATTTATTAAAATATTGGAATAATGTGACGAAATCGCGTATTATTTTGCATACAAATATTTCTCGTTGTATAAAAATATACATTCCACAACTTTCAGGTATTTTTCATGCGTATATAAATAATATAAATGTCTGAAAACATGTGCATGCATTTTTAATGTTCCTCATTTATTCAATTTTTATTCAAAGGGCAAACACAGAAAGATGAATAATAATGAAAGTACAAACTGAATGATCTAGTGCGAATTTTTCTAATAAGCGTTTGCCATTTTTGTACGACATTTTCAATCGTTGATTTATAGCTTTTGTGACCAGTAAATTTAGTGTGGAAATAATATCGTTTGAATCACAAAAATAATTGTTTCCCTCGCGAAAGTATTTTTATTACGAGTATAATAGCTTGTTAATTAAAACTGAAATGAGTACAGTTGATTAAATAAACTAACATCCAGAATATTGGTAAAATGAATAATGTGTCCAAAGTCTTTTTTTCCTAATGCTTTATCCAGTTAATTAATAGTGTATCCATAATTTCTAGGAAAAGTAGTAATCGCATCTGGAGAGAAACGAGATTTATTCGTTAAATCATTCATGTGACTAATCATCCTCTCTCGTCGGGCAGATTACATGAATAGGTTTGGTTTCGACGGCATCGACCTGGATTGGGAGCATCCGGGTGCACCGGACCGCGACGGTAAACCTTCTGACAAAGACAACTTTTATTTTCTGGTGGCGGATCTCCGCCGGCAATTCAATGCAGCCTTAAAGGGTTGGGAGATATCCATGGCGGTGCCCTTGGTACCATTACTTTTGAAGGTAAAATACTAACCTGTTTATAATTCCTATTTATCGATATCTTGTTTCGTGTCTTTATAAAGCTACCTCGAACGTATTTGCAGAGTTTCAAATATTGATCATTCCAACTTTTAACAAATTGTTTATTCTTTCGAACCTATTCATATAAATTTTTCGAGGTAGCTTTCTATTCATGAATACACGATACAGACTACTAAAAATAGTATAAATACTTAGAAAAATTACTTTTCAATACTTCAGCATAAGTATAGAAAAAAAATACATTTTTTCCAACTCATATTTCTGATAGGTCAAACACACATCTTGTAGTCTTAGTATCTCGAGATGTCTTTTGTCATACCTTCCCTAGTGTACTCACTTATCTGTATTTCATCTAAACTTCTTTGCGAAACTTTTGTTCACAGCAAGGTTACCATGTGCCAGAGCTGTGTCGCCTTGTGGATGCTGTACATGTAATGGCATACGACATGCGTGGCTTGTGGACGGGATACGCAGATGTACATTCCCCGCTGTACGCTCGTCCTGGGGACACACCGGGCATTAAACCTCTTAATACGGTACATTATCAGATATTTACATACATGTGGATACTTGTTTATGTTTTGACGTTTGGTTATATCTCTAACTTCTCCAAAACAAAATTTTAGAAATAGTGAACAATTATTCTTGAATTCAAAGGGATGACATAACACTTTGATACTCTCTGTGCCATAGTAGTACATTTTTATTATTACATGGAATACATTTTGATACTTCACAGTATTTAAATATTCTTAAAAGTATAAAATGTTCACAATAATAGAAAAAAATAATCAGAAGTTAAGGTTATTTGATAGTAAAGCTTATTTGATACTCGTTTCCTCATCAAATCTATTTTATAATAACAAAGTATGAAAAAGTGGGATAAACATAAAAGATGTTCCACTCTAAGATTCATTTGTTTAAAATTTAAAAGGTAAATGATATGTTATTTAAATGTAACTCAAAATTGACAAAATTAATAGATACAATTCATTATATTTTTCTGCATTGACCTAAAACTATTTCATTCGTACATCACGAACTAACTGGGAAAGAAAATTATCTTTTATTATTTTATCAGAGTCGCATCAGAAAGTCTAGTATTGAAAAGAATTCTATAAAAACAAATGGAAAAGAGATGGAGGTCGCTCGGCTCATGAGGCGGTTATGTCAGCAATACGATTATGTCAATCTTCTGAACTGCAAAGAATCTTACAAAGGGGTCTAGAATAGTTCCCAGTCCAGATTCCACCCCGGAAAAAATTAGATTTGGTATTACCACGTTTTCAATTCACAGAAAAAGTTGTCTCCAAAATACGAAGGCATCAAAATTTTGAAATTGGACTAGGAACTAAAAGTTAATGGAATTGTTTGTAAAGCTCTTTTTAATGCTATAAAATGAAAATATACTATTTGTAAAACTAAGATACTCGTATATTCTGGCATCGTTCTGCAATCTACAACTCACCCTATGTCAAAAAACACAATTGTTGATTTTGCTAATTCTCTCTCATTTTTACGATGACGCAAACTCGTGCTACTAGGTAACATTAAGTCCCTCACTAACCAGTCTAGTTTAAAGCTTAAAATATGTCGTGCACAACCGGCATCTCAATGTCACAAAATGCTGAAGAAGTTGCTCGTCTGCTATCACAGCACGACGGCATGATTGGATGGGAAGAACGAGGATGCCCGGCTGATAAGCTGGTGCTTGGTGTGCCCTTCTACGGGCATATGTTTCGGTTGAAGCCAGGAGCCAAGCCGCAGCCTGGAGCTCCATTGGCACCAAAGGAACCATTACGAAGCATGTCTTTTCGGCATATCTGCAGCAACGTTACGCCGAAGAACGGATGGACGGTCGTCTGGGATGACACAGTCAAGGTAGAATGTACTTGGGTTTCCCTACTCTTTATCAAGTGTCATTTTTGAACTTTCAGGGGTTAGAATCCAAAGTCCTGGACCAGTAGAATGGCTCGTCACCGTTCCTTTGCGCCGATTCCATAACATGTAAAGACCTTTTCATAGTAAAAAAAAGACCTCAGCTACCAAATGGAATCAGTAGATACCTGGTGGTGAATCTTATATATAGAGAGGCCCTGTGTGACAAAGTTCAATTCCCTCCTGTGTTTGACAAAGTTCAGAGTGAGCTCACTTGAATCGTTTTAAGGATATCCCTTGAGTTGCCATGTGCTCGAATATTTTAATCTCTTACTTGGGTATTGAAAGTGATCTGAAAGTATTTACAACGGACTCCTCACGCTGTCACTAGCACTACTGCTTTCTTTGGCACAAAAGTATTCGTCTGATAAATAGTGAGGAACGAGTGATCTATTAGTGATTGAATCAAGTATAACCTTATGCTAATTTGAAAACATTGGCGCTTCCACAATCTCAATACAATTTTAGAGAGTTATTGAAAACTTTCGGTAACATCTACACATTTCCATGTATAGTCAACCTTCCATTGCAAACAACGAACTCTCTACTAACGTAAAATATGAAATGAATGACTGTGTAATGTCATTGTATTTGTATAAACATTAAATTGAATTTTGATCCTTCTAATACTGTGTATACATTTATTAGGATTCGATGCTCACATTTACACAGTATCCGTATTTTGCTGATGTATTTTATTACAAATGCCGTAAAACAGTGACTGATTGTTTCATTTATAAACAGAATGTCCTGAAACCCAAAAATAACTAGTTTAATTTTAATTCTACACGCTTTTATTTTACTAGATACAATATTCCAATTTACCATGTATCAAGACTCGTTGTACTCATATTTCACTTCATATACCAAAATATGAAATAAAAACGTATAAAGACCATACATTCCAGGTACGTTTACTTTGCCAGAAAGTATTAGTGTTTTAATACATTATTTTTCACTAACTGGAGAAGGTGATATTGCTTGAAATTGATTTTTTTTAAATTAGTCATCAGCTAGAACAAAATTAGTTTTCGTGTTGTGAATTCTTTTTACTGTCTTCCAGTTCATCTCCCATTCTCACTTATTGACTCTACAAACTTATGAGATGAGTTTTTGTTGAATTTCGACAATTGTTGAACAATCAGAAAAGTTTTTGTTGAATTTCGGAAAATGTGGGAACAAATTTTGAATTTTAAGTTAATTTTTCGTTCCTTGTCGCTTTTTGCTCAAACAGAGAGGTTGAGTAAAATGATCATTGTGATCAACTTTAAAATTAAAAAGCGCCCTATGAAACCCACCCTATAAAACACCTTATATCTCAATATTTTGCACCAGAATCGACATTTCTAATAATTTGTAGATATAAATGATACACAGATACAATAATTGAAGGAGCACAGAGATCCCAAGCTGAGAACTAGAGCAAACAACGCTATTCATTTTCATGATCTTGCGAGGTAAAATATCCAATAGTGAGAAAGTAATATGTATTAAGTTATTAACAATAATTGTGTTAACAGTGTTTATAAATACAGTTTATACTAAATAATAATAACAATAATAATGAAAAATTAAAATTTGTATCCTAAGACAAGGAAAACTACAAAGTGACACGCGGTATTATAACTCTTTCATTCTTTGTTTATAATAATGAACTAATAATACTATTAATTTAATTGAAACCTTAGGGATCAACGGGTCTCCACACTCACACCTATTTAGCACTTCAATACCTCGCCCAATTTTTAGGAAGAAAAAATACAGATCAAGTAAATACGATTACACAGCTCGTATTATTCATGGAACGGACGACCACACCGGAACTGCTGTCTGGCTGATCGCGAGGCTATTTTCTCCACAGTCATTTGCCACAATGGCAACCGTAAGTTGTCACAGCTTTATGTCGGCTTACAACTCAACCGTTAACGGGGCCCGTTGACCTAGAGTGACTTCCAGGAGAATGTTCAATTGCTAATAAACTCAGTCGCATACTTTCCCAATGATTTTCATTAAAGTCGACTCCCAAGAGAGAATAACGAGTTACGTTTGAATGAAGGGAAGAATTTCCTTCCTCTTCACCAATCTCGTGGGGATCGCAACCATCCAATCATCTCATCCCTACCACCTCTTACTATGTTCCTCCAAAAACCAATCCCCTCTACTTTCTGACGACAAACACGCCTGAAAATCGGCCCATCATGAAAGAAGATATGTTACTTTAAGTCTGGAATTTTATCTATTGGTACGTTTTCCCTCGTGAACTTCTTATGGGTGTCCATGACCTTATTGCGTCGTCCATATTGCGTCGTACTTTCTATATTTTAGACATTTTTAGGGAGTGTTTTAGACATTGTTCCGACCAACTCAAAGACGTAGGATTAACAAAATATAAAAAAGTATTACAATTGTTGATATTAACGTAGTTTACTTATAGTAACATCTAATTGATCATTACAATATTTATCATCACAAAATAGCATCCTTATATGTCTAATTATTAAATTCAGCGAAATAATTAATCTCCACCGACCCTAACCATGTATGCAATCTGAATTGAAACCTAAAAAAATCACCTTTCCGTGTGGTACATTATGGCAACATGTATTTCAACAGTGAGGAACGTGTCAACTCGTATACCATTGTTTTTCAATACGGAGAAACTCGAGTGGAAATAAACAAGGCGTTTATAAATAATTTGTCATTCTCTGGGTCGCATTGGGCCGCCCTGTATTCGCACACTTCGTTGCTTTCGATCGATGATTGCAGCCAAGCGCATCGGTGCGGCAGTGGCCAATGTTCATCACGTATTTGACTGCGAAATTTGTGTTTGTGACGAGCAAGGATACTTGAGACATGTTAAAAATAAACATGTTATTTGTACGATTCTCCAACAGTTGCCAGAACCCCCCCCCCACATACACACACAAACATTAATTGAAAAAGAATTAGATATCTGTATCTGATAATTAATAATTAACCGAATGAATTGATTACGATTCTTTCCACTGTTTTGACCGAGATGTAAATTACTCACTATTACAATCCATTTACACCGCAGGAGTTTTGAGAAATACACTTTTTGAGATGGGTTGTGTGTGGAAGGAACTAATCCAACAATAATTGTAAATATGCTATTTTATTACATAGTTTTGCTGAATTCTGAGACTTATTTTATACTGAGAGATAGTTATCGTATGCTTCTTTTGTGAGGACAAATGGAAATGCAGGACATTGCAACAAGACTCAGATAAATTGATAATTTCATCACAAGAAAAGAATATTGTTGGTTATTCCGAATATTTTCTCTCTTACGTATATATTTATGAAAATAAATACTATGTGCAAATTATATAAAATGCCAATTAAACATATGAGAAATAAATTATTTATTATTTAACTAGCCAACCCTGATTGATATATCACGGAAGTTTCCACTTTTGAGATACAATTTGCCCTTCGTTATAACATAGTGGTGAGAAAATTAGCACGTGCACATACAAAAACCGTAATAACAAAATTTCGTGGAAATTAGCGAAAACTCGAAGATTCAAATTTCACCATTATTCACACCGCTAAAATTGGAATTTCAAAAAACCCTTTGTCAGTGACCTACTCTTCAGTAGTTTCTACAATACTAATACAACTTCAGGTGTATGTATTGTGTAACAAATAGTCACGTAATCATAATTCATGTTTGCATTAACACCTGTAGAAATGACAATGTTGCTACCTGAGTATACTTCGAAGCTCAGGTGACTTTGCCATGAACAACCGCATTTGTTGGCCCTTTCCCGATTGAGCAAGCGTTTGATGTGGAGCATGCGATTAGGACGATATGGTTAATGGCTTAAATAAGGTTGAAACGTTGTATTGAAAAAAATTGAAATAAAATGTCTGCATTAAAGATCATTAGATAAAGATTACAAATACGTATTCATAGGTACCATACGCGTTTCGTGGTTCCGATTGGCTCGGCTATGAAGATGTCAAGTCCGCGCGTATGAAGACCAACGTGGTGACTCAAGAACGTGGCTATGCTGGGGTCATGACGTGGGCCGTGGGCCAAGATGATGTTCACGGTCTATGTGGGCAAGGCCGCTTCCCTATGCTCCGCGCTCTGGCTGGCGCTATGTCTGCCTACACTGTGCCTAAACCCAAACGCCTTTATCCTGATTCTCGGGTAAGTATTGTGCGTATGAAATCGGGATAGTAATTAATAGTAATCAATAGAAATCCAATTACATATAACCCCAGTTGACTAAACTTCTCGGAATGACGGGAAAGGCTATTTTTTTCATTTTTTTAAGGAAAAAACAACTAATATTCTGTTAAAATTTATTCTACAACGTTTTATTACTAATTTTCATAGGAATATAGTATCAGCAAAATAAAAGTATTTATTTAGTCATCAATAAAATTACAACAATAAACAGACCTTCGTAATAATTACGAGCAAGAGTAGTTTTTTTTTTTTTGTGGGGCTTTAGGGCTCGTCAACATCGAGGTCATTAGAACCCTTAAAACTTGTACAGGTAGGGAAAATGCAGTTACGCACTAGGGAGAGCCAACATGACTCTCCCCGCGTGTGGGACTCGCCGAATGACTCAGCCATACCCACTAAAAACCCTCCTGAATTACAACTCAAAACTCAAATCCCAACATATCTCAAGACTTTACTAAAAACATTTTTTTTAAGATGAAAGAGGAAAATGAAAGAAACCCTAGCCCTAATAGCGAGCAAGAGTAGTGATGCCGTGAAAAATGCGATGTGAATTACCGGAGATTTGTAAAACCTCTTTCTTATCACACCACTAAATCAAGGTAAACTGCGTAATGAAGGCGCTGCTTGATTCTTACTCCCCCCCCCTCTTTCAATACATACGTATATACATTCCTCAGTAAAAAACATTTTCTTCGTGGCTGAGGAAGGCTGGTCGCCAAAACAGTTACGTTCAATTTGCGAGTGACTTTTATGTGTATTCTTTTCTATTTTTCATTAACTTTAAAACTTTTTTAATTTATAGAAGACCGTAGTGTCGCTTCATACATAACTGTTTTAGTGTTTTCAATACGTAAAATGACTGCATTTTTGTTTTATGACATGGCTGAAACGTTAATTTGAATTTGACTTGCTTCTAATGTATTTTATCTCGAATTATTGATACAGTGATTACAAATAATGTGATGTGCAACAAATAATCAAATATTTGTTTATGCTTAGTCATTTTTATGCCTTTCACCTTTTATATGTTAATTACCACTATTTAACATATTTCTTCCGCGTAACTTTCGGTCAGATGAAAATGGCGACGAGCGAATACGATTCCCGGCTCATCGCCTTTTTTCATCTGAACGACAGTTGTCACTTCACTGTTTACGAAGACAAATAAATTAAATACTAATATAATTAAATGAATAATAATAAAAACTGGGAATGAATGATGAAGCTGTCTCGTTACGTCATTTTGTCACCATGAAATAAAAAAATTTAAAAACTTTTTGAAAAAGTTATTTCCCGCTTTTTATTAAGTTTTCTTGAGCAGCGACGGAGAGTCAAATACACTTGTTGTTTGTTACAGACACCCTCCGAGAAGCCACCGCATCCACCATCTTTGAAATGCCTTGCTTGACGAACAAGAAAGAACAAAACTTGGAGAAGGTGGTCATAATATTTAGCGACGATCATTATGAATAATAAATTTTGTTTTAAGTAAACAAATGAATTAGTTATTTATGACAAAAAGAGATAAATGTCTTGTAGTGCTATGCGTATAAACATTATATTCAGTAATAACGTGAAAAAAAATTGTTTCGAGAGTCATTTCCACGTGAACCCTTTCCGTGGGTGACTGGATCATGTCGATGGATTTGACCTGGCATCTGCCACCAGATATTGAAACATGTTTAGATATATCACCTGACGTTATCTAACTTAAGAGAGACATCTTATCTAACCTGATGTGGTCTAGCGATAAGAGAGAGGGAAACTAGAATAATAAAGCGATCCAATGATGGCAAACGATCAGCTTGTTATTCACGTCGCCAACTTACATTTTTGTCTGAGAGCAGAGACAGCGAGCTTGGCAGTAAGACCGTGCAAGCTGTATCTTTTGGTGAGCCAACTAATTCGGATACTGGCGTCGAGAGTAAACGTGAAAGTGAAACGAGGACTTTTGGGGAAAGGATACACAGCAGAACCTACTCCATAGCTCCGTACTTGCAGGAAGGTATTTATGGGGAGAACATAACTAGGCCTACTTAATGGACGCAAGCTATGCAGGAAGGTAATTATATGAAGGACTCAGATGAGCCGACCGCTTGGTCCTGAACCGAGTTCTGGATATGGGTTGAGGGTTCGCTCTACGTCTGCTGGTCGCAGTATCGTCAGCAAGTTCCCTCGCGAGCTCTGGTGCCAACTTATTTTGTATCAATTCAGCTGACGCTACCTTCTGTCACAGTCGTTGCTGTTTGCACTTTGAGGCGCAAGCAGCACGCTGCTTGTTTACGACAATAACACTCGTTAGTGAATATATCATTACAGCATGTTGAAGTTCCGAGCGAATCCCTTCTGGTACGCTACGTATCGGTACTCAATCGTTTCTAAGTCAAAAAGATATGATGCACAGCGATATTATAAATGGCATTTCAATGTATGTTATACAAATAGTGGATTGATTCATTCTATATTTTATTGGGATTTTACTTGCCTTGATATATATCGTCTCAATTATGAAAGCACAATTTATGGCCGAATGACAAGAAGAATTCGAAGCAGTTTTCAATTGATTTGCTCACTAGTGCATACAATTAAGAAAATATTATCTTGCAAAAATAATTGATTTCTAAGTGTTGATGGAAAGATGCGTTTTAGTGATCACCGATATAAATGAAGGGTTTTCTCATCACCGTCTGAATACCTAGTTTTGCACAGAGATTCTAAAGAAATGTAGGGACCAATGTCATTTGCATAATTGCTGTATGCTCGTTATAGACTACAATAATTTAAAGTTTAAGCGATATTTCATATAAAATTCTCAAACATTTCAAAAAAATATGCAATTATTTTTTAATTTTTGAATTTAAAAGTAATTCATGTCTGACATTCCAAATTAACGCAAAGAAAATAACGACCAATTTCCTGAATGTTTTATGTAATGCAGAATAGTTTCTGTACAGCAACTATAGAAGAATGTTGTGGAATAAGTGGTTATCACTACACTATTATGTTTGGTGGTGAGGAGATTCAATTATGGTTGTAGAGAGCGCTGAAGATGACTTAATTTTTTTTTAAATTTATTTTCTTGAACTCTCTACAACCCTGTTCCTTGATGATAATACCAGGGATTCTTGGCCATTGTCTTCCTTTTGTTTTCAATTCCATCCTTTTCTCTTCTTTTATTTACGTGAAATCACTCCTATCCATATTTTATTGCATCTCGTATTGCTCCTAATAATGTTACTTAACAAATATCGAAACGTTGGCGATCTGAAGAATGATATATTTATTGTGACCTAAACTCAAGATATTATATACTTATTTGTCAATAATTTCGGCTGATAAATACTAACGGTGATTGGGCAGGATGTGATATCACGACCGACGCCGTAGCATCAGGCTGTCAGAACCAGGATCCGTTGCTAAGAATTATGAGTGTGACCCCGTTAGTGACACATTATTGTACCAGAACTAAGAAAAGGATGTTCCAATGCTGTCCGATGAAAATTGCGTTCCAACGGCAACAGTATTTTTGTGTTACTTGCGGAAGAAAAAAGTATTATTATAAAAATAATTTTTTTGGTCTGCTGACGAATCATAACTTTTATCGATTTGATATTTATTTAACAAATACAAGTAGAACATTGTTAAAATGTATGTCTTAACTTTGGCGGAGCATAACCATCCGCCAAACAGATCTAGGAAACGGTTTATTTTCCACATGTGATAGTGATACACTGACATCGAGAGAATTTTCATTTTTAGAACACTTTTATTCAATCGCTGCCTCTGTAAGTCATGGGTGAAATTTTTAAGTCGGACTTTCACAAACTATGTGCTAGCGACATAAAAATTTTCAAAGGTACTTCATTGTCTAACAACACAATATTAAATATTAAATTGCATCTGTAGCACCTAATCACATAAAATGTATCAATCAAATCAAATGTACTAGAAGCGTGCCCTAGAAGATAGTAGCACATCCCATAAAGGAATTCAAGGGGTCAGGAATTATAATTTTATTTTGTGAGATAAAAACTATTATTAAACTTCATCAATAATAAAATATAATTCATGAGGGAATACTTTTAAAATGAGTGATAAAAATCCGACAGTCATTGATTATTATAATAAATTTCCCACTTCCTGTAAGCAACATTACAAGAGTATGATATGCAATGATTAAGTTATGATATTAAGTTTTAAGATCATACTCATGTAATGTAAGTGTCCATCTTCTTATCATTAGGTACGAGTATGTTTAAAAGTACTAAGGCAAATTTTTATTATTGAGCATAATTTTTCAGATAAATATTTTTTTCTCCTTCTAGTGAATTAATAATGAATGGATTTTAAATATGAGTTTAAAAAAATAATTTTATATTGAAATATTATGCCATTAATATAAAAGTTATTCGGTAAGCATGCAATGAGAGACGTTTTTATTTGTTTTTTAGCATTTTTATTACTTGTCGGCATATTATGTATTTTCGTGAATCATATAAATTCGTTGCTTTCGGAAAATGTAGAAAAGGTGCATTAATTCATGTCGTAAAAGGAGACAGTATTAACAATATATAATAAAGAATTCGTGATGTATTTCGCCAATATTTAATGTTCATATTCCCATTTCTCACTTTAATACGCCTAAAACTTCCTGGCCCTAGCTATGATTCCTCCCCCACTCGTCATAACACACTCAAGAGATCATTCTAAACTCACAAAGCACATGCACATGCATATGCATCCATTCCACTCCGTTCCGCAGCCTCCTCTCCACCCAAACACATTCTCAACTACGACAAGTCCGCCTGCTTTGCCCATCTCATCGACCTGACTTGTTAATGCGAACTTCCCTCTATGCTTGGGCCTTTAATTAAGGCTCGTTTACGCGTCGAGTAGAGGGATGAGGAAACCCAATCCTACCGCCACTTGCACCTCTCCCACCGCTCTGCTGCGACTGGATGACCGCCCGACCGCCCTGGAGACGCGAGGGGTTAGGAGGGTTGGACAGGTGCGGAAAGCGCCCGGGTACGATAGAGTCCTTATTAAAAAGAGAACAGTAGGCCGTGTCAATAACTTAAAAGCGTGTAATTTCTCATAACAGCTATGCAATTTCTGATAACAGCTATATTTACTACGCACAAATTCTCGTTGCCTCTTTTGGCGTCAGCTGTCACTCGGTGCTTGCCTCTTATTGGTGAAGTAGGGAGAAAGGATAGGAGACACGACACTATCATGTGATCTACAGCTGATTGAATCCAAGGTGAAGAAATGTGGAAAAGTGTCATTTCATAGTTGTGTAAAAGTGTAATTGTACCCATAATCATGTATGGATGTGAGACTTGAGGAAAGGTATTGTGAAATGTTCATTTGCGTAGCCGATTGGAAAGGATCCAGCGGTTATGTCTGCTGCGATTGAGCGGGGCCTATTGTACAGTATCAAATGAATGTATTGTTGGGAGTGATGCCCGTCGACAGAAATGGGCGTTAAGAATTACAATGAGGCGAAGCAAAAAATTACATTTAGATGGAGAGACAGTTCAAATAGAGGATAAAGGACGGAAGAATAAGCTGACAAATATTAATATCTAACAAAGCTAAAAAGATATCTAACACAGCTAGAAGCACGGCGAATACGATGGGAGAGGTCTGAGAATGGAAGAACAACGTTAAAGTTCATATCCAATGTAATATTTACAACTCAGCGTAGAAAGTGTGTTAGAATACACACAACACGGAAATTTTAAATATGGTTTAAAACGGTTCGGGAAGGTACTGATGAAACATGTGGGTGTGGCAATGCTCCCGAAACGGTTGAGCATATATTATAGGAATGTGAATGTATTCGTGAAGAAAGGGCGAGATATCTGAGAGAAATGAAGACGTCAGAATCGGTAACGGATATATTAAATACCATGATAGAATTAAAGAAAGATACGAGGTATTTCGCTTCTTTATACATGGGATACATAATTAAAGAAGCACTGCGAACTAAGGTATTGGAGTACCTACGCGAGACTATTGAAACTGTTAACTCCAAGACAATACGTGGCAGACAGACTCAACATCTCTCCTTCCCAATTCCGTCTCCAAAGTGCAACGGTTAGGTGGAATAGCAGGCCTCATGACCTGAACCTCACCAAAAGACATATAATAAATAATAAAAATAAATAAAAAAGAGCACACATCATTTATTAGATGAACTTCATGTAATGTCTCTCATGACGGAAACATGACTACATCAATAAGTAAATGAAAAAAAGTCTATTGAAACCTCTATGAGAAACTACGCGTAATATTTTCCGGAAATATGACAAATTCCGCATTATATTTCTTCCCGTGACGGTTCTTCCTAGGTTAAGGTCTCTAGGGTAAGGTAGCGAGCGCTCCTCTTCACAACTAACCTCACTCTCACGTGGACTCGCAGATTAAAAGCTTCTGTGTTGCTGCTGTTACTACAGTGCTTCTGCAAAGAGAGCACGTCTTTCGTCCGACGTTTATTGCGCTCTACATTCCCATTGTCTTTGTCACCTCATTTTACAGCTTCACATATAAACCTCGTACATTCACCACAAGTATTGGGTTTACATTATAAACTTTACATACGCAATACGCAGTAAATATGACTCTTCTTAAAATTCCTATTATTTTTAACTTAAAAATACACAGAATAAGTATACATATTAATGGACTGTTCACAATATTTATTGTGTTAGTTTCTCTCCCACTCTTGCTTGTATTATTGGCCAGCATTTTTAAGAAAATTCAACATAAGTTTTATGGTTTTCAACATGACGTGGTTTTTTTTGTTTTTTGTTTTTTAGATTTGAGGAAAAACGTATTTTCAACAATTATCTATCAAGTATCGGGAGAAATGTTCCAGACAAAAATTTGTATTCTTTCTCCGTAAAATCCGAATCTGCAATAAAAAATATGGGTTCCTTTTCAAGTTATCAAAGTAAACCTAAAAAATATATTACTTTCGTCTGAGATATTTGTCTTCCCATGTTAGTGAGATATTCCCATGACTCTTTACAACAAACTCCTTGTATATACTCGTACGCTTTTCCACATTTCTTCACCTTGGATTCAATCAGCTGTAGTTGATCACATGATAGTGTCGTGTCAAACATGCAGGCAAGAAATTCCTCTACTCCAGCTCCAGATAATCCAATGTCTTTCATATTATTTTATCCGCCACTCGCCAGTGTATGCATACAACATAAAGTATGAGGCAAATGGCTCTCTTTAAAATTGATTTTTCTGTATTTTGGCTCCTCACCATATCTTTAAAATTGAATTTCCAAAGATTAATTTCTTTTGTAATTACTGATGGCGGTTCTTAAATTTTAGTCCAAACGTATCATTGGTTCAAATAGAGAACGAGATTCACAGAGATAAATTAATTTTTAATAAGAGTGTCTCATGCAACATGTCATTTTGTATTTCTACATGGAGCATGTCCTTACAGATGAATTGTCGCAAAGGTACCATTAGAAGTAATCACATCCATTGTTCGAATACCGTTATGTTAAAATCGTATATTCAATACGTATTTGCTGAGAACATTTGCCTGGTACTGTTTTCCCTCTACCATATATTTCATTATTATCGATTTATTATATAATTGTTTGGTTCTTGTAATTTTAATACCTTTCTTCCATTGGTGTATACTCATCTTCTGTTATCGTACTTACTTGCATCCATGGATCGTACGCATAGTATACACACATTCCTTCCTTTACACAAGAAAGGAAACAAACTTAATATTGGAAATTACCGACTCTACTACCCATTTTCTCAAAAATCCTAGAAAAATTGTTCTTTAAGCGTCTTCTAGATTTTTTATCAAAATATAACATTCTCTCTGACGATCAACACGGTTTTAGGAAATCCTTTTCCACTACAAGCGCCATATTTTCCTTCTTAAACGATGTTACCACATCTCTAGACAGTGGAGAAAATCCTCAGGGTGTTTTTCTTGACTTATCCAAAGCATTCGATGTCATCGATCACGAAATCCTCCTTTCCAAATTGCATTCTTTAGGCATTCGTGGACTTCCACATCAATGGCTAACTTCTTATTTAAAAGATAGATATCAACAAGTAGAAATATCCTATACTAAAAATAAAATACTTGAGCGTTGTCTTTCAGAAACAAAGCCACTTACTTGCGGAGTACCCCAAGGATCAATTCTCGGCCCTATACTCTTTTTATTGTATGTGAACGACATGTCATCATCCACATCAGATTGCAAAATGGTTCTTTTTGCTGATGACACTAATTTACTATGTAAACACGCCAATGCTCAAAAAGTTTTGTCTAACCTTTCGACTTGGTTCCATGCAAATCGTCTCATTGTAAACACTGACAAAACAGTGTCTATGTCATTTCACAATAGTATCACAAAATCTTTACCCCAGGTTTCTCTTTCTTTAAACGGAACACAATTAAAAACTGTTACAAATACAAAATTCTTAGGTCTCCATATTCAAGACAACCTCAAATGGAATTGTCACATTGACAATCTTAATTCCCAATTAAGCAAATTGTGTTACGCATTCCGAATCTTAGTTAACGCAGTTAGTCCACGTATTTCCCGTTGCGTATATTTTGCAAACGTTTACTCCCATTTACGTTACGGCATTACCTTCTGGGGTAATTCCGGTCAGAGTATTCAAACTTTCAGAATTCAGAAGAGGATAGTTCGGATAATTTGTAAATCTCACCCCCGAAACTCTTGTAAACCTTTATTCAAGGAATTAAATATCTTAACACTTCCCTGCATTTATATTTATGAAACGGTCGTGTTTGTTAAGACCGAATTACTGAAGTGCCACCCTTGCTTTATACGAAACAGTCTCGTTCACGAACACAATACTCGCAATAGTAATAATATTCATCGCCCTAGAGTGTCAACCACTCTTTGCCAAAAAGGACCTTATCATTCGGGAATCGTTCTATATAATTCCCTGCCCAAGAATATAAAAGACATTATGAAATTGAATATCTTCAAATCCGCGGTTAAAAACTACCTCCTGCACCAGTGCTTCTACACTGTAAAAGAATTTATTGATTTTAATAAAAGTTAAATTCGTCTTGTACTTTATCACGCCATTGCTGTAGCACTTTTTAAATAACTTATAACAATTTCAAAAACTATTTTCTTGCATGATTGTGTTGCCGTATGGCTCATATTAATTTAGTTTTATGTGTACTCAACTTTGGCACGGTTGTGTACATAAATTCTGTAGCCCCATCCTGGCCCGGGTTTTTCTCCGTTTTTCCTTCGGGTAGAGGCGGATTTCTTATACAGGTTCTCTAGGCTTTGTCTAGGGGCGTGTTTATTGTAACAATAAATCGTGAATTTAGTGTTTTTTCAACTCTTATGATTTTTAAACACTATACTCAGAATAATCTATAGTTCGATAATAACTTGTACATGTAAATTTTCAAATATATTTGCGTTAAATTACAAACATATGGACATTATATATGTATTATAACTCGCAGCTAACTTTTTATCTTATCTAGGAACTTTCGCTGAAATTTTTGAATCCGCCTCTGCCTTAGGGCCCTTGATCGGAACTGATGGGATGGTCCCTTGCTTGCTTCCGGGGAGTAAATTAGTTTATTTTCCTCCACGTGGTCATACGCAGTCTGTACTGTTTTTTGACAATAAATTTATATATATAATTTATTTTGAGAGCATCTAACAGTAGCTTGAACACCATTTTATGTATGATTTGTGTATGTATGACCAATGATCTCAATGGAGATGATTGGTTATGTGAAGCAAATGTATTGAGGTATTTTATTGAGCCCTAAGGATGACCGAAGTAAACGGTCGAAATATTGGCGTAATTATATTTTCATTTTCTGGCCACACTGCATGAATCCTATTCCCACATAACTAAGTAAGTGTAGGTTTAATTGAGTACGCGAGCGCTGCGTGGCATGGTTTCTTTCACTTCCTTCCTTCTCTACTGACTCCATCGCATTCAACGAATCTGCCGAAATTAATCTTTCGCATCTCGTCGTGCAATTTCCCCTTCCCCACCGCGTGAAACTAGAATGCAAAACTCAACTCCCTTCATCGAACTCGCCGGCTTGGTTTTCACGCTTCATTTAAATGCAATTTACATTGATTTCATGCTCGCGTCCACGCTTCTGGTAGCGTGCTCATCCTGTGTTGGAACTCATCGTCGACCTCCTCACGCTGTTCTGTCCACCATCTCCTTCTTCTACGTGGCATTCTGGAACGTCCCAAGTCAACGTGATCCAAAATCCAATATAATCATACATAAACCACCAGTGCATTAACGATTAATCGACATAAAAATTTGAAATGTATGGAAATTTTTAGAAAGATATTAAGTTCAATAAAATGTTTAATTCACCGAAAGTAATTTATTTTACAAAATTCCTTACGTCGCGAGTGACTCGGGAGTCAAAGGATGGGCAGTTTCCCTGCCGTCTCCGAGTCTCTAGTATTCTAGCAAATTTGTTTCGATCAAAATGTTAGGTTCATTAAAGACATTGGGATAAAACATAAAAGTGTTTCCTGTAACGTAGATTTCATGAAACACGTTGCAGAGACGTGCATTACACCTTAATGTTCCATGAATTTCTGTCCTAAAGAAGAAAAATTGCAGATTTAATGTACATATAAGTCAAATTAATAAAAGAAAATAGTACTGTTTTGACGTAATTTAAGGGATTTTTCTCTCTAAATCGTCAATATAACACAATGTTGCTTCGAGTGTTTTATTGACTAATTATCTGCCCCCCTCCGATGGATACTGGTACGCACGCTGCTGCAGCAAATTCCCTCCTCTTCCCGCAACACGACGCGGATTGCGTCTTTTCATTACGAAGCGGATTTAAGAAGCGACGTGTAAACTGACTTTACTCTGATGAAAGAGGAAGTAGAACAAGTCAAGTGCTAGAAAGAAAATGGAGAACCAGACAGGANCTCTGATGAAAGAGGAAGTAGAACAAGTCAAGTGCTAGAAAGAAAATGGAGAACCAGACAGGAAGTTAAAGCGTTTAATTTCCTTTTAATACTTCATTGTTGAAATGGACCTTCGCGCACATATTGGTAGTGAAGTGATGAGGCGATTCCGTAAAGTGGAAACAAATTACTCCTCGACCAGAGAAAAAAAGAAGTTCCTAAACATTGAATACAGAATTCGCAGGCTACAGCATTAAATTAGTTACATATTGTGTATGAAAATCTTGAAAATAATGCAACACTACTGTCTTCTAGAAATTAAAACGTTAACAGAGATTATCTACGTGACTGGCGGAGGCGCAAGTCGAAAGTGTGTGTACAAAAGGACCTCATGATTTTTGTGCAAAATATATATAATTTATGTCGTTAATGTTTCATTTTGAATCATTAATGACAATCACGGGAGGTGGAATTATTATTGACAATCGCGGTATTTTTTTCCCTGGATGGTAATAAACATAAGATGTAGAAGTTGTGAAATGAAAGGTAGAAGGGGGAAATTCTCTGGCTCCTCCTCTTTTTTATTCGAATCTTGATTATTGTTTACATCTCATAATTAGTTTTTCTCTATTTTGCATTCCGAGTTCTCAAAATGTCTCCGTTCCAAGGATTTTTCACCCTCTGTTGCTGGGTGGTGACGTACGAGCATAATAGTACATTATCTGGATGTAAGAGTCAGTTTAAGTGCATATTCATGTAAGTCACACAAATCAGTTTCCACACGCTCTGCATCTTCGTCGAGTGAATTCACGTAGTGGCCGCTAGAGCGCATGGAGTGATGCTCGGCGTGGCATTGCGAGGAAAGAAGGGCAGATGGCACGCACCAGTTGCTCCACGAGAGCTGTGCACGCACGGCGGCGTGAATGGCGAGGCTAATTAGCTAAGCGAACGGACGCTCTCCTCCAAGGACACGCGGAGGCTTCGAACGTAGTACATCTCTAGGTCATGCTCATCTACTGTCCACACAAAAACAAAGCTCAAGAGACGCGTTTTAAATACAGTTTTCATGTAGTGGTGAAGTTTCAACCTCGGAATTCCGTTTATTTGTACTTATACTTACAATAAAGCAGCAACTGCTTCGTTTCTCACTCTAGTATCATATCAGATATCAAATTGCACGTGATACCAAGTCATATATCATAAAGGTGTTCTACACCTGGGCCTAGAAGTGACAGCATTTGGGAGAGGTGACACAGCATTAGGGTGAGGAAATCATAAATGCTAAATAGCAATTTTTTTTGCTATGATAATAGAACTCATTTCAATTGTAACAAATCATTCATACGATAACAGTACGCATTTGCATTCAATTTATTCCTCTGACTTAAAAATAGCTTCTTTATTTACAAAAAGACAATTTTCCTCTAATTTTAATTTCTAAGTTATCCCTGTTTGCTTCTTATACGCTAGATTAGGTTATTTTGTTAAATCAGTGAAAAGTAGATATCAAGAATGCTAGTGTGCGTAAATTACACACCAACACTACCAACCCACTTACATTAATGAATTATTCTTTTGGTAGATATCAGTGGTGATAGTTTGAGAAGAAATATTTGCGCAAATTCATGCGAATTTAGCAACGAGTGCTCAGACAGTGCTCTTCAAATTCATAGAAAAAATAGAACGTGTGCCTGTTAATAGGTAAACTTTATTTCCTAGTCCATTATTTTCATTAGGTTTTTAATTTTTTAATAAATATATATTTTTCGTTAATGAGATTTTAGATTGGGGGAGGGGAGGGTGATCCACTGAACACAAACCCTACATACTGAATATGACACGAAATTAGACAATTTTGAAATTTCAACAAATCGCCTCACCTGTAATGTGTCTCTAAAGAGGGATTTAAATTCAAACTCCATTTACTGGGAGGGTAAGTTGTAAATGGACTTCCATCTCAAAATACAGGCGGTACCACAAGGTGAAGAATTTTAAAAATGTTTGCTTAGTAAATTTAGGATGTATTTTACTTTAGTTCATATTAAAATATTTGTTGTAGGCAAAATCGTACAACTCTACAGCTAATTTGCAAGGTAATGTTTCCTGTATATTCTGATCCCTCACCACAAAAATATCCTATTTGCCTCTCTATTTAATCCAAAAGCTTTAAATCCGAAACCTCCACACAGAACTATTGGTTCATGTCTCATTAATTTTTATTAAGATTCATTTTTGTATAAACCTATCAGTGAAACTAATCTTACTCATTCCAAATTAATATTAGAGCAAGTTACACAACTACTTGAAAAAAAATCAACGTTTGGAGTGACAATTTTATAGACCAGAAAACCATTCCTGTGTATGTGTTTTTGTTTTTAGGACAATAAGCTAGTATTGTTTTTCCAAAGTATGCAATATGCCATATGACAGTGCCAGCTCGAGGAAGTACTCTTCCTTATTGATCAATTAAATTTATTAAATTTGTTAAAAATCAAAATTAAGTTCACGAATGCTGTTATTGTTTCTTAAAGTTACTCAACATCGTCACAGTTGCGTACATTATCTCTATTGCTCCATCTTTACCGGGGTTTTTCGATAAATTTATAGTGGATTTCAACACGGCCTTTTGAAATGAGGATTGAGAAAAAGAAGATATGGTGCATTGAACTAGAGAAAACTGTAAATTTCTTTTTAATTTGCTAATCATACTTACTTCGTTGAAAGTGTAATGATCTTAATTTATCAATATACAGTAGAATCCCTTTTAAGCGGTCTTGTCGGGACTGAGACCCTTGCTGGTTACCCGTTTATCCGGTTAATCCGAGGTTCTCGTGAAAAATCGATTTCACGGGCTTTCAAAGTAGCCCACAATTAAAACAGGTTATCATGTATAAACACGCAAATGAGACGCCATTGCACCTCATTTTATTGTCCTATATGGACATTCATACATGAACACGAAAAAATTAAACACATCTCAAGTCGCGTCAACCCCTTTCACTTTCCTGCAGAACCCCGTCAAACAACGTTTGCACACAGAGGATCGCATAGGTCAGTTGCAATTGTCAGGATGTTATAGGACAACAGCTACAGAAAGTATAGAGATACTATTAGGTATAACGACGGTATCATTATACCTAATGGGTATAACACTATTAGGTATAATACTAAATATAAATGCACAAGTGTTCTGTTTGCTAACTTTTCACTGAACCGATCATTATGTAATTTGACAAGGAGATAGTTTAAATGTTCATGGAGAACTTAGGACAACTTTTATTTTAAAGTTCTGTGAAAATAACGATACAAAATTATTTTTGACGATAAATGTTGATGAAGTCTTGGGAAAAATTCGCTACATTCGCTTACGCCACCTAAACGGTTAGAGACAGGTTGCAACTATGGATGGTGATATTGTACATCTCAAAGAGTTATAAGAAAGAGTCTGAGACAGCATATGTCTATCTACAAAGGTTATCCTAAATTATCGAAAATGAGCATTAAGTTTCAACTAGCAATACTCGGACCTGATAAACTTCATGGGTTACGATATTGCCTCCGCCCATTCTGGTTCGGGTTTTTCTCCTGTTTTTCTTCGGGATTTCACGTACAGTCCCTCTAGGTTCTTGCGTAAGATCAGCATTCTATTGTATACAATATTATAATAATTAATTTCGAATTTAGAGTTAATTTAATTGTTTCAATTTATATACAATATATTCCAAATAATTTATAGTACATACATGTGAAACAACTTCTTTGTGTGTAATTAAATACAAATTTGTTGGTATTCTGTTATTATATCACGTAGCTAACTTTTTATTCTTACCCAAGGAGTGTGCTGAAATTTTCGATCTTTGCCTCTGTCTTAGGACAATTGATCGGAATTGATGGGATGGTTCCTTGCTTGCTTCCGGAGAGTAAATTAGTTTATTGTCCTCCCCGTGTTTGTAACTGCTTTTTGACAATACATTTTTCTTTATTTAGATTTATTAAAAATAGAAATGTAAAATTTAAGGAAGTAATTTAAGAAGGAAAAGATCATTCTTCAACAAATTCGATGGAATTTTTTTGCGTTTAACAAAGATTGTAAAAAAAACTTTAAATCGTAAAATTTAGACGAATAGTTAAGATTTTGCAAGCGCTTTAATGAAATGGTGCAGTCGCACTACCGCTGTGTGACTTGTCGCGGTAGCAAAAATTTGACCGGTGCGGTTCCCAGCGAGTGGCTTCATTATACCTGAGATGAATAGAGAAACTTCCGATGTTACGTCAGAATTGAACCACCATTGGGATTAGGGGAGGGAGGGGACCAATACCTAGAACACCCATGGACTGAGTGTGAAGGGAAAGTCATGTAAAAATGTTTAATCGAAAAAGACGGATTAAATTCATAGATTTCGGGGTCTTTCCGATAAACAATGACATGGTGCCGTATAAATATAAGTTCAGCACATGTGGGTGTTAAATACCCTTAACTCTCCGAAGGGTGAAGTGGTGTGCTAGGCTAATTAACGACGTTTTGTTTCTCTCACGGACAACTTCACGTTGCTTGCTCACGGGTAATTTCATCCAAGAATTTGTGGATTTTAATGGCTTTTACCATCAAATTTTATATTAAATTTGTATTACTATGAATTTGTCAAATAAGGATGCTGTTTTTATGTTTTTAAAAACTAAAATTATTTTTATCTTACATTATAGATATATTTTATTATTCCTGAGTTAAAAAAGGTTGGTCTAGGGAAAATCCTGGGAAACGCCGGGTAATCAGCTAGTACTTACATAAGTTACGGGTGCGACACAGACTGAAGAGAGATGGACTCGTGAAGATTAATGTGAAAGTAATCCGGTAAGAAGTGAAGAGAACGAAAAGCATGATAACACGAGAACTGATGAATGCATGACAGATTCGCTGGAACAAGACGCGGAAAGGAAGATCGGTTTTGACACTGACGAGAGGTCCCCAAAATGCTGACCATGCATGGAAATTTCAAAGAGAACTTCCATAAAGATAAATGGAAGATAAAACGTGTTTGCAGGATGGGAGAAGAGAACAGGGAACATATATTATGCACGTGCGACTTATATACTGAGGAAAGAAGAGATTTTATAATAAGAATGAGAAAGAAAAATTGAGAGCAACCCGAACGTGGTAAGCTCAGGGACAAAATATAAGATCATTGAAGAGCGCGAAAGACAATGTTATAGTGAGAGATGAAGTTAACAAAGAAGGGATCTTTCAGATTACCTTCCGCCTCCCCGTGGTAGGTATGGGGACGGTCATGCCACACAGTGGCACGGCAATGGGGTGTCATCCAGGAAGGAGACATGAAAACGAAAAAAGAAATATAAAGTAAACTAAAGACCGTACAATGACTTTAAAATACGACTAAAAAACATTAATACCATTATCATTTACCTTCAATTTTGAGTGATTTTACTAGTCAGTATTTAGTTGCAATATTTGTGGAATATTTTAATGAATTGATAGTACGAATTTGTTAAATAATTATTCAAAAATAATTTGTTGAAAACAAAATAAAAATGTTAATATTATGTAGATATTATAACACGCAACTCTTTTAGTTTTTATTTTTAGGGAATATATTAGCCTTCGGGCGCTGAAATATTAAAACTGCCCCTGCCTCAGACCATTTGATGGTACAGTCTGAAGAGTAAGTGTATCAATTGGAGGATACTATTACTAAGTCACTTTTAAAAGTTAAATAGATTACCTGTATGTGTAAATACTTCGGCGATATCTTGATATGAAGGTTAATAATGTATGCTTTAGTTTCCATTTTCTATTTTCATACAAAAGAAATTACTGAGACATTTTTGACAATAGAAAAATATTTAGGTTTCTTTCCACGAAAACCCGATCGATGGAACAGCTGACTCAGAAAATGTATTATGCACGTTAATGCCATGCCACTGGGGGTAACTAAATATTTACTCAATTTCCCCTTTAAAATGACACGTTGTACAAGTTCTTTTCACCAATACACTTCTTTCAATGAAACCTGCATCACTATGATCAAGGAGAGTCTTGCGATAGAAGTTTTTTTACGCATATCTCTCTTTGACTACATTTCACTTGCATATTCTGAAATTATTATTAGAAAAATTCTTATCCAATTAAGTTTAAATTCCAAAATATCTGAAAGTTTTGCATGGTTTCTACATCATAGATTTATTAAATATATTTAACAACTTCAAGACGAACTATTCATACCATTTTATCTAGGCAGTTTCATTAACACAGAACATTTCAATTCTTGGTTTCTTATTCTTTCGATGCAACAAATGTTTATTTTTGTTTTTACATTTCCATGTTTTATGCATCATATTTTATTTTTTATGTAATTGAAATATGACGTTCTTCATTCACTGATTTAAAACAAAGTTATCTCATATATTAACCGAAACATAGCAGTCCCGGCTCATTACCACGAATGCGTTATTCACACAAAGATAAATGTGAGGAAGATAAATGATTTCACTACTATTTAGCAAATTAAAATGAACCTATTTTAATATAAATCACTCCATAGTTCAATTTTACACAACCATGACATTTAGTTTGTTCTATTCAGTCAACTTGTTGCTTCACTATCTTTTTCATTAGGGCACATTCATTATATTTTCAGTGAATATCCAAAATAAATCTTACGTAAGTGCAATTAAGTCCTGATGAAGAGAAACATCGACAAGGTTTTCGAAATGTTGGCAATTCAAGAAATACGGAAATCAGAAGAATTTTATTCATATTATTAAAAACGACCGATAATATCACTTCAACAAAAACATTATTAAATAACTAACCAAGTGCGCATTTAAAACAGCGAATAATCTCGTGGAAGACGCTAAAAATATTTCTTATTGTTACATGAACTCTGTAAAATCTCCCTCCCATCGCCTCTGATGTTACGTAATAGAATAAGATAAATAACAAAATCAAAATACGAGACACAACTATTTGGTAAGTAAAGTTTTCCATCTCTTTCGAAATGAAGATCGTAACAACAAACGTGATTACTAGAGCCGACTTCATAAGGATTGGAAGGCTTCCCCCACAAAAGAAGTCACCGGTCTGAGTCCCCCGAATTGTTTTCCAAACAACCGTGGAACAAGACAGATTAAAAAGATACGCAGTATTTCCATCTATCAATCTGAACTTCGAAAATATAATAAAAGTAAAATTAACAAGAAGTTCTCTGGATTGATTCAGTCAGTGACAGAGTTTTGGCAGTGTGACTAAATCAAATGAAAAAGAAAGATACAGACAAACTTTGCGGGAGACTCTCCCTCCAAGCAAGGAGGTAATGTTGAGATATTTATTAAATTAAATTAGAGAATGTAATTATTAAATACATGAACCTAAAAATTAAGATTATGTCTGACATAAATAATGTTTACAATACGAGATTCCAACATAAAGAGTATAAAAATAATTGAGTTATTATAGATTTGGCAATGGTATTTATAGTCAGATACAAGAACGAGAAGAGAGGGTGGGGAAGGTTACTTGGACCAAAAACGTAGCCAAATACCCTCATTTCCTTAACAAAAATTCTGAAAATTAAAACATTATCGAGGTAAATCTATTAAAAGGATTGTTGATTGCATGTATGTATCAATGATTGAGTGGGTGCTGAGTTTATATTAATATAAACATTTTAAATAAAAGTAAAATACAAGACATTGTGAGATGTTATTTTATTGAAACCTCAGACCCCCTATTTTGCAAAATTCTGGTTATGACCCTGCTTTGACCCTGCAAACCTTAGCCAACATTTTTCTTTAATCTACAAGTACGTAATAGACAAGTATTACAAGTGAACGTAATAGACTGCAGCTGAGCCTCCAAGGAGATTCAAGAGCTCCGGGCGTTGGACGATCGCTGAAACATGCATCCACCAAATTCCGATTGGCTGAGCTGTCAACCGGTTCCAGATGGGGACTTTGCTGCAACGGAGATCTGAGACGCGAGTGGCGAGCAACCATACAGAAACGCTGATTTCCCTCGAGAGAAATCAAGAGCACGCGCGGTTCTGTTGGGGCAACATTTCGCCACTCTCGCCCCTCACCAAGAAACTTTTGGCATATTACGTTACATACTGCTATAATTGTTTATTTATGAGGGAAACATGGAATTAACTTCGTTTAATACTATTCTTATACCAATCACTCATTCTTGTTTATCTAGATCGCCTAGTCTACGAGGCTCTTTTTTTATTATTTCCCGTAACTAGTTCTTTTCCTTGACTACGCCTCCCAACAATACCCGTCCCTTACTCGAGAAGGCGGGTGGTCATCTTAAGCGTCAATTTCATCTTAACACATCCCATCTTGCATACGTCTCTAATCATTCCTATTTCAGTCACGTATTGTAAAATTGTGCCATAACTGCATATCGTCGTCATCGTCATGTTCATTAATACGCGAATGTTTCAAAAAATTATAGCTCCTTTTCTGAAACATACGGAGTAAATCATGTAAATGAAATATCGTAATTTAGAGCATTAAAAGATGATAGGAAATCGCTGACACATCTTTTATTGCTCTAATGCACCATACTTCATTTGCGTGATTTACTCCGTACAGTTACGCAGAAAAGGAGCTATAATTTTCTGAAACATTTGGGTATTAATGTACATGATTTTTTATCTTTCAACTTTTCCTTTCCAAGATAAAAAGAAATTAAAAATTACATCGAATAAAAGAAGTTTCTTGACTCATTTATTTGAAAAGAATGTTACTTAACTATTCAAGTCTATCAATTGACAGGT
Source organism: Laupala kohalensis (assembly GCA_002313205.1). Lineage (NCBI taxonomy): Eukaryota > Metazoa > Arthropoda > Insecta > Orthoptera > Trigonidiidae > Laupala > Laupala kohalensis. Next base: position 875,521 of record NNCF01128684.1, read on the forward strand.
CTGATACTTCTGACCATTCTGGTATCAACAATATTCGTAGGTCAGTCACGTTGTGCATTATCATATACTATTCATAAATGTTCCGATGTCCTTCTTACAATGTTAATGCTAAATTCGAAATAGAGTGAAACTTGTCTACAACTACCTGATGGGGCAAAGTAGTATTTGCCGTACTTCATCAGGCTCAACAACTTAGTTGGGAGAGTTTTGGCCTTCTCAACAATCTGCTTCCACACCTTCCTTTCATTAACCTTTTCTCCAATCCATATTCAATAAATGTAACATTATAGACGTCCTCAGACCACCACTTCTTCTGTCTTCCTTGTGGTCTAACCCCTAATGGTTTCCATATATTTTTAGCAGTTCTTTGTTTTCCCATTCCACAAAGATAGAAGGGATTTAATGAAACTTATTATATTTCTGTTATGAATTAGTTTGTTGAATTCCGTATTTGTTTTCATTATCTCCATGACCCTTTTATCTATTGTAGTACCAAATATCTTCCTATGTATGTTCAAATACTGCAATTTTTTCCTTATTTGCATCTTTTAACACCCATTTTTCAATATTATACGTTGCTAAGGGTCCTATAATTATCCAATATAGTTATAATTTCATATTTCTAGTTATTAATTTACTCTTAAATAATATCGCATAAGACTCATTGACCAGAGTGATTCTTTCTTTAATTTTTTTGTCAATCTCATTCACACAATTAATTATGGATCCCAGAAATTTGAATGAATTGACTACTTCTATTTGGGTGTTGTTCACTTTAAGATCACTTCAATCCATTAAAAGATAAGGAGAAAAAGAAAAGGAGCTATAATGTTCTGAAACTTTTGCGTATTAATGTATATGATTTTATCTTTCAACTTTTCCTTTCCAAGATAAAAAAAGAATTTAAAAATTACATCGAGATTATCTTTTAACGGGAGTATGTCAGAAAGGTTGTTTTTTTAATTTTTTCATTTACTACGAGGTTGAGAGGAACAGATAGTAATTTGAGACGATAGTAAGTTTTACGTTTGGTCCTTGCTTTATTATCACATTATGCATACGCCATGATTTGCTTTAAACGCACGTGGAAATGCTCCTTCTTGTGTCCAGTTGTTTCGAGACTATTACTTTGTTGAAGATTGTTACAGGTAGAGGATCCCCTTGTTCGACTCCAGATAACACATCAAACTCTTTACTGAACGTATTATTAAGTTTTACTCTCGCCTTGTTATTTACTAATGTTAACTTAATTAGTCGAGCTCAGGTGGAAGTTAGGCAATCAGATATTTTGTCCAGTTCGATTGATTTGAAGGCTCTAGTATAATCCTCGAAGATATTATAGAGATCAATTCATTTATCAAAAATTTACCCGAACATAAAGATGTTGTCTATCGTTGATTAATTAGGTCTAAATCGCTGTCTGGGTCTCATCAAGTAGACATTTCATTATGCCATTGAGCCTTTTATTTACCAAGATTGCAAAAATCTTGTGAGCTATGTTCAACAGAGTAATTGACCTGTAGTTTCCACAGTCCAGTCTATCACCTTTTTTGAACATTGAATAGATAATCCCTTCATTTCATTTAGTTGGCATTCACTCCTAATCCCTGGATAATTCCATGTAATCTTTGATACAGTGCTTTGCTTTTTATGAGCTCTGGGAGAAAAGCACCGGCTGCTTTACGAAATTTTAATTTCTGAATTACATAACTTTTTTCGTTATATGAAGGAGGTTCAAGTTCATTCTCTACTTCTAACCTTCCTTCTTTACACTGGGGAAAACACCTTGCATATAATTCATTGTTTGGTTCAAATCATTTTTAAAGTAATCCTTCCACCTTTCTAGAACTGGAGGTTTTTAAAATATACAAAGTTTTTAAAACATAAGACAGGTACACTAAATAATTTTTTTCCTTAGCAATTCCTTGACGTCTTTAAAAAATCTTCCTTGTCTCTTGTTCTGTAACTCTTTCACTTGGTTGAATTTATTATACATCCAATCTTTCGTTTTCACATTACAGATTTTGTTGGCCAGTAGTAATCTTTTAAATTCATTCACTCATAGATACCTCTAGTTTGAGTTTGCAAGAGTCAATATCTTGTCTCGTTTTTCTCCTGTGTTATTTTATTTTTTCATTTATTGTCCCACCATTCAGTCCTAATAGGTTTTAGGTTTCCTTTTTTTTATTAGCTATATTAATTGCCTTTTAATGTTATTACATTCTTCATTTATATTGTATATAACAGGAAGATCTTTAAGTTGTGTATAAAGTTCTGACCGATATTCCTTGTGTTTTATGGAATTAGACTTACAGGATTTGTTCCAATCGCTTGTGTAAGGTATTTTCTTCTTATATTTAGCCGGAAGATTTAGATGCACAACTGTTCGAGATGGTGATCCTAAAGTTGCCATTTTTACTTAATTGTTACAAGAAAATGTTCAGTGACAGTAGTTAATCGCTATCCTGGCTTCTATTGGCCCTACCATATTTTTTTTCCTATAAATGTGCATAAGAATGACAGCTTTCAAGCAGTCGAAATTGCAAATCGCACAACTAAGAACGGAGGATCCAGATTCAATTGATCCGAAAAATTACCCCTTTTTGACATTAAAAACAGGGATGTTATTATCAACTAATTCTTTATGGATTAAGAAGGGAACAAAATATTCAATCTTCCAAACAATTTCCATTTTGGTTTAGGACAGTATTTTTATTTTTGGTGTAATGCGACTATTGTTTCAAAAACATCAGGATAAATAATTAAACGTATCTCACCAACTAATTAAGGTACCTGGCGCATCGAAATATTGCTTTTGTTACCACGAGGGTTACTTTTGAAAACCAAAAAATCAAAAACGTGATGCTTTAATTATGCATCTAAACAGTGGTTTTCTATTTTTTTCACCAAAAACTAATTTACGGATTATAACTTACAATGTCACATTTTCAAAGACTCATAACTCACTAATTTAACTTTGTCTAAGATCAATACTTATATCTAAACGAGTCACTAGATAAAAAACATGAAAAACCGCAAATTTGGCAGTTTGAATCCTTATTGCAAAACAAAAAGACCAACTCTATTATTCTTCAAAAGACGTAAAAGGGCCTGATTTCCCGTATTTTACACGTTAGAACTACTTCCTACCTTCTAAAGATTTCCCGTACTTTATCATTGGGAAATTATCCTTACTTGCTCTAATTGTTTGCCTAACTTTCGTTATTTGTTTGCTTCATGCTCGCGAATCAAGCTGGGAGAATATCTTCGACCCAGAAGGTAAATACCCTAAATAACTGATTGTTGCATTTTCGACGAACGTGTAAAGGATTATTAGTACCCGAAAAAAGAGAAACCGTTGCAGCACCCGTGTAATCTCCGCTGCCCAGATGAGTAACTACCGCCGGTGCAGTCGGTGCAATTGCCTGGGGTCCCCGGATACAAGGGGCCCCCAACTGTAAGTTTTTTAGAAATATATTGAGTGTTAAGTTTGAATTAAATATTTTAAAGTAGGGGCCCCAAATGTCAAATGTGTGTTTATCAAATTTGTAATCTGATATTTTGGGGACCCCATTATTTATGTTTTAAAAAAAGATAGATTTTTTATAATTTTTTATTTGGAAAATTATAGTTGTGTTCTTAATTTCGTATCTTGAAACGGGGCCCCATACAGAGCCCCCTCTCAAGAAATTGATCCCAACTTCTAACCATAAAAAATGCAAAAAATGTATTAAAAAATTAAAGTAATTGTGTTCAATAAATTTCTGTAAATGTATGCCAAGATTCGACCCAATGTTTTGAAAGCTGTCAGAGAAGTTCTATTTTAAAATAATAACTCTAATACAATTTTGTGAAAATAAGCCAATTTTTTTAAAACTTTGTATGTTTGTGGAAGTGCGACTTATTTGTGTCAAATAACCAAGCTTACACGTCATGTTATCATCACCGGGGTCCCCTTAAATATCTTGAATTGATTAATTAAATCGCCGACAATTTTTATTTTATCTGAAATTTCATACACGTTTAGAAATTTTAATTTGCTGAATGTGAAGAATTTTCTCGAACAGGGGACCCCTTTTTAAAGATAGGATACCTATAGACAAGGAGAGACTTATGCAATCATATGGGAACTTAAACTTAAGAAACTGATGAAAATTCAATATGTTGTTAATAAAACTACGGGTAATCGATTGCTGAAATAAAAAAAACATGTCACTCTAAGACACATGACTTCAAGATACATGGAATTATTTTTAATGGAATTTTACAGATGATTTTAAAGTACATTCTTTTTTCTTTAAAGCAAACAAAAGTTGATTACTATACAATTTTATTGAACAAAACTACGTCAATTTGAATTTTTCCATTTCTTTTATCAATAAATCAATTGATTTAAATCATGTCAACTCTAATAGAGAATAAGGCAACGAAATAATCGACAAGTTAGTTAAAGTGAAAGTTCACCGGGTTGAACTTTGACCACAGCGTCAAAAAATGTTGCGTACTTGAAGATGCGATTTGTAAATAGAGATAAAGAGATAAGGATTGTTAATTTTGACAATGTATGACGTTTTTCTGGTATGAACTTATTGCTAGTAAAAAACTTTCAGGGGCCCCAACACGACTCTAGGAAGCCTCGGAAGGGATCGTTACGCCACTGGCGCTACCACTACCATTATCGTCCATAAATTCGGTCCTGTCTTGGGGTAAGATAAACATACCTCACAATACGGCAATACTTCCAAAAAAATATTTAAAATCTGTCTACCAGAAAAATACCAATCTGCTTATTGGTATTCTAACCTATTTATTACATGTAAAAAAACTATGTGTTGAGGACTCTAATGACCTAGACGTTGGCGAACCCTAAAGCCCGAATTAAAAAAACAAACTATAATCTAAAAATCCGTTAATTGATAATTAACAGATTATCGTTTTTTTGCCCATCCATGGAAAAATAATACATTCAATTTATAAACATAAACAGAAAATAGTTTAAATCAATATCAGTAGAATAAGACTAAATCGGAGGAACTGATTTTGAACATTCTTATGAAGTCAATTATTTTTCAAGAATAATTTATACTCAATCTTGTATCAAAGTCAAGAAATAAGACTTGTGCAGAGCACTTATAGTTCTGAATATATGAGATTATTTTCAATTTGATTCAATGGAACATAATTTTGCATTGCTAATATAAACACGAAAGAATCGAAGAGTCATATTTCATTTTCAATTACTGACAAAAAGCGCGGGCATTGAGGAAATGTTAGAAGGCAAGTTCATTACTCGATTTCTTTACGAGGGCAGTGTTATTATGAAAATCCGCGGATAATAATATTAATAACTAGAGAATAGTTTTGATATAAAATAATTCCTTCCACGTAAGTACAAATTATACTTTCTAACTGAAACAGTACGAGTAATTGGACTTGCACTTGATTTGAAAATTCTTTCGTGTGACGTTGCGGGCGGTCGTGAACCAAACTGTCATGGCTCCTCTTGGGCAGATTTTGCTTGAGGCGGCTGTTACTTACGGGTGTGAGTTGCGGTGTTAATATTTATAAACATTGTACTCTCGCGGATTTAGACCCTGAAGAAATGAGGAAATACGATGGCGTCTAAAAAACGTTTGTGGCTTCTTATTGAGTAATACCTGGAGGAGCGATGTTAATGTACTTTGAACTCTTTTTTTGTGGAAATCTGTTATGTCAGAAATACTTGTTTATAAGAGTTGGGAATGGACTGTGAAGCCTTATTGTCGTCCACGATTTGAATCTTATATAGTATCTAGTCTTTCCGGTGAACATTAAGAAGTATCAAAATGATAACAAGGGGGAGAAAGTTGGGAAACGATACTATAGATGTTGCTAATAAGGGTTGTTTTGAATCGTACGATACTCTGGCGTGCGTGAGGTCAAGCCTTCTTACTTCTGCTGCTGCGATTACTTTGTTGTTTGTAATTTTGAAGATAGTCAAATATCATGTGTATCGACATCAACAAATTCATCACTATGCCATCTTTTATGTGTCAGCTTTGGAATGTCTTGTTTGGTAAGTTTTAACTTTCTTTTCATTGGTATTATGATTGTTCTAATTAAAGATAGATTTTTAAATTGTTATTCTCTCTATCAAGATTGCTATGTGTGCATGTATGGGTAATTTTTTTTTTTTTGAATTCTTGTTAATAATGAAACATTTTTATCAGTGGTACCAGTTTTATGGCTGGCAGTCGATTGGCCCAGTTAGATTTTGCAGCAAGCTTCTTAAAATTATTGCAATTTGCATTAGTCTGTCATTTGCATTGGTCCCTTGCTGCTCGAACTCTGCGTAGAGATGATTTGTTGCAACATTTGGTGAATCCCTTCCTTTGTCTATATGTGCTATATTGCACCACAGTGGCACTTATGGGCATGGTGGATGTCACAGATTCTTGGACTCAGTGTATGCGTAAGTACTTAATTTTACTTAACCATTTTTTTTATATTTTAGTGTCTTGTCCTTCCAAATTTTTCCTGTAATCTTGAACAATTTCAGGTTGTTATAGTATTTGCCTCTTTTGTAAATTGTTTTGCTAATTTTTTAAAATCTGTCTTGTAGGTCCGTATTGGTTGATGCTCTCATCTGCAGATTTTGTTATTGTCCAAGTATTCATTGCATCAGCTATTTTCATTCACCATCGTATAGAAGGGATTTCTACTTTGACATGCTTTAAAAGTGAAGAAAAAAGAGATTTGTGGGGTGTGGTTATTGTGTATGATATATCAGCCATAATTACAGTTGTGTTTGATGCAGTAATGCGTTTTGGTGAGTACTGTCTTTATTATAATTAGCTATTTGTTTAGTTTGAAGTTATTTCTTCCCAATGTATATAGTCTTGTTGACCTATCTTATATATTTGTTTGCTAAAAGCCTTTTTCTGAACTCACATTTTTGTTATTTAAACCATTTTTTTTTGTCCAAGCCAAGGATCAAATTCAAATATTATTATAAATAAAAAGAAATAGCACTGAAAGTATGTAATAAAATAGGAACCAAATGTTGTCAAATTTAGATAACATTTTTTATTATAGTGATTAAGATGGAACAGTAATGGTGTATGCAGAAAAAAATATTGGAGGGATCTTGAATCTCTGAATAAGCTTTGGGGTGGAGGCTGAAGCTTAACTGTCTTTGTTGAAGTTTAATATTTTAAGATGTATAGCATGTACCCTAGTAGCTATGTCTGATAATGTTTAAAATTTATGACCAGACCTAATTTTAATGCTTTGAATATTTTACTTCTTAAAAACTGTTTTATTCTTGGTCAGAGGAGGGGTCTTGAGTCCCCAAAACACCTTCATGCATTTCCTCTGGGAACGGTTTTAATGGCTTTTGGAGAACAATAATAAAAAGTACTCGGTCTGAGTGGACGAAGTAATTCTAATTTTAGTAATACGTAAAAACATCTAGTAATTTTTTTTAGATTTCATTGTGTGTATCTTTCTTCTCTAGAATAAATAATTGTAGTTAGAATTCAGATGTTGAGTGATTCTCTTAAATTGCTAAGTTTTTCTAGGTTTGTTTATGTTGTGGGGAAATATCTGTTCTGTGGTCATTGAACATTCTACATGGAGTTTCCCTTTTTTGGACTAAAGACACTTAACACACAGAAGAAAGTTATTTTCTGAGAGGGGGAAATTCACTATTTTCTTTCCTTTATTTCAGTGGGTTCAGAAGAGGATGGTTGCAGTGCTCTTTTTGGTCATACTCAAATCTTCTACTCAACAGTTCTTTCAGTCTTTGTTATTGCCAAGTTCCTGCTCCCAGTATGGACTATTTTGTATTTATTACATCCAACTGAGGGTGATACTCATATTTCAGAAGTTGCTTTAGCCAGCCGGTACAGCATGGTAAGATGAATTTTCTTTCGTCTAGAAATTCTAGATGTTCCATCTTCCTGGGCTTTTCTCCAATTCTGCTTTGGGTTACTGCCCAGAATAGTTGGGACAGTCCCGTATTTCATTTCATTTACTTATTGCAGCTAAGTTTAAAAAAGAAATGGGCCAAGATACATAATATAAAATTAAACAAATAAAAAACTGTTATAAAAAGTTACAGCCTTTACATATTTATAAAATTTGTCTGGTGAATAAACATCTGTCCATATGAGAAAGTCTATAACCAGTCTCTTGAAGTTTAACAGATAAAAGTCTTAAACAAGAATAGTAGCTAACTAAATAATTTTATTTGTTATGTCTCATGACAATTCACCTCTTTTTCAAGCCTGACAGCTGGTGTGTCAATTTCTAAATGCATGTTTATGAAAAAGGTTATGCTGTCAAAATTGGCCAGATGATTTTTGACAGAAACAAGATTATAGAGAAAATATAAACAAGAGACAGTAAGTATCTTCTAAAATCAGTCGTATAAAATAGAGTATACTACTCTTCTGTTATCTAAAGTCTCCTTCCTTCCAGAGAATAAGTGGCTTATTAACCTGTAGTCACATGTAGTTTTTTTTAAATAGACAATTGATAAAAGTTTTCTATATATGTCAAGCGCTTTGAAGTGTGTTTCTTCTTCTGTGATCTTCATGATCATTTCTACTATAATAGTTCAAGAGTGGAATCCAAAATCAATTAGTGGCTGAGAAGATATATCTAAGTTAGAAATCAGCTTCACTATACTTTAACTCTAGAATTTAGCTCTTGAAACAGACTTAGTAAAGCTATTGAATAGTCTATGATGTGAGTGTAATGAAGCTCCAAGTATGTATGCATTTCATCTCTTCTCAAGTTGATGCTAAAATGAGAATAGATACTGTTGTAAACTATTCCTTTTCAAGAATATTAATGTATTCTTAAAATTAATCCTTTCTATCAGTTTATTGTTTTGTTTGTTTATTTACTAACATTTTCTAGAATCATTCACAAATTCTATGCACACTAGAATACTCTAACATTTCTGACTATGTTCTACAAACATTAATGTACACAAACACTTTCAATAGTTCAAAACTAGTTGTAAGAAGAGTAGTTTCTCTTCTGCATATTCAATGTTTTTAAANGTCCCTTATTATGTAAATTATATATTATATAATATTTGTATGTTTGAATTATATTTTTAAACTATAGATTGGAATGAGCATTGTATCGCACACAGTTCCAGAAAAGATGTTGCAAACTTTCAGTGTCTCGTGCACCTTAGTGTTGTGGGAAATATCTATTTAATCATCAGGGCAATAAATTACACTTTCTAGGGCCCCATTCCTCAGTTTTATTATTTATCTCAAAAACATTAAAAATGATAAAATAAAACAAACTTTATTGTCAAAAATGAAATTGCAAACTCCATGTGACCATGTGGGGGATAATACTTTAAGTTACTCTCTGGAAACAAGCAAAGGACCTTCCCATAAATTCCTATCAAGGGTACAAGGACAGTGGCTTAATATTTATAAAGAAATTATTTAATAAATATGTACTGCTATCCATTTATTATTATAAAATGAATCGTAGATTTTATGTGTTGCAAAAATTCGAGATTATTGGTAATAAAAGTATTAATGACATTCCTGCCTTTAGAAAATTTGCAATTACCCAGAGAAAAACTGGAGAAAAACCCAGGCCACAGAAATAATGTACACAACCATGCCAAGGTTATGTACAGTTAGAAATAAACTATTATAAATAAGGAGGATAAAAGAAATGTGCATGAAAAAAAGAAATTTGAACAGTATTTAGAGTATGATAACAATAGCTTGATGAAGTATAAGCGGAAGAAACATCACTTACATCACCCATAATCGGAAAATACGTTATTTGAAAATTGAAACACTCATCAACTTTTTCGTTGGTTGATAATGTTTTCAATTCTGAAGTGATAAAATTGACATGTCTATTGTTAGCACAATTTTTATTATGATGCTGTAGTTACTTAATCTTTCTAGTGTGTTTTACTAGAAACAACCAATAAGTTTGTTGAAAGAAAAGTAAACTGCTGTATTTTTAAGCTGTCTTCATTTTTGATACTAGGATGGTTCTTCTGATCCTGTGAGTAGTATTAGGGGCTACCATCAATACAGGCGCATGTTTCTTCCACCTGGAGAGTCGGATCTGCCTCCAACGATGCCAAATGGTGACCCAGTTCTTCGTCTCCCCTTTGTGAGTGACTTCTCATCACTCTCTGGGAGTTTTGGAGAATATCCATATCCTTCAGAGATGAGTCCAGCTCCAGGCCCTCCAGCGTCTGCTCCTCCGGCACCTCCACCAGTCATTCACAAGAAAGGCGGGACAGGTACTCTCATGTTGCCTCCAACCAATGGTTTGTCTACCATTTGTGAAGAAACAGATAGTACACGTGAAGGATCATTACGCTCAGAGAGAGGAGTCATTTTAGGTTCAGGTGATACACCACGCAAATATGGTCTATCACCTTCATGTTGAGCAATGTCTTGCAACTCCTCGCAACTCCAGTCAAAGAGTGTCATGATGACGCTATTCATTTAGTAAAATATTCTCCCTTGACTATCTTTCCCTCCAAGAAATGAGTTACTTCTAAATTTTTTCAAGATTGTCACAGAATAAAACTGGTCAATTTTTTTAAATGCTTAACATGAATTTGAAACTCTGCAAATGAAGATGTAGAGCTTTCAAGTTTTAGATGGCTTAATCCGAAGCTGTTATATGCTCATTGTTTTTCCTTTCTAGAAACTTCCTGCTGGAAGAGCGTCTTCTTTTTGTTACAATTTATTTAACTTCTTACGGCCTTTTCTCTTCTATTTGGCTTAAAAATATTATGGTGCCTAGTAGTGGTACTTTTGCACAGTCAAACTCAACCATTTTACTGCACCAAACAATACTCTGACGTTAGACAAATGTATCATTTGTTGTAGACATTATTTTAATTTAAGTTACATGATATATCATTGTACTATCACTGCTTAGCAGTATGTGCAAAATATTATGTGTTAGTGATGTAGAAATATGTGAGCTCCAAAGGGAAGTTTATCAATAGTAGCTCATTAGTGATTATCTCAAATTGTGCCATTGCACTGTCCATACATAGCTAGATGGCACTAATTTGTTGCCTACAATCAGATTTTATTCGTAGTTACTTTTAGCTACAGAATTCTGCTTTATCATATTAATATTTTATGTGTGTGCTATGCGTGTATGCTTCTTGAAGTTAACAGTTTCAAATCTGTTTTACTGTTTGTGCAATGCCATGTTCAAGGAGAAAATGTTGACAGCATAAATGTGCTGCAGATATAAGTAGTAGCTCATGTTACTTTTGAACTGTCTCAACATTATAAAGTTTATACTGTGGCTCAGCTTGGGGGATAATTATCTTGTTCTCTCAAAGTTTATTCTGATTTTTTCCTGCCAAGATGTGATAATTGTAAAAGGCTAAGTCCTGGGAGACCTCTCATGAGCAATATTTGCTTGGTGGTAAGTTTTATTGTGCTTGCCTTTGAGTTCAGATTGGTATGCATGATTGAAAACACCAGGTGCAAAAGGTTTCTGTATTGTGATCTTGATAAATTGCTCATGTCTGTCAAACTGGACACGATAAGTACAAATACTCATTTTCAGCTGTTTGTTAAATACAGCTTCTATTTTAGACTTGGCAACTGCAGCTACCTACTAGTTTCATATTTGTACTAGTGAAGTCTTTTCATTCCTAAAATCAATTTTAATTTTATTTACAATTTTAAATGATTATTTAACAATTTTAAAGTAAAAAAAAAACGTTTTATTTACTTCTTAGGGGAAATACTCATTTCATGATCCATCTTGGAATGCTACTTTGTGAATCTCAATTCCACCAACAGCTGTTCAATCTAAAGTATTCTATTTTGTAAACCAGAAAATGTAATTTTCTAGTATTCATTTGATTTTTTGATTTTATAAATATTGTTAGATCTAATTAAAAAACAAATTTTGTCTATTTTCTTATGAAACTTTTGAAACTTGATGAATTTATTCTGTCCTCCTCCTCGATCTTTTTGATGTTTTTAATTCTTTCTTCAAGTTGTTCTTACTGAGTCGCACTGAGAAAATGTTCCATTAGTGCTAAAAAGTTAATTTGTATGAATTGGTATCTCATTCAAGTATAAAGACTGTAATTACCGACATCAATCGGTGAAGAAAATCTGTTACTTCTCAGATTTTACTGTAATGAAATGGTTGCATTAGAGACGACAACCCTATAGGTTGAAGGTGACATCCTCTTTACAGATGTTCTGTAGGAGCTGCAGGCTGCGCTATGCAAAGACTGGTTTGGTTGATGTGTGATGTGTGTGTGAGAAGTAATAGTTGTGAAAGAGTCGAATCATAAAATACTCCCTTACCTATTTGGCTCCACTGTTGCAAGTGTGATGGATGTTTCAATGTATATGTTCATGTGGGGTAGAAATGCCTGTGATATCCCGGCTGATGTATGCTCCGTCTTGTATGTTGTAAAAAGTACTTATTGAATAAAGAAATTACATCGTAAAAATTCTTTTCATTAATTTTTGACAGTGATTTCTGACCTCTCCACCCTAATTCATCAGTGACAAGATCAAATGCATATATTGAAAGGTGTGCTCTTAAATATAAAAGAATGAAATGTCAGAAGGAAATTTGTTTCAACATTTAAAGAGTCAAAACCTTTATATAAATGACACTAGAAAATAGATTAATGTCTTTGTAGTTATGTGTAGTTTTTAACTACTACTTTATAAAATTACTTGTGTCCGTGAAATATTTACTAGATTAGTGTACTAACAGAATCCTACAAAATTTATGTTATGGATCTATTAGGGTATGTTATTGATAAATGTTAAGAACAAATGTGGTGAGTTTCCCCAGCGTAAATGTGGAGAAATAGTAACCTATTTTCAAATTGGCATATAAATATGAAATGACACATGAAAGAAAGAAAATTGCTTCAACATCTTTAATCTGTAATTAGTAAAACCATTGAAAATGTAATACGTAATAGAATAATAAATTTGTATATAATTACTGTGTAATAAAGTACAATACATTTTGGTTTAGAAAGAAATAGAGCCATGAACCTTTGTGAAAAAAGGATTTATTAGTGATGTGAGAACTTTCAGTTAGAAATTTAAGATAATGAAATTAGCTCTTGTGTATTGAATGTGTAATTTAATTTAAGATCTGCCGTTGTAAATAATCATATTAAAATTCAGCTTGTGTATTCAAAGGTTGTTATATTGTACCTAATTAATAGAGTTTCTATGTTAGTATGTAGATTTGTGACTAAGTTATAGAAGTTATTAAATAATGGTTCTTGTTAATGGTAGGTTAGAAATTCGATACTTTTACTGAAATGTTTTGTAGTGAGAGGTATAAAGAGATGGTTATGTAAATGTAGTAACAGGTAAAATCACTAGAAATATTTTGCCTATTCATACAAAGGACTTACAATCATCTAAGTAAAAACTAAAATGAATCTTTAGGACTTTTTTGCTACAAGTATTAATAGTCAGAAAAAAAATTATAAAAGAAAATCAATGTAGAGTATGCTTGAATATTATTGTTTGAGATTATTGTTAGAAACATTCACTCAGCTCTAGTAAGAAATAGAATAAGGTGTAATACATTATTATTCCTGGGGCTAAAATATCTTATTTTAATTTTAAGTATGTTTTGTTTCTTAAGATAATGTTTGTTTCTCAAATAAACAACCAAATGCTTGCCCAGCCATTAATTTTATAAGGATAATAGATTAATAACAAATTTTACATATTATCCCCCAAAAAGAAAATTTTGTAGTGAGTTTATATAGTTCTTCACTTACCAGTTTTGATGTTATTGCAAATTATAGTTCCAAATACTTTTCTTGAAACTTCATTGTCTATGATCCTTAAATAAGGGATATAGTCTAAAACTAGTTTTCTTTACAGTATTTTGTCTCTACCTCTATAATTCTCCCATAATTTATACAATTGTTTTCATTTTACCACCTCTCCATCACTTGTGTTACTTGAAATGAATCTTTCAGCTTTTCTCCAGATACATCCTCTCTTATTCATAGAAATCCTAGTTTTGACATCTTTTCTTTTCCTCTTCTTCTTTCTCTTTCATTCTTGCCCAAAGATTTCACTTCTGTCTTTGGCAAATGTCTTCAAATTTCCCTGTCATATATTTCTTGGTTAAAGTTACATTTGCACATCACATATTATAAGTATACCTTCAAGTTGACAAGCCCTAAAGCCCCACAACAACAACAACAAAATACCTTCCATGTCTTATTATAGTATCAATTTTAGTTTGATCATGCTACTTTTGCAACCCTCCTAATTTTTTCATGCCCAATACATTTGTAACCTTTTGGAATATTAAGGATATTGAATTGGATGGCCTTAAGCTTTGTTCACACGCTGCTGGTCACTACCTGCAGAACTACAAACATTTGCTGATCTGTGTTTAAACCATAAACTTAATCTCTTTCTCCTCTTCTGAAGACAGGTGCAACCCAATCAACTGCTTACGATGGGTTACCATCTACAAAATTATGAATTATTAATACCGGGTAGAAGTCATGTCTTATTTCATGACGAGATACCATGCAGCCTGTATGACTACATTTAAAATTTTTAATCAATTTTCAATTTTTTTTGTTGGAAGTGAAAATATCAACTTAGGCAAGAAAATAAAATTAATTACAAATAGAAGATTATAATACCCTGTTAGACCAAGATGGATCAATAATCAGTCAAATATTCAACCATAGATGTAACTGTGGTCTGTACAACCGAGGGAAAAAATTAAATTTTATAAATGGTTTTCTATAATATTTGAAATCTTTAAATCACTTTAAAGACGGTGTTGATTCACAATGTTGATTCTACTCCTCTAAACCTAGGTGTTCCATCATTTAATACAAGGCAAGTTCACAGAATAAGATTTTAATGTGTCATTTTTAAGTATCAAATTAACCTGGTTTTAAAATAAGTAAAAATGATTCAGATTTTAGTTATTATTTTTCAGAAGTAAAAAAAAAATGATGAAAACAGTATGTAAGTATGGTACCTTTCGGCCAGGTGAAAATGGTGATGAGTCTGGAATTGATCCCGGGACTCCTAAGTTGATCACTGGTGTAAACCACTACCCCATCCGTTCACCTTCCACAACTGTACACCATTTCCACCCAGGCCTACACCCCGGAAGAGCTGAGACACATCCTCATACAGGAGATAATTTTTTACTTAATTTTTATCTATAAACAGTGCTTCCATATAGCAACTGACAACAAAACATTTTGTTACATTGTAAATGAAATTTTGAAAAGATAAGTAAGGATCAATGTACATTTTGTTATGAAATCTATGATTAAATTTTTTTCGCAGCAAGTAGTTGCTTCACTTGCAAGGGAACTTACATCAAGCGCAGGTTGAAAGTGTTCCTGATTTTTTTAAAACTGAAACACATTAGCAATAATTATGTCCTGTCGAAATATTGACGACAGCACACTGGGGAAAAAGAAATTCCTTTCGCACAGTGAATATCCATTTTCGTAGGGTTTTTTCTCTTTTTTCTTGGGGCTTTAGGGCTCGTCAAGGTCATTAGAGCCCTTATTTTCTTAGGTCTTGTACAACTCTGAACTACTATCGGAGAGACATATCAACTGTAGTAGAATATATTGCAAAGAGGGGATAGTCGTGTATGGAAATCAACGGGATATAACGAAGAGAGAGAAAAGAAGAAACTCAGCAACAGGATGGAAAGGAAAGGAAAGGAAGAAAAAATTAGAAACCAACAGACAAAAAGTATTCAGAAAGAAAAAACACAGGTAATGGCCAAACGGTCGAGAAACCGGGTTCAGAAAAGAAATTAAAATAAAAGAACTACTATCGGATATTTTATTATAGACCCCTNGAAAAAATTAGAAACCAACAGACAAAAAGTATTCAGAAAGAAAAAACTCAGGTAATGGCCAAACGGTCGAGAAACCGGGTTCAGAAAAGAAATTAAAATAAAAGAACTACTATCGGATATTTTATTATAGACCCCTGACTCCTAAGAGCTGTGGAGAGTACAACAAAAATCGCAGAAGTTCTATTCGCTCCGCAGCGCTGACATCTGGTAGAAACTTACATGTAGGTTAGCTGCTCCTGCCGTGTTAGGTTAAAAATGACTTCTCGAAAGTGTCGTTCTGTTCCCAACTGCAAGAGTGTTTTCTTTTCCTAAACATTGGCGGCGATTGGGAATCAAAGGGGGGGGGCAAAAAATATAGTACCGGTGAGCCGGGACTACTGGTGGTACTTGATATCACATACCTTGATAGATATTAAAGAAAGATAAGAGGTATTTCGCTCCTTTATAGATGGGATATATTAAAGAAGCACTGAAAATTTAGTGGACCTACGCGGGACTATTTTTTGTGGGGCTTTACGGCTCGTCGACATCGAGGTCATTAGAGCCCTAAAAACTTGTACAGGTAGGGAAAATGCAGTTTCGCACTAGGGAGAACCAACATGACTCTCCCCGCGTGTGGGACTCGACGAATGACTCAACCATACCCACTAAAAACCCTCCTGAATTAATTTTTTTGAATTACAACTCAAAATTCAAATAACATATCTCAAATCATTTCATACATTAGTGAGAGGGGAAAAAAGAGGAAAATGAAAGATACCTAGCGTCGGGATCGAAAAGAACAAGAGGTGATTCAAGGAAGGTCAGGAAGGAGAAAGAAAGGAGCCTCGCACAAGAAAGTGGAAGTAATAAACTCAGCTCGGGGTCCCGTGTTTTGTCGGGGAAGATTTTTTATTGCTTCACAAATCTCAATGCTGAGGTTGCTTTACAACAGACTCTTCCTCTTCAAAATAAATACTCACAGGTTGAACAGAACAAGATTTATTATGCAGGTTTGATATGAACAAGTGATTAGACAATAAATGACACCAGGTTGACAACCACAGGTGTTTGAATGTTCTGTAAATGATGCCTTCACTCGACTTACGGCTCGGTAAGCAGGCTGTGGTTGAAGAAGTTCTCTTCTTTGTCACGAGATGGTGTCCCTGGTGATCAATCCTGAAGGTTAGATGCTAGCGTGGTAGTAAGGTCTCTCGGCGCGTGACGGCACCTCGTGTCCTTGGATGTGGAGTTAGTTCCACCGCTGACCGTACGAGGGCGTTTCGTGTCTTGGTATAGTGGAGTTACTTCCACCGCTGACCGTACGAGAGCGTTTCGTGGTCACTTTGAAGGACGAGTTAACTCTACTGCAGGCCGCAAGATAGGGCCTTGTGATTTTTGGAGTTGGAAAATAATTCAGTCACACATCTGACGAGGCTTCTTGAACATGGGATTATTTCGACGTTTGTATGATAGAGATAATTCAGTCACAAGTCGAAGGCAATTTCTTGAACATAGAATTGTTTCCACGCTTGTGTGATGGAAATAATTCAGTCACGAGTCGAAGGCGATTTCTTGAAGGTAGAACTATCTCGCATAGCCGAGTTTCGACATAGAATTATTCGCAGAGCTGGGTAACTGGTTTGAGGTTATATCGTTTCGATGTTCACTCGACCAGTTTTTCCGTCGTACTGAGCTGAGCTTGGGGCTGTTGCCATAAGCTAAACTTTGACAACTGACGACGTTGGCGACGTAACACTAGATCGAGGTTCGTCTATTGATGTTCTTGAATTTTCTTAACAAAATAGACGACGTACACTTAGTAGTGCACACGGCCCGTTTGCCTCATGGAGCCTCCTAATGTGTACAATATAGGGACTCTTTTCGTCGTATGTAGAGACTGTGGTGTATCTCGCCGGTCATGGATCTTAAGTAGCTGATAGTTCGTCATGACGACGGCGCAAACAGTATGGCGCCATTTGGTTCGGCGTGACAACATGTACCTTTCTATGCGTTAGATACACGAGGGAGCTCATCTTTATACGTATTTAAGGTACGTGTTTCGTTGTATATGTAGAAAGGTGTTTCTACATATCACTCCCTTACAGGACTCCTCTAATTTGCACAGGCAGGGCCCTCATCCAAATTTCGGATATCAAGGTGTTGTCCTGACCCTCGGGGCCGGCTAAGTGTTTGAGGTGACGGAGGAATTGTGACGGGGTACGGTCGCCGATGGCCTCCGCTGAGAGAAGTCTGTCAATTCTGGCCTTCTGAGAGTTGGCGTACTGGGTTATGAGAAAGGCTTTTAAACGTTCATACGCTGTGTTGTCGTGTGGTGCTAATAAGTTCTCATCAATGTTGAGTATGGCTGAGTTATTGATATTACTGACTACAAACGCGTGTTTTTGAAATGGAGAAGTAATTCCCCTTGCCGAAAAGTGCGCTTCCACATAATTAAACCAAGCCTGGGGCCTGTCCTTCCAAAAATTTGGGATCAGTAATGTCATTGCGGTATGGTTATGTGAAGACACGATAGGGATCTGTGCGTCTTCGTTGGACATTACAATAAAAATAATGTTCCTGAATAATTTGGAAAAAGGAGAGAAAAAGAATAATTAATATTTATCAGGAACCTAGAGAGAAAAAAGTAAAATAACGAAAGTTCGTAACACAAAATATGATGAACTGAAAGTAATACAAGTTGGATTAGTAAAAACTGTAAAGAGGTTTTTAGCAAAATCACAAAGTGTCAACGTAAAAATTAATAGTGAACAAAATTAACTAGTTATAATAACGTGAAAAAAAGGTTTGAAATCAGAGCGTGATCAAAAACGGAGGGAGTCACGAATTTTTTTTAATCAGAAGGTTGAGCGAGATCAAAACAGAGGAGTCACCAGTTTATTTATTTTGTCGGGGAAGATTTTTTATTGCTTCACAAATCTCAATGCTGAGGTTGCTTTACACGTGTTTGCCAAACACGTACTTACTAGATGTAAGTCCCCTGGGGGGGGGACTAAAGAGTAGACTCAAAAACATTAGGTGACAGAAAGTGAACACAGAATTTAAGAGACGATAGTCATGTAATGTCTCTTATGATGTAAACATAATTACATAAACCAGCAAATGAAAAATAAAGACAAAATTTTCAAATTTAGATTTAACACGATAAGATTTTTATACTTCAAGGGAATTTGCAATGAGGTACTAGTTACCCGTTTACCAACTTATCTGCTTTAATAATAGTGCTCACATTTTGAGTAGTACTGAAATCATAAGTTTAAAAGGAAATGCTTGTTTAAAATAAAAACCAAAAGTGATAATTAGCCGAAGTCAAATACATGAGTTCACTCAAGGGCGTTTCGTACCCTATTGCATTACGCAATACGTAATGAAAAATATAGATATAGAAACGATATATAGAAAATAAGCTTCTTATAGTCACTTATTTATTTTAAGTTTTAAAACAAGGTTAAGTGTCTTTGCTTTCGCCTGGCGTACACTTCCACACAGTCATCAAAGTTGAGGTCCATTTTATCAACGGCCAACATTGACAAGTGCGATAGACGTTCTTGAAGCATTGTTTATATTCCTCAAATAATTTTTCATGACACTGATCGTGGATACAGGGACAGTTAAAAATAATCTCAAAAGCTGGAAAAGGTTTGGAAATACATTCTTATTGTGTATGTTTTCAGACTTAAATTGTAGCACTAACTTTGAAATAAGTTTACGATCTGTTTCTTCAGGATCTTTTCGAGAGATATTTCAATTTCTGCAGATAAAGTTTCACCAAATGCTTCACTCACAGCTGAACAAGCTTCTTTGATGTCAGTAGAAACCTTATTGTTCTTCATTGAAGCAGTTAGTAATGTTTCTTTATGACACAGTAAAAGATGATTTTTCTTTTTTGAAAACGCGACTTTGTTCTGAGAGAGGGAGACTAGTAGAAGGTAGTAAAATGTTCTTGACCAAAAGTCTTGAGGTGAATCATAATTGGAAGCGTAGGTTGAAATGGACCATCTTTGAAAAATTCTAATGCTGCTTGCTTACTATGAAGTGGAACGTCATGCTGAAGCTGACTGAATATTAGTCACGCTGGACACGCGTGTAGTTGAACCTTCTGTTTCAGTATTTAATGAAACACTCTACAGAACTAAACGTGGAAACAGTATCTACAACGGCGGCGGTGTCACATTGTTCAGTATTACTTGTTGCTACCAGCTTTTGTTTCTTTGCGAAAAAGTCAAACAAGATTTGAACGCTTCATTTAAGCCTCAATTCAATGTGTTTGCACATAAAGTATTACACCGGGACACTAGATAGAACTACAGAGACATATGCACTGTTGATGTACAGATACATGCGACAAACTGGCGAATAAATTTCACAGTATTAATCGGTCTAGTTACTCACTAATCTCCAAGAGAGAAGATCTGCCACTCAGGTTCTGATACTGTGTTTTGCTGCACATGTCTCCTGTCTCGGGTTGTGCTACCTGTGATAGTTCGCAAGACAATGATACGTTTTTAAGACATCTTCAATTTCACCCCAGACCACCACCTCTCTATCAAGGTCACGCGCAGAACCAGAAGCCGGTATGGATAATCTGTTCTAATGACTCTTATCAATTGATAGCGGCGCTGGATGTACATCAACAATCGAACTTTCTCCACGGCAATTCTTACATACCCCATTTTCCAGTATAAACATCTTTAAACAAACCATTATTCTGATATTACTACGCGGCAACTCATTTTTATTGCATATCGCACGAAAACAAAATTTGAATAGGAGGGTAGATAAGACTTTGAAAGGACAATTTGTTGCTACCTCGGTATAAATTAAAGGATATACAATTAGGTGACATCATAGCAAGGCTAGTATAAATATTTTTTTATAATTCCATGTTCAAAGGGTTCAAATGAAATATTTATTTTCCCTTCCCCCTAATCGCCGCCACTGTTCCTAAGGATTCTTACGTCACAATACTTGGAGCTGTTTTCAAGATTAGCAGACACATGACAGTCTAAATCAGTGGTTCCCAACCTTTTATGAGGTATCGCCCCTTAGTGGAAGAGGACTCACCCCTGTCGCCCCCCTTCTCTTAGTACGGTATACCCTTATTTAAATGTAAGAAACGTGTTGTTGTAAAAATAATAGACTGAATTATTCTGTTAAATGATTTATTACTATATACAACAAATAATTAACCAATGTAGATGTGTCCAGAATTCTTCTTCTCATCAGTCTCATCTCATGAGTTTGAGCTCAATTTTCTCACATTTTCTTAGCTGTGTACAAATACCTAAACTTAATCTGTAAATTGTAGAATTAGAGTAAAAAAGTTGCGTCATAGAATACCCTGAACCAATTTTACAAAATGTTTATAATTTCAATTTAATTTATTTACCTTTTTAATGGCTCCCTTGCGCTTGGTGGACTGCAGTCAAAGCCTGAATATCCGGCTGTATGTTGGTCAGGTGAAGGCGCAAGTCTCCTTTGGTGCAAACATCCAATTTGTTCCTTTGTTTTGTGAGGAGCTGGACGACAGAGCTGAATCCTTTTTCCACTAAATATGTGGATGGAAATGAGATTAGAAGGGGTTCAACCATTTCCCACAGTTTTGGATAAGAGTCCATGAGTTTTACCCAGGCTAACTCGTAACCATGCTGCTTGAAAATCATCTTTGCCTCACAGTCATATTTCAGGTCCAAAAACTCTGTCTGCAAAATATGTTCAAGGGTGTCCACCGCGTCAAACGAAAATGGATCAAAAACCCAATCTGGAATTTGAAGATTGGCAATGTCTTCAAATCTTGATTCTATGTCACATTTTAGCTTGTCAAGGTGGTCAGTGAAAGTGAAGATTTGGTCATCTTGAAGATGGAGGGATTCTGAGCATTTTTGTAGGGATGGAAACTGACACAGTTCACCACGACCTATATTACCTTTGAAAATGGCCAACTTGGCAATGAACGAACTGATAATGCCTTTTGCTTTGATAAGATTCATCTTATTTCCTTGCAGCTTCATGTTGACCTCATTGAGTTTTTCGAAAATATCAGTCAGATATGCAATCTCGAATTTGCGAAGTCTCAACGCTTGACTCAATTCAGGGTCACAAGAATCGAGGAACTCAGTCACTGTTTCGAACAATTCAAAAAATCGCCGCAAACAGTTTCCTTTTGAAAGCCACCTCACGGCCGTGTGAAGGAGCAACCGCTCAAATTCCTCATCATTTTCGTGGCATAGTTGTCGGAAGAGACGGTCATTCAGGGCACTGGCTTTTATCTTATTTACCCCATTAATTACTAGTTGAAGGGTTTCATGCAGTATACCACTTAATTTTTTTGCTGCTAAGTGTTGGCGATGGATGACGCAGTGTATGGTGATAACGCCTGGAACTTCTTTCTTCAGGTGGGCCAGAAACCCAGCATGGCGACCAGACATGGCAGGAGCTCCGTCTGTAGCGCAGGCGCTTACGTTTGATAGGGGAATATCCTTTTCCTCAAAATACTCTTTTAATACATTAAAAATGGATGACCCCTTCGCATCAGTGATCAAACTTCTTGCAAACAACATTTCCTCGGTAAATTCCTTCTGCTCATTGATGAATCTCACATAGGCCAACAAAATTGCTTTGTTATCAATTACAGTAGATTCATCTATCTGTAAAGCTAATTTTCTTTTTTTTAGCATGTGTGTAAGTTTTGATTCGACGTCTGCAGCCATTTCATCAATTCGCCTGGAAACAGTATTGTTGCTTAAAGGCACCGATTGGCTTATTTTGTTACTAGAACCCTCGCCTAACATAATTTCAACAATTTTTTTTGCAGCAGGTAAAATAAGAGTTTCGCCAATCGTGTGAGGTTTGCCACATTTAGCGATCAATAATGCTACCTCGTAAGAAGCAAGAAGACCTTTGTCAAGATCGGTTACTCGTTTTTTAAATAGTTCACTTACATTGGGACGTTTTTCTGCTTTAGCTTTGAGCTCTTGAAAATAACTGACGTCTTTATTCATTTTGTCACTGTGTGCTCTTGATAAATGTTCTTTCATCCGCGAAGGCTTCATGGCTTCATTGCTAGTAAATGTTTTATCACACAAAAGACAATGTGGAAACTGCACATTTTTTGGTGACACAATAAAACCGTATTTCAAATACTCAGCTGAGTACTGACGACACTTTTTCCTCGAATCCATCATGCGCGGTCTTCCGTACTTCAAAACTAACGAACGAATACTAAACAGATACGCACAATGTAATCGCAATGTAGTCACTGGCGTAGCCTACTAAAGACATAGAAGACGTATGACAAACTAGGGTGAGTGTTGTGATTGACACGAAGACTAGATGTGTACGCACTAACAACAACATGCCCGCAACACTAACCTGTGATGGTGGTGCCAGTAGAAGGGGTAGCGCTGTGACCTTGCCAGCTACAAATAGCTGGTGACTCAACTACTTCACACCAATTCCCTTACCGGCGCGTGACCAACGAGCCCTGAGGAATTACGCAACTCTATCATGCACACTTGCATATTTTATACAGATCATATTTTTTGCCCATAATTTTCTTAAAAACGAGTGAATTTGTTTTTAAACCGCTACCGTGTTTCTGCGACACTTAAGATTCTACTCTACAGAAGAGTTAGTTTATTTTTTCTGCCTTTTCATACTGATCGCCCCCCTTAGAACCCAAATCGCCCACCGGGGGGCGATCGCCCCCAGGTTGGGAACCACTGGTCTAAATGAACATTAATGTTAAACTTTTTAATACAGGAGTCAAATCATCACTTGCCTGCGGAATTTTGTCTCGGTAAATGAATAAAACCTTTTGATTTTTGTTCAGAAAGGCTTCTTGTTAACAATTAAAAACTTTTTGACTGCTTAACCGCCTATCACCTTCACATAGATAAATTAAAAATTCACAATAACCTCAGAGAATCAGATAAATTAATTCTAAACAATGTAGGAACAAAAAATGAATTGAGAGTAACATAGAAGATAGTAATCTGAGTTTTTCTCATTTCTATAGATGCAATATTAACCGAGTCATAGTTCGTTGAAGGTAACGCCATGATCCCCGAAACCCAGAATACATGCATTATTCGTCAAATAATTGAAAATTATCAGTTTCTCGCTAAACATGTGTGGAACCTTTCTTAACATGCATAAAAGACCATAGAAATGGCTTTTGGTTTACTCGCTGCCATGAAAAACAACAATTCTGACAAGAAAATTATTACGTTCTCTACTTCAACAAGAATTCACAATTAGGCTATCATTTTTTTTTACTTTGTAAGTAATTTAATTAAAACTCTTCTTCATGAAAATTAAGAGGTTTTATTCATTTATCTACATACATACACATTTCCGCAGTTCGACTCCATTGTGCCTCAGTCGGACTCCACTCTGAGAGTAAAGGAATAAAAAAGATATAGAAAAAAGACTATTATGACTTCGACTTATTTTTTATCAATTTTTAACGATACATGAGTTCTCTCGCCTCTAAACTGTCTCCTCATTGCTCTCTGTATCGTATCGATGGCTCCTTAGCGTACACACAGATGAAGTTAACACCTCGCAGAGCGAAATCAGACAGAGCAAGTGAGCATCCAAAAGCCCATTTTTCAGCACGACAATGCTGCTCGGAAATGGTAACCCGGCGGCGCGAATAGGGTGCAGAATAGACTTGTCAAAAGCTGAGTTGGTGGAACGCTGTACAATTCATTTCGAGTGCTTACTAAATACTATCCACCGAAAATATATTGTCACTGGCGCCAAAAATACAAAAATATGATAACGTACAAAAATATGATAACGATCAGCTCACTCTCAGGAGACGGCCTTCGGACCTTCCTATCTGACTGACCTAGGGTCAGCACATCGCCTCACGTTCTTTTCACACCAACACTATAAAATGTTATCTTACCTTTGAGCTTTTCCTCCGTCTTGTACCTTTATCTATACGCTTCCCGGGCAACATGTCACCAACACGCCTGTAATGCAGCGACAATTGAAAAGATGTCGGGTTTCACGGACCTGCCGACGAGCAAACGAGTGAAAAGTGTGATGTAGTAATGCCCGACAATGAAGAGATGCCCGCAAGAAATAGTAGTGGCAGTCTCGTCGTTTCCTCAAACTCAAAACGATGTGCGGGTGTAGCTGTGAGACGTTCGTGAACGAACGATTCTAGAGGAACGCGTTCTTTCAGTGAATCGTTTATCCCAATCGTTCCTTTTGGTGAACGGTCGTTCTTCGTTTATCTAAATATTAAAATTTTTCGCTACATTTATTTATTCTAGAAAATTGAGTGATATCGTAGAAAATATATCTGTTTAATAATAGCCAGCCTCTTTTATAGATTACATCAAAATAAACAAATAGAAAACACAGCAATGTAAAAACAAAATATGAAATAACGTTAACAAATTGGAATAAAAAACCTAAACACGCTGGCAACTGAAAAACTGTCACAACAAATATTGTTTTCAGTCCATCTAAAGGTCATAAGATATATTCAACAATACTGGATTCAATAAATCAATCAAAAGTTTTTCATAAACAGTTTTTGAATAGTGTGATTTTTTCATGATTATTTAGAAAATGATCAGTATAAATTGTTTTATATCCTCAAATAGAGAATCCAACAATATTGTTCTTTACGCAATCATTATCCACACAATCTTCCAATATAACCATTAATAGTTGACATAATGCGTCGAGAACTGATCTTTCAGAACGTAAAAATCCTCCCCCAGCATCGTTCCTACTTCACACACCGATCACGAATCCGACTGTCATTCCTGCTCCCTACGCCATTCACGAGTCCGGTTATCGTTCCTACTCCGAACGCCGTTCACGAGTCCGACACAGTCCAATCGTTCCTTCGTGTCACTGTGTTATATTGCTAGTACCAAGACACTTCACTGGGTACGGAAGTTCTTACAGTGGTCCACAAGCAAAGTGGCATCTTTGACACAAATCGTTTAACTGTCGTGCCCAAGGAATAAAAAGATATCAAAAAATCACTCTAAAATTATGTGAACTCAAATCATTCGTTTTATTCTTTCATGAATATAGCACAAGAATATGGAATTCGTAACATCTCAAATTTCCCTTTCTTTACATAGTTCTGATATATAATTACCTTTATTAACTACTTCTAAATTATATGTCTCATATTCTGGCATTAATATTTTATATGATGCGAGAATGTGAAATTCGTATCATTATCATCCACACCGCAATTTGCTGACAAGAGCGGGAAAACATGTGAACGATGGAACGACATTGAGTGAACGATTCGGGAGAGGGAGTGAATGGTGAACGACTCGTTCCTTCTGGTGAACGAAATTTTGCATCTCTTTGTTCGAGACAGGTTACTGTGTAACCGTTGCTGGAGATTCTGTGTGTAGAGGTTCAATCAGCTATGCAACGGCCCCGACTTCGTCGCCAAGCGGGGCCGCGCGACCTTGACTCGCTGCTTAGACATTTAAACCAATCAGAACGAATTCAGAGGGTTATAGTGAGAAGTTCGCGTGATGGTAACTGTTCATGCGGACGGGTGAAAATTTCAAGACTGTTGCTGATTCGCAGCGCAACTCAGCGTCCAACGCAATATGGGGACAGGCTTATACCAGGTTTAGATAAGACTAGCTCGCTCCGATTCCCAAAATAGTTGCTCACTTGGAAAATTAAGCCTATAGTTGAATGTTCACCTCGGGACATCCAAGTTTAAAAACAGCTGGATGTACGCTTATTTTAATATGTTAAGGTCTTTATTTATTCAAAAATTAAATTTCATTGATTATTAGTTATGTTAATTTTATCGTCTTAATTTATTCTTTATTGTATGAAAATAGTAATAACAGAAAGCGTGAACTGATTATGTAGTAAAAAACCTTCTCTGAACTACTTGCCCATTGGAAAACTCTCCTGATTGTTCACGCTGAAAATAAGCGAGTAGTTATTGATTCTTCGCATGAATTTAATAAAATACGTGATAGCTTGCGTATATTTTTATAAGCTAGGAGTTGACAAAACAAATATATTATAGCGAGGGGTTTGCGAATCAAAAAAGTTTGGAAATCGCTGCCCCATATCAACCAACACGGTACATTGTTCTCTGTTCTGTTCAAGAAGGAGAAAATACAAGGGAGCCTGGAACCTAAATTTTTAATTTTTTACCACTAACTTCTGTTTTGCCAATAAATAAATAAAATTCTTTGTGCGTCTTTGACAAAACTTACACATATCCTCACCTCAAGAAATCCTGGACATGCCAGTATCCAATTAAGTTAATGAAATTGAACTTTTTTGACCGCGCTTATGACAAATCCACATTATTTTCGAAACTATAATGCCATGAGTGAATACTACAATCATATTCAAATTCTTATTTGATGGGACGGTCCCTTATGTGTTCCTGCAGAGGAAATTCGTTTGTCCCTGTGACCAAACGTAGTCGGTAAAAGCTATTTTGACATTAAATTTTAGGCGGCCCAGAAGTTAAGACTCGGTTCAGAAAGACCACAACGATGAGATATCATCAGAATCTAAATAGGTAAAAAGTCACGAATCTTATAAGCTTTCTCTTCCGTCAATACTAGGCCCGTTTCTCTGTAAAGTAAAGATTGTTTGAAATGCAATTAATTTATCTCTCAGTCACCAATTTAAAAAAATCTATTGCCTTAGTTTTCGAAAGAATTTACGTACATGAATTTAATCTTGACGGTTTACGTGACCTGCGTCGTGAAATTATATTATTATTATTATTATTGTGCAAATTGTATTTTGTCTGTTAAACAGGTAGCTGGGGCGGGTTTATAAGCAAAGCCGGAAGTAAAATTAGGTCTTAGTCGAGACTAAGAAATTTCTTTGTTAGGTGGCACGTTTGTAATATGACGGATTTCTGCATTTCTGGCAGTACATTTCTAGTTAATGGCAATCTCGCAAGATACCCTTTTAGTGTTTTGTAAATGACTCCGGTCGATGAAATTATGAGAGTGAAAACTATATTATTATACTGAAACTATATTATTATTGTTTATCAATTCTCAGCTCAAGACTGGATAAAAAGGGGTACGGGACATGCCAAGCACTCCTTTCTTTGGTTTGATTTAGTATTTACAAGAACTTCGCATGTTTCTAGCAGGACAGCTTTTTACATAGGTAGGAAAAAGGGAGGTTAGTATTATTATTACTATTATTATTATTCGTTTTCACGTTCTAACAGAATAACTGATTGTAATGTATAGGCAAGCTACCAGGTACCTTACAGTACTACTGTTATGGCTGAGCAAAACGGATTCCTATATCCCAGGTACCAAGAACCCCATGTCCCAAGTTATTATATTATTATTATTCAATTTCTTCACGAGGATTACTCACCCGGTTTTTTTTAGGTTTGAGGGGCTATCTAACATGCCTCATTCCTGGCTTGGTAAGTTAAGCACGGTGCGAACAATTCGGCAAGTTTATAAGATAACAGATTATTGGATCTTGGGAATTAGTTTTTTGGGATGCACATTTAGTTTTTCCAAATTTTCTTGCATGTTCATATTTATGAGGCCATTTTCTGTAACAACAATTGGTAGAATTTCTGCAGTTTCGAGTTTATAATGTCTTTATATTCTACTGAAATTGGGATGTATTTTGAAATCTTATCTATTTCTGCTTTGTCAATGTTATGATCTGCTGGATGGGTGACATCAATGATGAATGCTTTTCGCTCCTTGTCATTATGTAGTACAATATCTGTTCTATTAGCTGGGACTGTTTTATCTGTGTGTATTGGTAGGTCCTAATATAGTTTAAAATCTTTGTTTTATAGTGTAGGTCTTGTATGGTATTCATAATAGGGTGTGATCATTTCAGCTTCTTCTATTAAAAGTCCGAATTTTGTTGTAATAGATTTGTATATAATGTTAGCAGTCAGGTTATGCCGGTGCAGATACTGTGTGTTAGCTAAATTTATACATCCAATGGTAATGTAATCTATTGTTTCTGATGACAGGTGACAGATTCTACATTTCTCGTTAACATCTTGCTTTTCAATGTACTTTTTATAGTTGTTGATTGCGATGACTTGATCCTGGGTTGCTTTCATGAATCCCTCCGTCTCTCCAAATAGAACCCCATCTCTGAGCCATTGCACGGAGACATCATGATCGGCATTTTCAAGAGCATGGGGAAATCTGCCATGGAGAGGTTTGGTCTTCCACGCCTTCTACCTGTCCTTGAATGTGGTGATAGGATAGTTTTCACTGTTACTGATGTTCATTGGTTCACCTTTCTCATTCGACACTACTGCTTTGTGTAGTGGAGACGTTTCAGATTTTGCATAAAAGAACTTCTTGAGTCCTATTTCTTGACGATTACGCAACACTTTCAGGTCCAATAAATCACCACCACCTGCTTTCCTAAAGGTTTTAGGGTGGTGCATTCTGTATTTTGTGAGAGTTGAACGTACCATCCTGTTTACATTTTCAAGATCTGTTTGTGACCAATGAAATATCCCAAATAAATGTCAGATCTGGAATGCACCAAGAATTAATTGCTTTAATTTTCTTTTTTAAAATTAACTCTGTCTCCAGAATTTGGTTGAGTTTCCTAAATAAGAATTCCAGATGTTTACTGTGCTTGTTGTTTATTAGTAGACTTGATTGAAACCCAGATATTTATAACTGTTATGAGAATTCAATGCTCTATTTCACACGAGTTTGCTTGTATTTTTAATGGGACTGGCAACACTTCAGTTTTACCTCTTTTTAACATTCAACATAGCAATTTGTTGGATCCAATTCATTTGCATATCTTTACTAAATTGGGCAGTGATCTCCAGAAGTCTACTTAGTCCATCTTTATCTTGAGCAAATAATTTTAAGCCATCCATATAAAATTAGTGACTAATGGTATGACTTCTTTTGTTTCCATCGAGAAGTTTGAATCCCAAACCCGATTCATTCAACATCTTCGTCAAAGGGTTGAGTGCGAGACCAAACCAAATTGGACTGAATGTATCGCGCTGGAAAATGCCACGTCGAATGGGTATTTGGTTTTATCTTGCTTTATTGACATTCTTCAATTATAATTGTATACACCAGCCGTTCATGAGAGTTTTAATAAACTGATTACTTTAGGGTGAATTTTGTATATGGCCAAGATTTTCAAAAGCCAAGAATGTGGGACAGAATCGTACGCTTTCTGATAGTCGATCCAACCAACAGCTAAATTTCTTCTTCTTTGCTTGGCTCGCTACAACCGTAGCAGTTGTTCTTTGCATCCCTGAGTCCCTTTTCTACACCATTTTAGCTTTTCTGTTAGTATATTTTCGGTCTCTATATCTTGGGTTACTTTCTGCGCGATTATAGATTTTGTACATTGTACAAAATAAGACAGTAATTTTAAAAATAAAAATAAGACAGCAATAGGTCAGTAATTTTTTAGGTTACATGTTTCAGGATTTTAAGGCTTCAGATACATGATTGCTTAGCACATGAATCCTGGTATTTGATTTGGATTGTCAATAATTTTGTTCATGATGTTCACTAAAGGAGTATGCAGGGCAGTTAGGTACTTCCGCCAAACATTGTGTATTCCGTCTGGTTCTGATGATTTCCAGTTATGCATTTTTCTGAGAACTTCCTTTACATCCTCTAAAGAAGCAGTAGGTTCTCCCATTTCTTCACTGGGCCTAGATAATTCATTTTCCAACCAAGGGGTCTTGGTGTTGTGCTGTGCAGGATGAGACCACTGGGTGCTCCAGAATTCAACTAACTTCTGTGTCGGTGGTTCATTTTTAGTTGAATTTGTAGATATATTCTGATAAATTTGTTTCTGATTGAGTGAATTTTCTATTTTCCTTCTGTTTGAGATATTGTAACAACGCAGTCGTTTTTCTAGAGCGGTAATTTTTTGTTCTAATGTGTTGTTAAAACCGTACATCTAATCTCCTCTCAAATTCTCCACCTCGTACAAAAATCTTCTGACCTTTAAGAATTGTGTACCTTGTCCTTAAGACCTGTTTACACTGGTCGCCCTTATCTTTCCAAACTATCACTTTAGATAAATCACTTCTAAGTTGCTTAATTTTGTTTTCTAATCTCCATTTTCATTTAGGTATTTTGGTTTCAGTACAACATTCACTATTATTTGGTTTGTAATAAACATTTTGTGCCGAAAGGATAGTAAATGCGGAACAGTACGCATGCAGCTGTAGATCGAGTTTATGAAAGGTTTTTTATTTCAAAATTTTATTAATTGTGTTTCGGAGTTGAAATGTCGTTCTATTAGGGTGTATTTTTGGGTTGTCTAGAATTTGGATCAGTTCCACCAAATAAAGTCAAGTTACTCTCCAAATCGGACTTGATCAAAGATTCTTCATCTGGGACCATCTTCTGTTTGTCTCCCGACTTCTCTAGTTTGCTGTTTTAGTAGGACTTCACTTGCTTCTGGATCAGGTGTTACCAATTCGACTGGTATGTGTGTACATTGTGGATTCTGAAAGTAATTTAGATTTATTTCATCTCTAATCAAGTTCTGTTCTGCAATATTTATAACTGGTTTGCTGACTAGGTGTCTTAGCCTATCACATATGTTTTGTTCGGAAAATCTACTTAAGTCTGGTATAAATTTAAAAAATTCAATGTGTCTTTCTTCTGTAGTCTGTTTTGCTAGTTTTCGCAATTTGTTGCTATTTTGTATGCCCGTAGAATATCACAATTGACCTTATGTTGTCATTTATGGCGGGTCTATACAGATGTCTTGTTAGGGCCTCTAGTCTTTAAAGGCAGAGGCAAACATGGTAACGTGGCATCTGTGTTCCGATGTTTGGAACGAATTGTTATAGTAGCCAGTTCGGGATATTCCGTAGGTGTCGCTGGTCTCTCCGAAACTCCTACACTGGTGATCCGATCGCTGTCACACTCAGGACCTGTGCCCAGACAGCGGCATCTTATCCGAGGTCTTACGACTCTTACTTCTTGTCTCCACCAGAGATGGGTGTGGTTTTTATACCTACAGTTAGGTAATAAGGATAAAGTATAGGGGAAGGGTGTGGACGGGAAGGTTTTGTTGATTGACGGTAGACTCTGAGCTACTTAATCCACCCTTTGTCTACCGCTGGAAATGATAGGGCTATGAGAGTAAAAGACGGGAGGGAAACGTTTGTGCAGGGTAGGAAAGCTGCTCTGATTAGACGTCTCTTACGACGGGGAGGTCCCATGGTGCTATTCTCCAGGTGGTGCCGACACTATACGGGAATAATAATAATTATTATTGGAGCTTGCCAACATCTCGGTCGCGAAGCAATTTGAGACATCAACCGGACAGGCAAGAATTACACGTGATGCACGCAATGACATCGCCATAGAATTAACCTCCAATCAAGGAGCTTTTAAGTAACTTGAAATTTAATTACTTTACAGGTGTGGCATTTAAACAGGTATGAGCCATCAGGCGACTTATTTTGAATGTCTTGAATGTTTTAAAATGAAAGAATAAACTATAATCCATACACTCGCCTAATAAAATTTTAACTTTGCGGGGCTTATACATTTATGTATTTGAATAAAGCCATTTTGAAGATGAACATACTCTTATCGTTTGCACCTCAGAAGGAATGGTATTTGAATAAATTTCCATGTAATTTCTAATGAAATCTATATAAAAAACTGAATGTCACAAATTTAATAAATGAAAGAACACTACGATCACGGATTGGCTAGCCTGCTCCTGGCGTTAACTGCGGTCGTGAATGAGCTCTCTCTATGTCAGTTTAATCTTTCTAATTATTTAATTTTTTCAGTTTTTGTGAGTCAGTAGTTTTATTTAGATCCCAACTTTCATTGTAGTGTAAAATTCTTTGTTCTGTGTGAGTGTTAAGTGAAATAACACTAAAAACATTTTCTAAGGTTTTCAAACCTAACGGACCGAATATAATTTCATATTGTTTTCATTCAAAGGTGTGTCATGTTACGTCGAATGAAAATGGTAGACGGGACCGGGATTCGAACCCGGGACCTTGAGCTCTACGCGCTCATGCGCTTACCGACTGCGCCATCCCGTTCGCTTCTCGGGTCCGTCTATCATTCTCATTCAACTTGTGAAACCCAAAGACCTATCTGTTACCTGGCGGTGAGGTTCACCGCAATCTAAGAGATTTCTATATTCAAAGGTGTGATAAAGTTTACGTAAGTACAAACGGAATCATAAATTTAACTTCTTGGTGCATTAAAATTAATTTTGGTGTATTGAGATTTTCTGGTGCGTATACTATTACATCATTATTAACTTATAAATAACGTACTCTATTGTTGCACTGCTAAAGTTTCGTCGTCGTAAATGGAATTATTCCAATATTTTACCATTTGTTTTCGTGATCTTTTTGTAGTTATTCATTACAATCTATTACCTTAGTTATTGTCCAATTAATTGATCTGCAGTTGTCGTCCTAAATTGTTATTTATGTCATTTTAGTTGTCGATTTGTTCATTTACTTATTTAAACCCTGCCCTAGTGTTGCACCCCAGTTTTCGTCGTCATAATTTCAGTTATTATATCATTTTACAATTCGTTTTTCTTGATTCTTTCGTATTTATTTACATTTTAACATAATATACAGTAGTTATTGTCCTATTAAATAACCTCCAGTTTTCGTCCTAAATAATTATTTCAATCTTTTTTGTCGTCGATTAGTTTGTATATTTAATTAATTTACATCTCATTTGTAACTTCCGTAATAATACATTATTATATCCTTCATTCAGTGTTCTGTCAGTTTTCGTATATTCTCATTTGCTTTTGTCGTTAGTAGGTATTTGGACCATTTATAGCGCAATGACCTCCATTTGNTCGTTAAGTTGCTAACTATCTTACAACAATGGACACTATCACATTCCTCAACTTATTCAAAACTGATCTTCAGAAGGCGTACAATGACTTGGTACATTATATTGACACACGAATCAGTGCGCTGGAAAAGGTCAATAAGAAAACGATCGGCGGTTGGACTAGTCAGGAATTATCGCCGTCCTCCCAACTGCTATTATCCGGTTAGATCAACGACACATGCACCACCCCACTTCTTCACTCAGAATAGGTTCAGTGTGTTAGATGACATGTTCCAGTTTCCTCCCTTACTCGTTTCATCCCCTCCCGTACAGTAGCCAAACCTGTTCACAAACCACGCACTGGTAAGCACAGCCGCCCAAAACCACCTAAAGTAGTGCGATCCACAGATGAAGCCAACACTTCCACGCAGCTCAAACGTGTTCATATTAGCTGATTCGCACGGTCGTCAAATGTCCTCCGTCTTGCGTAGATTGCTTCCCAACCAGTTCTCAGTCTCCGGTTTCTTTAGGCCAAACGCTCGTTTGGCTGAAGTTATTCGAGAACTGGACACCTACACTAAAAAATTCACAGAGCGGGACACAATAATCACCATAGGTGGGCAGAACGATATATACTTGGGTGGTCATTCCAACGGATCTGAACATGTACAAAAACTAAAATTGGCCTCTCAGCACAAAAACATAGAACTCCCTAGCCTGCCTCCACGCTTCAACGTTCCACAATTAAAATTAACCTGGCAAACATCTCACTAAAACATCACCTGGCAGACACAAAAATCATATTTTTTTTATTTGCAACCACATCTGACTGCCAAGGACTTTACCCAGCACGGTTTACATCTGAGACTGTCTGGGAAACATCACTTCGGTTCTCTCCTAGCTTCACATCTGACCTCACATCATCCTCCTGTCCCTTTTACCCACTCATACTCCTCCTCCACCTCCCTCTGCTCCTACCTCATCACCATCTCCTCCTATCTCCACACACATTTCTTCACCTGTCCCCGTTCTTTCACCTACTGCTTCATCTCCCACGTCTATTTCTTCATCCACATCTCCTTCCGCCCCCACACACAGTTACAACTTGCGCTCAGGAGTACGTGGTACTTTATGGCGACAATCGCGTTTGGGTGCAGTGTGCGAGCTTGATACGGAACTAGAAGCTGTACCAAATTCAAATTCATCTCCACAATCTAACGTCGATTCCATTTCTCGTAAATCTCAAACTCTTTGCTAAAATATAATAATTACATTTCATCACAATGTCCAATCCCTTTCAATCAATGGGCTCTAATGACCTCGATGTTGACGAGCCCTAAAGCCCCAACCAAAAAAAAAAAAAAAACCTTTCAAACAAATTGACATACATTGAAATTCTGGTACACGAAAATCCATTCGATTTGCTATGCCTCACAGAACACTGGCTTTCAACTAACAACATCAACGATACTGGTATTTCAAATTATTATTTAGCAAGTTCTTACTAACGGCAAAAACGTTGAAGGAAAAAATCCCCACTGAGAGACGTGTATCTACGTTCGTAATGATATTTTATCTTCTCCACCGCCAGGATACTATGAACACTTCTGTGTATATTGTGTGTTCCAGTTTTCTGCAGTTAATCTAATAGACACCGGTGTTGTTGTTTTGTGTATATATATACATGCAGCACCATGTGCAGGACATCAGAAATTTGCCATCCTAAAAGTGAATGAAGGCATTTGGGAAGGACCAGAATTACATTTCAAGTACAAATAATGTTGAAGGTAGCACTACTCTGAAGAGGCAGATCAACTATATGACTATTTACTTTTAATTTATATTTAGTTACATGAACACACCAAATCAATAATTTCAACTTCGTCTATTTCCTTCACGAATAAATAATTAAAAAAGACCTATCGGATAAATAACTCCAGATGGGGAAAAGCAGCACGCCCTCTTAGAATCAATTTGTTAATCAAAGCAGGAAGTAAGTAGATGATGATTTGAAATATCACACATGAAGTACAAAAGGAAATCCAAATTAACAACTATATTGAAAAAAAGAAAGTACATTAAGCTTTACAAATTTTCAATTCCATCTTCACAACAAAACATTTAAGATGCATTGTAAACTAAGGAAACAAAAAAGATATTTAAGTTTCTTTTCAAGACAAACGAACATGAAAGTACTTAAGAATATAATTAAAATAATTTATTGAATAAAGTTTAGAATATCAAATTAAAATATAACTGAAAATCAAACAATTTTTCAACTTTCACATCTCAATTGTTTTTTAAAAATCTTGAACCATATAATACCTTTGACTACACGAAATCACCATTAGTTTTACATGTCTGACACACAACATAATTGTTGTCAAATGATTGTCATGTAAATATAACTGGAAGAAATATGAACAAAAAAAATCTAGTGTTGGGACACGCAAATTACTTATCCTCCTCTGAGAAGCAGGTACCTCCTTTAAATAGACACCTGAATATCCAAATCCATTTCTCCCTAATTAGGAAGAATTTCAATTCAAAAACCATTCAATTCCAGATGAGACTTATTCTATTAGTTGGGAATAAAAATAAATATTTTCAACTAATTTTAGAAATGCTACTTTTTTTTACTAAAAGGCACTTTAAATGACACTTAGGATTAGCTCTTGTTTAAAATTCAAGTTAATCAACACTTCCCCATCAAAGCATATCTGCCTCATGCAAGGGAGTAAATACATAATTGCTCTTAATGCATAAGGTACAGAAATTCCTACATTGACCAAGAACTCTGAACATATCATTCTTTGAAATATTAACTCCTTAAAGCGACGTGTTACTATTTAATGAACTTGGTAATTGTGGAGCTTTAGCAACATTATCAAAGTATGATAAATTGAAAGGCGTTTCTATGTTGCTCATTGTTTTATTGGTATAAAGCTTTTTCGGCTGCATAGCAGCCATTATCAGTAACATACACTGAAAAATATAAATGTACATAAAATGACAATAATAAAAATAGAAACATAATATGAAAGTATGCAATAATTGGGTGAAACAGTATCGAAAGTGTAATTTTGGTTGTTGTTGAAATAAAGAAAGGAAAGAACAATGAAAAATGAATAAAAGAAAACAAATACAGAGTGATACTTTCATATTATGTTTCTATTTTTATTATTGTCATTTTATGTACATTTATATTTTTCAGTGTATGTTACTGACGATGGCTGCTATGCAGCCGAAAAAGCTTTATACCAATAAAACAATGAGCAACATAGAAACGCCTTTCAATTTATCATGCTATGTAATGAACATTAAAAAGAACATCTTTTACTTCTCAGAGGAAGGAGATTTGTTGAGTACAAACAATAGTAACATTATGATTAACATTTGTACATAAAAATATGAACGAGAAAAGAATAAATGCATCATCTTGTTTTCCCTCACAGATGAAAGCATAAGCAGACAAGTACTGACCTATAAATACTAACAACAATACAGTGGAAAGAACTGTTTTCATTGGTGTTCATGCCTTTTATGTAACTGATTAAATTAAATTTAATGTAAATAATTAACAACCCATAAGGTAGAATCATGCTATTTTGCTATCATGTGGTATAATTTTGAGAGACATTAAAATCATAGAAAAAATTTATACAAGGATAGTAAAAACATGCCAGTAGGAATGTACACCACTAACTCATCCCGCTTGTGCTAATGGTCCTCAAAACTTTGTATAAAAAAAGTCACACATATAACATAATACAAATAAGAACTTTTTTCATTTAAGAACCAGCCAGTCTCCATTCAGGATTCAACATCACTGAGATAGTGTACTACATTGTTTAAAAGTAGGCACTGGCTGGAAGCCTAGAAAAAAGCCAGTGCAGGGATGACTTGCGTCAGTCTTTCTTGTCAAGGGCAGCAAGGCGTTCTAGTAAAGGAGGGTGAGAATAATGCCATCGTGAATACAGCCAATCATATACAGGAAAACTTAAATTGTCACGACTGAGCTTAATAAGAGCACTACGCAAAGGTCTAGCTTTGCCAAGACCAACAGCAAAATTATCGGCTTGGAATTCATGATGTCTGCTGAGAATAGTCATACTGAAATTAAGGACCTGAAAAGAAATGAGATTTTCATGAAAACACTGATCAATATTCAAAATGTTATTTAAAAAATTATTATAAAAATGTTATTGTAAATGTTATTAAAAGATTTGTTATTAAAATGTTATTAAAAAATTCAAACATCAAACATTCTATTGCATCACATGACTTTTGAACATACAACAGAACATTTGAAAAGAAAATGTGTGCATCTTTCATCAACAAATCAATCAACCGATTAATCAATTTTATCAACAAAATTGCTCACTTTGAGTTAGAGAGTTGGTTATACTTAATATCTTATAATCTCAGTAACAGCATTCCTGACATGATGTTCTGAATACATTCATTACAAGACTTCTCTAAAAAAAAGGAGAGATTTACCATATATCAACACTTTGAGAACTAACATTTGTGTCCTCTCTAATAAATGAATAAGAAATTCTTTTTATGATTGGGATGTTCTTTGCCATTATATTTAAAGGTAGAAATAAAATCTTGCATTTAGGCAATATGTTTTAAGATTAACTAAGCCCAGGGGGAGACAGCATTCGCTGTCAAAACAAAATGTGTAGTAAAAGAATTTGTTAAAAAAATAAATTGTGTTTAGGCAATAAGTTTATTGACTATATAACACAATTTATTTTTTTAATGAATTCTTTTACTACACATCATTCCACAGATTTCTACAAAATTAAGACACCTTCAAATAATGTTAGATTATGTTTAATACAACCAACCACCCACTTGTTTTGAAACAAAACCTCTTGATTAGGAACCAGGGAGAATGGTATTATGTCTCCCGCAAGTGTGTACTCTTTTTATGTACGGGAACCAGTTAATTTAACCTATTATTTATATCCTAATAGCAAAAAATTCCTGGGCATATTTCAATCATATTAACCCTGCAGTGGTCGCAGATTACAAATACATCATGAGAAGTTGCACGGATGACACTAGTCCAAATTAAAAGTAAAAATGTTAGTAAAATAAACTTTTTAAACATTGAAATATAATTTAAGTTTCTAAGAAATTTCTGTAATTAAATTTTTCACTCATATGTTGCTCATTAAACAACTAGCTTTTCAAAATACTTACAAAAATAGTCAAAACCAAATGGAGCCTCAGAAGTCACGTGAATGACAAACCATATACGATAAAGACTAGATAATCAATGAGGTGACGTAACATGTCTATGTTAATTAATCTGGATGCATGTTGTTACCATGACAACATTGGGGGAAAAAATAGATGAATACTATTCATGAATAACTATTGTCATTTGTGTAACAACTGCAAGGTTAAAAAATACTGGAACCCAATTATCCAAACCTGACTTCCCATGAGTTTATTTCTCTGTTATGCTGGCTTGAATTCTGGGATTCATTGTATCTTCGTATCATCATAATTATAACATAATCTTGCTGAACATAGAAACTGGTATTTAGAGTCAGACAGGGAATAAAGTTTGTTTTTGGCATACATAAAATATCCATTCAACNCCATTTTGTTATCTTATAAATAAAAGGTATATGAATTCAAGCGTAAACTTACAGCATGGTAGGGTGAAAATATAAACTGCAGTACAATGAGCAAACCAATAATAATAGGCTGCTCATGGTGGAAACCATAAGCTGAATACATTGGCTTGTATTGGAAGAGGAGACCAAACACAAGAAAGACTAGTAGCAAATTTATCTGCAAGAAATCACACAGTATAAAACCTTATATTTCCATACAATAAATTAACTCTACTTAAAGAAGCAAGCAAATCTTTTACCTGCATGCATATAAGTGTTTTAATAACATGGTTCAGCTTCCAATGTCCAAGTTCATGGCCCAGAACAGCTATTACTTCATCATCATCACATCCTACTTTTTCATTTTCCTTTGGTGAAGTATCATCTGGATCTTTTGCATCTTCTTTTTTGTAGTCCTTTAGAAGAGTATCAAACAGCACAATTCTCTTATTCTTGAAAAATCCATAGAAAAATGCATTGCTGTGATTGGACCTCTTGGAACCTAGGGCACAATGTGTGACATAAGAATTACCTAATCAAGCCATTGGCATTTACTCAATGAAACGTACCTTCAACTACATACAACTTGTAGAGAGGGAAATTGACACTAGCAGCAAGTTCTTCAATGCGAGTACGAAGAGAGCCAGGAGGCAATGGTGTATACTTGTCAAACAGTGGCATAATATAATTTGGATAAATTGTTAGCAAAAAGAGACTGAATAGCATGGCAAAGACCCACAGATAAATGAAAAAATATTTTCCACCAAGTTGTACAATCCAGATGATGGCAGCAAATAGAGGAAGTAAAATAACTTGGCCGACAATGAATTCCTTAACTTTATCCTTTATAAAAAAGCCAGGAGTCTGCAAACATACAAAAAAGAAATATTAAAAACAATATTTACAAAAATAATGATGGAAAATGTATTAAGAGGACTAATCAAATAGAGTGATAATACCAGTTATTTATTCTGAAAAACGATACTTCTCAATTTACCTGGTTTTGATGAAGACTTGCAAGAATTATTTGAAAATATAAGAAATGGAGGTGGTCTATGTCATAATCACTTTCTTGACAAAGTTGAAGAATGCAGATTACATTAAGATTTCAGGGGAGACAAGAGAAGATATTCAACTTTTTCTATAGGTTAAAAGTAATGATGTTGAATGTAAATGGTTTGTAAACAGAAGTTGTTTATTTATATACTATCTATACAGTAGCTACACATGAAGGTGTAAAGTAGCTACATAATCTATTTTGTTATTTACAGTTCTCATACTATGAAACTGTCTGTAAATGTGATATAAGAAATTGGATATAAATATTCTCCTGCATTTTGTTTCATTAACTCAATTATTATTTATTATTTTTTCATACTTTGGGTTGAATGCTGAAATCTTAAATGATT
Source organism: Laupala kohalensis (assembly GCA_002313205.1). Lineage (NCBI taxonomy): Eukaryota > Metazoa > Arthropoda > Insecta > Orthoptera > Trigonidiidae > Laupala > Laupala kohalensis. Next base: position 916,255 of record NNCF01128684.1, read on the forward strand.
TCACAATTATTAAATTAAGACTAGGCAGTTTGGAATAGACCCAAATTTACTCCTAATACTTAAAACCTTAACAGACATTCTTATTAGCAATCATAAAGCAAATGAGTAAAAGTAATTTTGTACTGAAAACAAGGGAGTGACAGCAGTAGCACTGTAAGGCACCTTCTATAGTGTATACATTTACAGATTTGAGACAATATAACAATCTTCTTCATTAAATAAATACACTCTTTGGTGGTAATGTAAACATTCACAACATTTTCCTTGAATTGTGGGAAAACTTTATTCAGAGATGTAATAAATTAATTTAATAATAAATAAAACAATAACCTTCTTCTACACTTCAGTATCATCTTATTTATTAGTATCCTCTTTAAGGTCTTAATTTTATAAAAGTTAGACAAAATAAATTCTTCTCAGGCATTTTTGATGAAAATCTATGGGATTCGTGAAATTTCATGTCATCTTCCATGCATCACATCCACTTAATTGCACAAACACGACATGCAAGTGGATATCTTAGGTTCAAAGAACCAATTTGCTCATTGAGTGAAAAAACCATCCCCAACGTATTGCGGTCTCTCTAAATCATCCACAATGCGTTATTCATGTCATGACACTTGTAAAACAAGCCAGAGATTATAGCGAATAACGAAAAAATGACTAACTTTTGTCATTTTTGGGCAAAAGAAAATAATAATTTTTGTCATATATTTTTATTTCTTTGAAATTTTTTAAAATATGAAAACTTAATTTCCAAAGTAATTAGTAGGGCTAATGTTTATCAGAATAAATTTTGTTAACCAAATAAATAAGTTAGTGACAAGGACCCAATTACAAACCACTTTGTACCACATCACCACTTCGTACATTTTTTCAGCTAGTCTCAAAGCGTTTTGGCTATTTTTATGAGTGCCATAACACTAATAACGTTTTGTCAATGATTTAAAAAGATCACAATATGTGTGTTTTTTTCGCTCAATGAGCAAATTTGTTCTCTGAGCCTAACAGATGCATCTCAAGATTTCCACAGAAGATAAAGCTGTATAAATGTGGAGTTAGCTTTACATATTCTAGAACAGTGTAATTTTTCTACAGAGATGACATCACATTGTGCAATAGATTGCTTGTGTATTCCAGAGTCAAACCAGAAAGAGCAAGATGCTAGCCCCATCTCCTCCCCCTGGTGCCAACACAAAGAAATTGAAAAATATGAACTCCATGGGCATACCATAGGGCCCTGTAGTGGAACAGTTTGACTTTTCATATACAATATCAGGGGACAGAGATATGCTTGGATTTATTCATTATGAAAATAACTCTCCAGTAAATTTGTAGAGATTTTTTCAAAATTAATTTGTAATTTTAAAAAATTTGTAATTAAAATTTTAAAAAGTTGTAAATTTTGGGCTTTTGTGAACTCTTCCGATTTGATATTCCCCTAGTGGTATTAAGGCAGAGTTGTTTGACCCTCCACTTTAAACAAAACATACTTTTGGAGGTTTTTTTTTATAACATCTTATTTGGTAACAGGCTACCTTTAACTTTTACTATGTAAAAAAGAAAAGAATTTGAAAATTTGAGATCAGAATACAAGTCAAACATATATAATTTAAAGTGACTTCTCAATCAAACATGCTCAAATGATGTATGTTTCTCAACTACCACTCTCAAAATTCAGAATTTTTAATGCTTCCTTACAGGAATCTTGATTTTCTTATACAGAATTATATTTAATATATTGTTTTTAGACATATTATTTTCAGACAATTTGACTTTCATTAAAGTTTATGTATTTACTCTCCTCGATTTTGCATCAAAATAAGTAAACCAAGCACATTAAGATATTGTATGTAAATTGCAGTAACCCTTTTAAGAGAAGTGGTCAGTACTTTCAAATTAAAGTTATTTTGATGCAATATGTCAATTAACATTCTGATGAGATTGTGATGGGAAATGAAAGCTAACAAAGCATTGAGAGAATTTAACTCTGCAAGAAAGCTGCTTTTCAGACAGCTGAAAATCATAAGGTGATGGTTAAGAGTCCTGTTTATTTCTTTTCACTGAAAGAAAAAATGTTTGCCTCTGATTATGTCAAGTAACATTTTGGCCTTTACTATGTCAAAATGGAATAACAACAATTTAGAGTTACCAGTATTCTAGAATGAAAAAGAAAATAATAATGAAAAATCTAGATCTAGGTGGAAGGGGCAATTATTCGTGGAGGAGCGATACCTTACAGAGAGAGATAAAACTCTCAAACAACTGATACCTGATATATATAGTTTATTAAATTTATGTGGTTTTATTTTTGTTTATGATATTATCGTTTTTACATACTTATCATTGTATTCTACTTAGAGCTAAATATTTCCATTCATCTACAGGGGAACACCTTTTTTTCAATGTTAAAATATTTTGTGCCAGCTAAAATAACTATTTTTGAAGTAGAGTTAATTACACCAAAGAAATGATATAAACAAAAGTACATGCACATATATTACAGGAGGTGGTTTTTGAAAGTTCAGTTCAAATTTGAAATTGTCAAGTTCAATTTAAATTTTATTTTTGATACGGAGTAATCTCAAATGTACATTGATCAGAAAACAAACATAGATTCATGCTTAATCACTAATGAGTAACAGTGGAGACTAGAACATTCAAATATTCACTGCATATGCACACCCCATACGATGCAACATCTTTATGTAGGTGTTGAGCGCTAAGAATGCTGTCTTAATATGCCACCTTCAGCACAGAAAATGTGGCCTAAACACACCCAAAGCAAATTCAAAGCATATCTTCCAAGCAACTAAATCAGGTGATGATATTTGGTATTACCCTAAGAAGAATCAAACCTTCATAGATGAAAAGATAAAAAGTACCTGTTTATTGAATCCATGCCTCTCCTCTACGACAAAATTATGATATACAGAAAATGGCATATTGATTAATGTATTAAACAAATTTAAAAGAAAGCCAAATGCAATAGTCTGGAGAGTCTCGCTTTGTCCTTTGTAACCTAACACTGCCATCATCTGTGCACCCGCATTCCAGAAGATGACAAATCCATCCATATAAATAACCAACTGAAAATAATGATCGAATAGTTACAGTTCCAATTATTAACAACAAATAATTAAAATGAGAAAATGCTTACTTACACATGTAAACATAAATGCAAAATAATCTTTCACGATCCGAAAAGAACTTTGATCACGGTTATACAATCGGGCTTTTTCATAAGTGACGGGAGTCAATATTTCTCCTAGATCAGGCGGAAGACTAACAGCTTCCCCGTAAACTCGATGCTGCAAAATGTTCAAATCAAGGTAGTTACTCTAACCATATTCTAATAATAATAATAATAATAAATTTATTGTCAAAAAAACAGTACAAACTGCGTATGACCACGTGGAGGACAATAAACACTATTGGAATATAAACACTATTAAAACGAATAGAAACACTATAAACACTAAACACGTGGAGGAATATAAACACTATTAAAACGAAACTAACCTGTCTAATTGCTAAGTACAGTTCCCAGAGGTATTCGATGGTTAAAAAGGATAACACCGCATAATATATATAAAATTCTTCGTTAGACTGCATTTTGGTGAAACACACTTGAACCAAGCCGGTCGACCAGATGTAACAAAGTTCAGTCTCGTTAGAAGCAAGATATTACCAGAAATAAACGTGGGTTAGGTTCATCCACGAAAGATTAAAACATATAAATTCTTCGTTACATCCGATCCATTTTTGTTTGAAACAAAATTGCAAAAATTAATTATTAATTCCGGTTGTGATGCATCTCCTAGTTCCCCCTCCAACACATGTGATGTGGTCGTTCATTGAACGATTCAGAATTGTCGACAAGCCCAAGATAAGATTCGTTTCGAAGGTAGAGATTCGTTCGTGTGAGGTTCATTCGCGTCTCCTGTTGATAAAATTAGCAACCAACATTAAATTTTTACTGCAGATTAGACTACTAGATGGCAGGTAAAACGAGAAGCCATGTTAGCCCATCGTGGAATAAAACGGGTCTGCCCATCACGAGCATGCGCAGTGCATGCCAATCATATGCAAGACATTTTTCGGAGCGGGCGTATTAGTAAGGTTCTATAAAGGACTCTTTAGAGCTCTAGTATTAGGATATCGCAGCATGCCTACAACAGAGTCAAACATATCATATACACTTGTCTAACACCTTCAACTTCCCTCTCAAAAAATGTCCAGTGTTTCATTGTCTGGACAACGTCCCCTCCACCACGACACGCAATGGCACTCCATGTGTTATTCCACTATGAAATTATCCTATATACAATTCCATACAATATTGACAAAAAATGGTCGCTTGAAAATACTAAAATATCATCTTTTTCCTGTTCCTTTCCTTATCATTCAGGATAAATAAATAAATTAAAAAAATTTACAGTCTAAAAAGAAGTTGCAAACTGCGTATGACTACGAGGGGGATGATAAACTAAGTTACTCTCCGGAAACAAGCAAGTACCCACCCCATCAATTGTGTGATTTAATATTTATGAAAGAAATTATTTATTAAATACGTACTGTTATTCACATTTATTATTCTAAAGTGAATTGCAGATAATATGAGAAGTAAAAATTCGAGATTAATAAAGCAAAAGTACGAGACCAAGTCAATATATCAGTTGCAAACGCCAGTTTCTCTTATACCGTTTTAAATTATGAGCGCATTTTTTGCCAGCAGATTGTAGCACGTGCATGCTTGTCGTGTAGGCTGCGTGATATCTCGTAGGCACGCAGTCAGTCAGAGACAGCCATTGTATGATGGCTGTTGTGTTGCATGAGTGTATACAAGAACACCGTGCAGACGTACGCTTTTTGTGGGCCAAAGGGCTGACCACAAAAAAGTGCATCGTGAAATGCATCCCATGTATGGTGACAACTGTTTCTCATGGAAAACTGTGTACAATTAGACCCAGAATATTAATGAGGGAAGGGAAAGCATCAGAGATGCGAAACGTCCCGGTCGTCTTGCGGAGGTGTCAACTGCAGTCACTGTGCAACGTACGGAACAAATCATTCATAATGACCGGCGTAGTCCCGACTTAACTCCAGTGATTTTCTTCTGTTTAGACCTCCAAAAATCATTTGGGTGGCCGTCATATTCAAACTGATGGTGCCGTAATCCAAGATGTTATTCGTTGACTGCGACAGCAACGAAAAGGCTTCTTTGCCACCGTCTTTAAGACCAATACAAATAGGTTTTTCGATGCAATAAATTCGAACAAAGCTGAAAATCGCTTTAATATCTTCATTTGGTCCCCAATACATGGAATCTGAGTTTGCACCAACTCAGGAGGTGTGCATAACTTTTGGCAGAAAAGAAACACGAAATTATTGATTTTTTAATATTTTTTGCTTATATTTCGGAAACAGAGTATCGCAAAAAACCTTACTCTTACTAAAATTAAAGAGTATCACATTTTGCGCCAAATACATACATCAAACATTAAATTCGGTTCAGTGGTTTGCCAGCAATGGCCGATCAAAAAACATCAATTTTAGCAACTTAAGCGGAAAAGGTTGTAATAGTTATGTTCAAACCTCTCAAACTTCGCAATGACTACTCCAATCTAAAAACTTTCGGCATAAAAATGTAGAGCATCAAATACTAAATTCAAGAAATTTCCCACATTTGCTCAATTTTAGAGTTTTCTAGAGACATATATTACCAAAAAGAGATTTATGATATTTTCGCTTTGCAACATCTTTCCAAACACTCAATGTGTATAGTTGTCGAATTACTTTAAATTTCATTCCGAACAGAATCTAAATATAATCTTTAGGTACTTATATTGATCAAATGAATAGTGAGAAATGGGTAATGATGTAGATATCTAAATTTCCGCTTTTCCGCTTAAGTTGCTAAAAATTGATGTTTTTTAATCGACCATTGCAGGCAAACCACTGAACCGAATTTAATGTTTGAGGTATGTATTTGGCGCAAAATGTGATACTCTTTAATTTTAGTGAGAGTAAGGTTTTTTGCGATACTCTGTTTCCGAGATAGAAACAAAAAATGAAAAAGGTGCAATAATTTCGTGTTTCTTTTCTGCCAAAAGTTATGCACACCTCCTGAGTTGGTTCAAACTCAGATTCCATGTATTTAGGACAAAATAAAGGTATTAAAACTATTTCCAGCTTTGTCCGAAGTTATTCCATCAATATCCTATTTTTGGACCAACTTTCACTGGCCTATTTCAAGTATTTGGGCTTCAAGTGTCTGAATGTACTTATTTGCTGATTATGTCGAAAAGGGAAATAAATATCAGGAAGTTACTTTGACTAGTATTGCCTCTATCCAGTTTTGCGACTTCTCTATTGACCTACCTACGTATTAATGACATTCCCGCCCATGGAAAACCCGCTACTACCCGAAGAAAAAACAGACAAAAAACCCGGGCCAGGATGGTGCTTCAGAGATAATGTACATAATAGTGCCAAGGTAGCGTACTGTTACACATAAAGTATTTTAAGTAAAAACAGTTAATAACAACAAGCATGAAAAAAAGGAATTTCATCATCAAGAGTACTACAACAATGGCGTGATAAAAGATAAAGGGAAATTACTCCATCTACATCAACCGAAGTCATATCGGAAACAATATTTACTGGGAAATGGAAATTCTCGTTAACTTCTTTTATTACAATCAGTAAATTCTTTCATATTACAGAAACAATAGCGCATAAGATAGCTTTTAACCGCCGATTTAAAGACATTCAATTTACTTATACCTTTTATTTATTTGGGAAGGGAATTATACAAAATTATTCCTGAATGATACGGGCCTTTTTGACAAAGAATGGTTGACACGCCACGACGTTGAATATTAGAATTTTTACGAGTGTTGTGGTCGTGAACTAGACTTCTAAAGCAGGGGTGGGATTTTAATAATTCTGTCTTAACAAACATGACTACTTCATAAACCTATATGCAAGGGAGAGACAGAAAATTTAATTCTCTAAAGAAACTTTACATGAATTTTGGGGCGCGGGGAGATTTACATATAATCGGAACTATTCTCTTTAGGATTCTAAAAGTTTGAATGCTATGAGCAGATTGACCCCAGAAGATAATGCAATATCGTAAACGAGAATAAACTTTTGCAAAATACACGCAGTGAGAAACGTGTTTACTTGCAACGTTGACTAAAATTTGGAATGCATAGCTCAATTTGCTTAGTTTAGAATGCAGATTATAAACGTGGCAATTCCTGAATATGAAACCCTAAAAAGTTGGTTATCTTGATAGTTTTTATTCGGGTTACGTTTATTGAAAGAGATGGAGAGGAAGATATTTCTTTACACTACTGTGATATGGATACTTTTCAAAACTGATTTAAAAAATTAAAGTTCAAAAATTGATCTCAATCCGCTTACGTGTGGCGGTAATTTTTGTCCTACAGCACGCGCGTATTTTCGGGTTTGTCAGTATCTACTTTACCGCTTATATCTCATAAACTATTTATTCTATAAACCATTGCAAACATCCCATTTCATGGTATATACTTTATCTATTGAATATTTTGTCTATTTATTTTATTCCTGTGAAAAAATTTCATCTAAGCTTGAGTACTAAACTGGAGAAAATTTCACTTTTTACGATTTTTTTCTGAAATATGAGCTTTATATTTTTGAGGGTGTAGATATATTAGTAGCAATTCCCAAAAAATATTAACATTCTTATTTTTGTCCTTTATTTGTAACAATTTTTGAAAAATAATTTTAAAAAATCACAAGTTTAAACGTGAGTATCTCCGATGTGGCTGACATAAAATTCTAAAAATGACAAAGTTTTTTGTCACATATTTATGAAAACCAGAACCAATCTTGTACATTGACCTCATAAAAAGTACACTACCTCAAATATGGAGAAAAACACAATTAAAAGGAGAAACGATTTCTCATACTTCCCGGCTATCTGACATTGCTTTTCATGGTTTCCATAGTATTTTGTGCTCAGAATGAAGTTGTTTGAGTTCACGTGTCTTAGGAAAGTGATAAGGGTGATGGGGTTGGACATCCCTCATTGGGGGTGGATAGATGATAGGACTTAAATTTTTCATACAAATGTACTACTTACGTCTAATGACACTAAATGCAACGCTTTTCATTACGAATCAATAGATTTAAAAGTGATAAAACCCCAATTTTCCAAAAGGGGTAAAATGTTGAAGGGAGTGGCTCGTAGAGGGTTTCTTCCATTGATGAACATGTAAACCATGTTCTTTGGGCAAGCACACACAATCCTGAGTAGTTTTGGAACAACTGAAATACACTCTTTTCAAAGGGAGTGGGGGGTTAGGGGGTGGGTCGTCAGATGTGGGTGATCTCAGTTACTGGAGTGTACTCAGTTATTGGGTATACATGAGATTAGATCTCCCTGACATTTTGAAGTGTAATATTTTTGCTCGATTTTCTCGAAAATTGCATTTTTCTTCTTTAAGGGAGCCCCAGCGCTATTAAGATAGCACAGACAGCTCCCAATAAGGGAGAGCCTTGATAAAATATAGGAACTTCCTCAGCTCAAATTTCACTCTGATACATTTTAAAACATAGAAGTTATGGAGCAATGAATTTACTGAGCCGCTTTTTTTGTGGAGTAGTGTACATATATGAAATCGCAAAAATAAAGTGACACTACTGTCTTCTATAAATTAAAATTAAAAAAAAAAGTTATTGAGAAACATTTTTGTGGGGCTTTACGGCTCGTCGACATCGAGGTCATTAGAGCCCTAAAATTCTGTACAGGTAGGGAAATACGCACTAAGGAGAGCCAACATGACTCTCTCTGCGTGTGGGACTCGCCGAATGACTCAACCATACCCACTAAAAACCCTCCTGAATTACAATATATCAAAACATATCTCAAAACCAAAAATCAAAACATTACAAAAAATGAGGAAAATGAAAGATACCTTAGCTCTAATAGCGTCGGGATCGAAAAGAACAAGAGGTGACCGAGGAAGGTCAGGAAAGAGAAAGGAAGGAACCTTACACAAGTAAGTGGAAGTAATGCCAGACCCAGCTCGGGACCTCGTGTTTGCCAACCACGTACATACGAGATGTAAGTCCCCTGGGGGGTATTGAGAAACATAAAGAAAAACACATAAAAATCACTCACAAATTTGACGGGACCGTTTCGGCATTCAGCCTTCTTCAGCCACATAGAAAATGATTCTCTCTTCTTCTCACCGAGTCTTCTCTCTTAGGATTACGTGGGTGGACCGTTAGATAAAGGAAAGGAAAGTAGGAGGGAAATTTGAAATTGATTTTTGAAGAATTTACTATTGTTTATTTACACTGGGATGGTTAGAGGCTAATAATCTTTAATTATCCTCTAGAACCCAACATTTGATCTCACTCAAATTAGCTTATTCTCATTTAAACATTTTCCGCGTACTTTTGCAACGAATGATAATACACGGAGTCAAATTTCTGAACAATGTTTTCGAAATATTCTTCATTATATTGCGAAGACATTGCAAATAAGGTACTTAGTAATTCAACAAAGATTGTGGACATAAAGATCATTCTTAATTTGAAGTTAGCGGGATACCAAATATTGCCGAGTGGGATAAACGTACTTTGGATTTTGAATCAAATAGCAGGGTTTTGGGGTATTTAATCACACCTGTTTTAATGTAGAAGCAATTTTCAATGCCTTATTAATCAGAAAAGGTACAGTACATGCTGTGCAGTTTATGACAAGAATGTAACAAGAAGAGAGGTTTTTGAATTTGCAAGTTTTGCTATAAGTCTGAGTGGCATTATTATGTGTTGCTGCAAATAAATTTAAATTTTGATTTTTCATTAAAATATTACCGTCAATCATGAAATTTCTTACTTTATCTTCATAACTAGAGTGTTTCTGTTGTAACAGAGTCTACCAATACTAGATTTCAGTTTAGAAATCCAGCCGCTATGTATTTCTCAAATACAAAAGATTTTTTTCGTATTTTACTGTGTTTTTTTACGGGTTACCAATTTTTAAGATGAAAATAAAGTATTTTTGAATGAATAATATATAAATAGTTTGTAATGATATGCACGGTATATTGTGACAAACTCATTTGTGTTAAAGTTCACAGAACCATTACAAATACATAACGTATTTGTCACCATCTCGGGATCTCAAAATTTACCTGGGAAACAGAAGATGATTTTGTTAAAAATAATAACAACCAGTGTACTCAAATTTCAACAATTAACAGAAACTAGAGTAAAGAAGTAAGCATTTGAGGATATTATGTTGTTCACTTACCCAACGCATCCTCAGGGTCAAGCGAGATCAATGTTAGACGAATTCCAACAAAATCTAGGGCATTAAAATTCTGATCAATTTAAGAACGAAAGCAACAAAATAACTAATATTGTGGACATTTGAAATGTATAAATCAATAATTTATTGTTAATTTTCATATGTCTTTGGTCTGTTATCAATTGCTGTTGACTTTAAATGGCGGTTATCTCGGTACCAAAAACCTTTTTTAGTAATAACGTCGATGAAGTAAATAAGACATCTTATATATAAAAATTCAACCTACGTATGTTTGCGTTCGCAAAACTCAAAAAGTAGTTGGTCGATTGACTTGAAATTTTAACACAACGTTGCATTCGAACACATACGTACTTTTATATGTCTATTTTATAGATGTAACACCTGTGACAAGTAAAAACTTGCTTGTCCACTCACTGACAGACTAATCACGAAATATTAGAAACTAAAAATAATACAAACTTAAAACTTTCAAGAGATGTTCCTTTAAGGATGTAGACATCCGCTAAGAAAGGGTTTTACGAAAATCTATCCCTGACGGGGTGAAATGGGAGTTGGAATGTTTTATGTTTTTATACCATAACTCTAGAGTGTCTGGAACAATTTCTACCTAAGTTGATACATACATGACTGACTATTTGAAAGCAAGTACTGTGGGGGTAAGACATTTCTTGCCCCCATAAGGAGGGGGTGAGAAGGGGATGACGTGTAAAAAAAATAGAAAAAATCTATGTTCGATTCAAAATCATACTTTTTGGTGCCGTTGAGATGGATAAGAGCGTCCCCGGTGTTTTGTGAGTTAACAAAACAGTTCACATTGCAGATAATAACCCTGGCATCCCTGAGGTAGGGATGGTAATGAAGGACAGGTAAACATAATAAAAAAACGACCGATATCAGTGTTGAATAAATCATTTTTGGGACCCCTGAAGTGATGTGACACCCTCATTGTGAGATAAGTACCCGATCACGCCGCATAAGGAATAAACACCCTTTGTGTTGGGAGTGAGAAGGAGCGAAATGTAAAAATAATTGAAAGTGACCGAAATTAGTGTTGAGATCGTAGTTTTCGGGACCGTTGAAATTAGTAGTAATATTCTCGAAGACGTTAAAGTTCACAATCAGCTCTGCAAACTCCAGCACCACTAGGGAAGGGGATGCCATGTAAAAATTTCGAACATGACATAACAGTGACGAGTCCATAATTTTCGGTGCCGCTGAGGTGATAGTGAAATCCCGATATCGTGTTAATCTGAACTCAGCCTCATGAAACAAACACACCACCGGCAACCCTTGGGTGGGGGTGGGAGGTGGAAATGGGTTTATGGATAAAAAGAATTGAAAACTAATTGTAAAATATAAAAATATGAAATTTGCATCAGATCCATAGTATTAGGGTTGAGGAGATTTTTAAACTACCAAAGCCGTTGAGATCACATAGTGGCACGGAATCCTTAGAGCTGGGGTGGGAAGGGCGAGACGTAAAAATAACGTAAAAAAGACCGATATTAGGGTCAAGTCCATGACGTTTGTCTATTCTGAGATGAATAATCGTATTTCGAATGACATTATGTTCCTACATTATCCACGACACCTCTAAAGGTGAGGGTTGGGAAGAGATGACACGAAAAATTATCGAAAATGTCAGGTGAGAAATGATTTTACGAAACTTCGCCCCTAAGGAGGTGAAATAGGAAATTGTTTTTTTCTAAAACATTTTTCTCAATTACATAAGTGAAAATGAGGGATTAATACACACCAATATTATCAAACGTCCACCATTAATGGGTAACATTTTCACTGGATATCAATGTGAGAAAGAATAAAGTTACAGACAAATTACAAAATTCACGCGGGCAAAGCCAGTTAAAAATATACTCAGCTAGTTAAAAATATTTAAAAAAATGTAAGACAGTCATTTGTCAACTCAAACAACTTCATTTTGAGCATAAAATACCATGGAAACCATAAATGCAATGCCATTGAGCCGGGAAGTATGAGAAAACGTTTTCCCTGTTAGTTGTGTGTGTGTGTGTTTTTTTTTTCATATTTGAGGTGGTGTAACTTTTTTACGAACTTAGTATAAAAGATTGTGTTCTGGTTTTCATAAATGTCATACAAAAAATTGTAAGATGTGTTGTTTTCAGAATTTTATTGTCCGCCCTATCGGAGATATTCAAACTTAAACTTGATAATTTTTTAAAAATTAATTGTCAAAGAAGCATAAAAATAAAGGACAAAAGTAAGAACATTGATATTTATTTAGGTATCTCTACTAATACGAACCAACACTCACAAAAATATGAAGCTAATTTTTTGGAAAAAAGTCGCAAAAGGCGGAAGTTTCTCCATTTTAGTATTCAAACTTAGAAGAATTTTTTCACAGGAATAAAATACATAAGTAAAATACACACTGAACAAAGTTTATGCAATGACATGAGATCTTTGCTATGTTTTTTTTAGATTTAAATAATTTATGAGATGTGTGTGGTAAGGTATACGCTTACAAACGCGAAAATACGTTCGCGCGGGGAACAAAAATGACCGCCACACGTAAACAGTTTGAAATCAATGTTTTAAACAATAAGTTTGAACTCAAGAATGATTTAGAGAGAAAAGATGTTGTTTTTTTTGAATTGATAGAGCGACCTATTTTTTAAAATAACTTTGCCACAAGCGCATCGATCCACGTTGACTGGATCAAGTATTGGACATTATATCATTAAAAAACAATTAAGTTCCTTCTATTGTATTTTGTTGAGTACTGAACAAGGTTAAAATTTTATTTTGTTGTGGGATACATTGGGAAATAGTGGCAGTTTTCCGCTTTTTAGTGTTTCCGCCTGAATTACAAGAAAAAGTTTCATTCCGAGTTTATTTAAAAATTAATTTAACATAACTTCCGATTGGGGGTAAATATTAGAATTGAATGTATATACTATCGAATTAAATATGTTAACTTAATGATTTTAGACTACATTCAAGCATTGGCGAAATTTTATTTTGGAATTACAGAAAAAATAAGTTATTTTCTACTTAATAATTTACAAAATAGCTTGATTACTCATTCCATTGTTTGGTTAGTAAATAAACTATACAATATTTCAATCACGTCCATCCAAACAGCAGCAGTTTTTTCTTAAATAACCAACCTATTTTGTGCTAGGTTAGGTATGGCAGAGATGAATAAAAAATGATAAAATACTTCTCTATTACATAGTATTAGCGAAATCAGGGACAATAAACCATATTCTGATTGGGTAACCTTTTTGACCAAAATAACAAAAAAAATTCGAACAAACCAAGTAAACAGTCTTAAGAAACAAGAAAAATTCATATGAGTGCAAAATAACTTAATATATTTCTTGTAATTACAAAAAGAAACTATATCAGTTTATTTAAAAATTATCTCCACTCAAACACAACCCTCTGAAGTACAACTAATTGCAACTGTCATTTCCGGAAAGACACCTTTTTCATGATGTTAGGGAATATTACTGTGCCAATAGTTTTTGTTATCCAGACAACAACACTTACCAAGTTTCCGTGGGTTTTTTTCAATGCACCCACCTTCGAACTATTATAATAGTTGGAGAAAAGAGACTTGCTATGGGTAATTGAGGCGCTATCTTCTACGTACCTTTGCCATCTGTAACAATATACTAGCCATTCTTCAGGCGCGTCAATTTTAAGAAATTCTACGGAAACTTAGTGACGGTTTCGTGACCCCCTGAGACCAGGATTTTTGAGATGACACGATTGTAAAGAAGTAAAATTGGAATTTTTTGCAAAATATCCTCAAGTTGATTGATGGTGAGTGACTATTTTAGTCGAATGGAAGCAAGGAGAAACGGTAGTACTCCGGGAAAACGTACCACTTATTCATTTGTCCACAATTACAAGCTTGATATGGATATGCGGGGTGAGAAAAAAATATGAGAAAAAAGTAGAAAGCTAAGTGCAGTGACCACAATAAGACATGTCATTAATTTATTAATGATTCAAAAAAATATCTACTCAACCTTTGCAATAATATCCATTGACCTATGCAATAATATCCATCGAACAACACATCTGTTTAATAACCGCGCTCTCATACCTTGACGAAATTATAGAAATCTATTTTTTTTTCCTTGGCCCATTCCACGAAACATTAATATGATTAGTTACGCGGGAAAGTTTTAGATTTTTTAAAATTTAAAAAGCCAATTTATGTTAATAGTCATCCAAAATGTGTTTGTAGAATAATCTGCGCAAATGTCCTTTTCTGACGTGTATCAGGTTAGGTATTTGTTCTTACAGTCCTTCCTATTCAAACTTGAAAATACGAACTTTGTAGCCCTGGGTCTTTAAGCGCAGTTTGGCCATCCTCTTCTTAAGGTAACAAGTATAAAACACTTTGACATGATGCCTAGGTACTACTTTTGTTGGTACAACATACATTTTTAAAACTATACTACATATAACTTTGGCAGAACACATACTTTCATTTTTATGAAATAGCAAAAACAAAACACATAAGAAACTAGCATCATCCACTCACAAGCTCGGGAGTTGGTCTGAAGGGAAGGGGGGAGGGGAGCCTCGGCAAAGGGATAAGCGATGGAAAGACCATGTCGATCCGTTTATTTATTATACACAAGCGTCGCTTAATTTTTTTAATGATCCGTTTCTCTCACAAATAGTTCAATAGAATCACCTTTTTAGGAAATTTACTCTAGTTTTTAAATGTTCCATAAACATTTCCTAACTTTTGCCAACAGAGTTATTTCTATAAAAATCAGCAAAAGTTGAAAATTTTCGTTATTTTTGTGATAAAAGGGGTCCTTTAGTCACAATTTGTAGGAGTGTGTGGCTCAGAAACTCAAGAAAATGGGTTATTCACTTCGATTGTAATTAATATACATCATCAGCTGTTGGTTATACTTGCTCTTTTATTGTATCAGTTAAAGAAATGAAATAAAGTTATAAAATATCAAGATGTGTATACTTTTTAAAATTCATAGTTGTAGACGGCTAGGCAAGGACAATAATTTATTTTCCCCCAACAAAGTATGGGAGGGAGGGTTGTTGGGGGACACCATAGAATCTCCTAACTAAATGGGGGACACTTATGCTCCCCCCTCCCCCCACACACACACTGATGAGCAGTGAAGAACTCTGATGATTTAAACATGAATGTATAAACGCAAAGACAGAAGAGAAGAGGTGGATGAAGGTCAAGAGCACATGGGTGTGTTGAGGAGACTTAGTGACGCTCACTGAAGGGACAAACATCTGTGGAGCGCGAATAGCGGGCATTGACAGGAGCGACGCGTGTATGGAGTCGCAGAATAGAGATCAATCAGAGAGCGTCTCTGGAATGCAGATGGTTTTTTCTTTTTGGGAACAGTTGGAGTAGAAAAATGATGAATATGACGAGCAGAAAATTATCACAATATTGTGATGTGTTTACCACTAGAGGATAAAGTGAGAATTGTATACGTAAAATGTGAACCTGAAAATGACTTTGCAAAAGAACATGTGATCTGAAAATCTAATAAAGGAAAAATTAATACAACAGAAATATTGAGTTCTGGTTAAATAAATTATACTTTTGCTGTTCAAGAAAATAGCGTTCTTTCCCCAGCACTTGCATATTTAGCCCCGTTCATCTTTCGCGTATGAATTGCGACAAAAAGGAATAAGTGTATGAAATTAAAAGAGTAAACATGATTAAACAAAGATAATACCTGGACATTGAGTATAGTATAAAACATTATTTCCTCGACCTTTTATGCACATTTATTATGATTAATTAGTTACGTGATTAACTTCATATAAGACCTCTTCACACTGCCACAAGTAATCTGTATAGTAATAAAAATAATAATCCCTCCTCACATTTAAGTTTCTTCACTTTAATGCATTCGTATATTCATTAAAATAATTCGTATAATACTATATATTCACTTTTAAATACGTATTTAATATACGTTATATGTATCTGTCGAAATGAAGTAAACGATAGAAATATTGAGAGAAGTCAGCATTTCCGTTAGAAGATGTCTTGCATTTCCAATACATAGAATACAAAATGAAATAAATAAAGTCTTCTCTATTATCTGTAGCAATGAAATCCAAGTATCCTTTCATTTATTTCCACGCTCCTGAAATAATTACAGAATGTTTGATTATTGACTGAAATCGGACGGAAGTTAATTATTATGGATGTAGGTCCTTTATACAGGGAAAACGTCTGATTATAACATAACTTTTCTTAAATATGAATATTTTGACGACATTGAATATGTTTTCAGCATTGGAAAATTTATGTTAGAGGAAAATCCTCAGCAAATACAGTATAGGCTAAACAATAAAGAGGACAATTTTTGTTTTATTATATTTTTAGTATCATCTTGCGTAATGTAATATCAAAGGTAAGATGACATAAAACATTTATGTAGTCTTCAGAAGTCCTTCTTTTTCAAGTTTAAAAAACATTCAATCTGATTAAAAAATAAACTGTGCAGAATTTTATCACGTATTAACATTTGATACATTTATTTGAGTGGTGATGGAGAAGTAGACTACACCACACTGCACTTAATGAGTATTCGAACTTTTTTGTTATTCCAATGAAGGAACAACAATATAGCCGTTCAGTTTTAATAGTTTTATTAGTTCCGCTATAATATATTAAAGAGCCATTATTCGTTTGAGTCCAAAACCCCTATTTCTCTCGACATGAAGCATACAAACACATAAAAATAGCTCACTTGATGTGCAAATAAAATGAACGATAAGAATTTTCTGAAAGGTGAATGTCAAGAGCATACTCGCTTAGTTCAGTAATGTCACATATTCAATGTGTCGAAAATGTTCTGAAATTCTACTCAACAGAGCCGCCTGTGTGCTATGAATAGCGAGCATTGAAAGCACAACGTAATTGGCAGAACTGACGCAATGTTTATTCTCCCGCACGTGGGGCTTGTGTGAGAGGACTTGCAAGTATACGAGACGCGAACATAACGATCCTTTGACGACTTCCGACGCGAGACTTTTTTGGCTGAAAATTACGTCATCATCTAAACGCTAACTGACGAGTGATGATACTTCTTACTCAATTATCTTAGAACATTTTTAGTAATTCTCAAATCACAATCGTACCTTACTATTCAAACTAGTGCTTATATTATATTATTCACCACGATTCCTTATTAATTATTTTTCATATCATACTCGAAATAAATTTTATATTATTGTATTAACGAAGAAATTATTTCAAGACTTACTCCAACATTATTCATATAATAACAATTTGTCCTCGATTACGTGTAAATTACTAGAACCGTTGCAAAGATGACATACGAGTAGGGAAAACCGGGGTAGCCCTTAAAATAAAATAAAAATGTTAATACTTAAAAAAATCGTGACAGGTTGCACACCAAACCTTCTTCTGCACAACAGGATAACCTACATTAGTCGTTAATGTATTACGTACAATTCGTGTATTACGGGACTTCGATTGAAGGAAAGGTAATTGAGCATCACGAAATATTAAGCTAGGGCAAGAGTTCGAAACATTGTCAACCAGGTAATAAATCAATGCTTCAGTGGCTTCTTTTGACTAGTAGGTGTGGCATCAACAAATAATTCCAGATAACTGACAGATATTTCCAATTATTACTAAGTATTCTATTTTGCACAGTACACTACACCTACTGTATCTTAGATGAGAATTGTCTATTTATCATTGCGTCCACTGAGAGATATACTGACGGAACAGAGAGTTACTGTAGGAATAAAAGTACTTGAGGCACTTTCCTAAAAATAATAAAAGAGATTAAAATTTTGGGGTTGCGACACATCACATCCACTGAGCCTACGCCACTGCCATGCTTGCCTATTGGTGTCATTTGTTCATTAATTAGATGGTAATTAAATAAATAAATTAAGAATAATGATAGTAATTTTACGGCGAGAGCATTTAAACTAAATGAGGAAAACCTCGACGCAAAAAATACATAAGCAAGTCTTCATTCCCTTGTCATTTGAGTTTTTATTTTTCTCTTAGGTCTATTTCCTTCCCTCCTTGGTATGCGAAAACATACCCAGGCGCAAATTTTTCACTTTAACCTGAATGAAAATAGTAAGAATGCCTCTAGAATACCTAGGCGGGGGCGTGGGGGCGGTCCACCTGGAGTCTCCCAATATGTCACCAAAATTATATAAAAACGTAAAATTGAACAAAATTATACCCTAATTTTATTATAACAGTAATAGATAATTGCTGATCTTGTGCAACCCCAATACTATACAAATATCGGACAACCCCAATTTCATTTTCTTACGCGTAATCCTTAACACAGCATGCAATCATGTTGTGTCTTGAACAGGCGACCCCAAAAAGACTCCCGCTCGGGACCGCACAAGTTGTGGGTGCGCTACTAGAGAATGCACCTTGTTCAAAAGATCAACCTTACCAGCAACTTATACAATTCAAAAGAGTTTTTATATTCACGGGATTCTCAAGAGACCTCTTGTGTCATGTATCGTGAAAGAAACTCAAAAACTCTCAGAGGATTTTATATTCATGCAAAATTAACTCACTGATAAGAAAACTACAAAAAATACTTGTGTGAACTCTTCTCGTACTGAGAAAAAAGCAATGTAAATAATAATTAGAGTGAGTAGTGCGTGTAGTGCTCCTGTTTCACAAACGGTCCGTGAGCGTCTAATTCACAAGTTATTGGCCATTCGAAAACCTGTCTCGATCTCCCCTACCAATAACTATATACCAAAAATGTAATTAAATTCAAATTTCAAGAAGTTATTGTTTTGATGTTTACATTTACACGGAGTATTGATGGTGTTGTATCTATCTTCGAACATAAAACAAGTTTTCTAACAATTTGGAAAGAAAATTATTGAATCGTTTTTTAGATTCTCTAGTCATGTTGTGTGTTTAAAGAAAAATTGAATGTACGGTATTTAACCTTTATACCTTCCTGCAAGATATATTTTGGTCATCAGAAATATTGCGGAAAAATGTTGTTTTTTTTTCGTCGATTATCATCATTGTATTGTCAACGGATTTAGTTGAAAGTTAATTTTTGAACTGATTAAGAAATCAAATAAATGTCCTTCGCTTTCATATATTCACGTAAAATAGTTCATGTGGAGACCAAAGAACATGAGAAATTTAACTTAGGAGCTGAGTTTGAAATTCAAACCAATCGGACTAAATTGAAACTAAATAATATTGACATCCTATCATGGATACTCCACTCAAAATGGAAAGGAAATGGGATATTGAGTTCATAATTTTAGTTTTATTCTTCAATACATTTTTAATACGATCTTGCATCAATTACATTTATTTTAAATTACATTTTAAATGTTAGATATATTTTTTGCAACTTTTACAGAAAAGAATTCACGTTGAGAATAGAAATATTAATATGAAACAAAGTTCATATATGTAAATGGAATTATTCATTATTTTTTAACAAAAAACTCTACCGTCATAGAGTTTTAGGTCTCGATGTGAAGGAGTTTCTAATGTTTATGATTTACTAAAGAAGAATGAGGAAATTCATTAAACACCATAAATACAATATTGTATGCTCGTAATATAAATATATTGTATCACTGAATCTAATTAATAATTGATAGAATAATACTATCATCACAGAGAAAAAGGAAACAAAACCACAAAGCAATACAACTAGCACAAACTAGTAGTTTCGCCAAACACTAGCTTCAGGATAAAGTAATGGCTCTTGCTTTCATGTGGCCACCGCCATTTCCAGCAGAAATCCTATTACAACGACCACAATTCTCCTCGCATCGCTGTGCCCTGTAATTTATGATGGTGTTCGTCCGTTCGTATGGCAACACAAGTTGTTTGATCGGATGAGTGGGCTGTTCTGGAGGTTTGGCGAACAAGCGGGCGTGGGTCTTTGGGTCAAGCGCATTCCTTGATGGGCGATCTGATGGATAGTGGGAGAAGAGCGTAGGCTAACACAACTTTTTCCGACCAACAAGAGCAGATGATGTGTACATAAAAAAAAATATTTATCTCTATCGAAGTAGCAATGGTGATCCTTTACCGCAAACATTTGCAAATGAAAGGGTCAAAGCAAGAGAGCGCTAGTATGAGTCACGAAATACGCGATGCTGCTACGGTAATAAATGACCGATCGCAGCAAATCCATTCGAGAAGTTTATATTTGTCCTCGAGGTGGGCCATCATACAATTTTCAGGTTGTATCTTCTATCCGATTCGATTTTTGACGTAGTTTGGTATTTGCTCTTTTATCCCTTCTATTTAAGGAAGTCACCCGAGTACGTAATTTGTGCAGGATGCTCACACTCATAAGCATTTCAACAGCTTATTTCAGTATTCATGGATATTTGAATATCACGGAGCTGTAATTTATCTCCAGAACAATTTAAAAAGCATACTGAAAAAAATTTATGAAAGTGAATTCGTCGCTTATCGATTACAGAATAAAGGTTAATATATTAATTATTGTTCATACCCTATATTCGTGTAAAAACTTAAAAAAGAAAAAAGATTGTTTCCGCAAATAATTTAATTTAAGTTTTAAAAAATTTCAACGTTTCCCCTGATTTGATGGAATTTTTAACTTCTTTATACGTATTTATCATTGTAA
The DNA here is from genome assembly GCA_002313205.1 of Laupala kohalensis. NCBI lineage: Eukaryota > Metazoa > Arthropoda > Insecta > Orthoptera > Trigonidiidae > Laupala > Laupala kohalensis. The sequence goes on from NNCF01128684.1 coordinate 937,249, forward strand.
TATATACAGAATCAAAAAGAAATTTCTCTAAGGTAAGTCAATGTGGAATTTGCTCACAACCCTTCTTAATAATTATCGTAAAATAATTGTCACAGTTAATAATATAATAATTGTTATAATAAATCTTAATAATTGTAATAGTTAACAGCAACCTACTGCACCATTGCTTGTAAAATGTGAAGCATGGATTTTAATAAGTGAAGTCATTATCTTTGTAGCCCCATCGCAGCCTGGAGTTTTCTCCGTTTTTCCTTCGAGAACTGTGATTCGATGGGAAGGGACGTGCATATGGCAATAAGCTGTTTTAACTGTTTTCCTTAATAATAAATTATTTGATAATTGAGGCATGTAAATGGAAAACGTTCTAAGTGCTAAAAACTGATTTAACGCCATAACTGATTACGAAAAATTACGTTAAACTCATAATAGGTTACTGTTTGGTGTTACAACTAATAGTGATTTTAAAAAGTAAAATTTTGTACAAATTTATGGTGTTCCTTTGATCAATGTAAGTGCAAAATACTTGAAATATGGAGAGGTGTTCTATTTATGTTGTAAGCGCCGAATGTTCTAAATATAAAGAAAGTTCGAAATGCATCCGGTGATTTACAAAAAACATTCCAAATACCACGGATAGTACCCCTAAGATGTGTATGTGCCATGCCTGATACCCATCATTTTGCCTGACGATACGACAAATCATAGAACATTATATATATATATATATATATATATATATATATATATATATATATATATATATATATATATATATATATTATATATATANTGAGCGTCGATAACCACAGCACGGGCGTTACCAAGAAGAATATTTTTCGCGAGAAAAAAAAATTGTTTTGGCAATTTTTTGGAATTTTGGCACGCTTTCCTTTACAAGTCTCTCTTATGAAAAGTAATCTCTCCATTGCTTGGTTCCTCTTTGGCATGGAAGTGTGTTCTTGGCAAAGGTAAAGTGTGTTGGGGGCGTGAGGAGAGAAGGATGGCGACGGGAGGTGCAGAGGCTGTCCGCATTGTGCGGAATGTCAGACCGACCTTTCGCGAAGCGTGGAGGGGGGAAGACATGGAGGAGGCTGAGCCAGCCGGGTTGAGCGAAGGAGGGGCTGTCCGTGGTCGTAGTGGCCCACCGCTTCGCTGTTGCTCCAGAAGGCTCACAAGGCGACGATGGAGTGCAAGGTACGGACGCGGCGGCGGGCGACCACGGTGACTATCAGGACGCTGGTGATAGCGACGCTAGCGCTGGCAGCGGGAGCACGCGCGGGCAATGGACTCCTCCCCGGTGGGAAGAAGATTCCGCGATGGAATATGAAGATCGCGCAGGAACAAGGGTGAGACGGAACACACAAATTCTATCTCTCTTCACCTTTTCTCGCCCATCAAAATTTAGTAGCTTCAACTTTCTCAAGAAATATAATTCAGCAGATGAGTATTGCGAATGGTCGTGCTTTAAAACATTCTCGTCAAAACTCGGGAGCCATCGTGAGTTACCCATACACATTGACAAAACTAATATTTTACTTCATATCGACTAAATTAATATTCTTTCCGCTCCATCCTTATTAACAGATTGTTTTCAGTAATTTTTACACATCGACATTATTAACAATTAACTTCAATTTTTGAAACAAGGGAAGAAATATTTTAGCGTAACGATAAAACAGTTTGTGCTCTCATATACGAATGAAATTAATCCAAATAAGTTGGAATAAGTTGCAGTAAGAGAAATATATTTCTTATCGATCATCAGACTTTGTTAGCGTAAACCAATGTAAGTCGTACCGGTACACAAGTCATAATTAGAGCCCGCATGTCAGGGACCAAAATAAGCGGTCGGAAAAACCTTGTATTATATATTTTTTCGCGGTTATTAATATAACCGCGAAGAAAGGCACCATTGATTAAAAATAAGCAATAAAAGGGCGTTAAACATTTTTGTAACTATTTTAAGTGTTCCAAATACATATCAAAATATCTAGGTTGGAAAACGGAAAGATGCGAACTCATAATTAAAAGAACGGGATAGCGCAGTGGTAGCGCACCAGCGTGTGAAACTGAAAATCCCGGGATCGATTTCTGTCTCCATTTTCAGTATATTTAACTTGATTAATTACAAGTATGAGTAATTACATATGTAAATGCATTTCTGGATATTCACGATTCAACAAATATGATAACAATTCTTATAATACAGACTCGTACTTTTGTCTCTGATTTGTAACGTTGGCAGAATGGAAAGAATAAAATGGAAACTTTCGAGAACTATTGAAAAGGTGTTGAAAATAATTCTAATGAGCGCAACCTAATGCATTTAATTTAGTCCACAAAGGCAAAGATACATGTATGGTACTAATAAGTAGAACTTACCAAAATGGGCAAAATACAAAATGTGATCTCAGTTATCTCGAAAAATTCATGCGTTTGTAATTTTTGCAAAAGATCCTATTAAAAATACATTTTACCTAACATCTTGGCTCTAATCAAAATAATGACAAATTATAATACAAACAAGTTTTGCGAATGAATTGTAATAATGATTACTTATTATTTCACAAGACCACAGAATTTAAAGGAAGAGAAAACACTTAAAGGAGAAATCCCAGTTAATTTGCTTTTGTCTAACAATCTTGCTTGAATGTACTTCTAATCATTTTTGTTGATGCAAATATTTGCCCGCAAAATTACAGTTTCTCTGAAGTTTCCATTAATCAATATTTCTTTTACGGGTAAATACAGAACAAAGTATTTCAATAATTTACGATTATTATATTAGGTGAAATATCAAGCAATATTGTTATTTTAATTTTCTTTTACTTCATACATATTTTATCCACAAATCAATAATATACAAAACATTATTGAGAAAAGGATTTAGTACTCAAAAATACAGAGAAGATGAAAATAATTTGTTTATTAGTTGTTGATAATTGTAATATTCTGTTCTATGAGTAATGTCTATCAAGTATCCGATCTGAAATATTTCCAAATATATTACATGTAGGTCATATCCAACAAATGCATTAAGTTCATTCAATTCTAGCATGGGACAGTCGCAAAAAATGTGACATTTCACATTATTTCTAAAAAGAAAGAGAAACGATACTAATTGGAAAATTAAATTAAGTTGCTTAATTGCATGGCTCCGATCAATTATCGAATTAATCTTTGACAGGCTCACATAACACAATCAAATGTTACTCCCATAAAACGCTGAAATGAATTTCCAATGAAATTGAATGCTTCGTCATTTTGTGTAGCGAACGGAAAGTGAAATATTCATCCATCAACAGTTTGTATGGTATCGAAATAAAAAAGAAAAGAAGAGCTAATTTTTCTATGTTTGTCCACCAATGATTTAGTTATTTATTTACTGATTGCCGGAGTATATCCTTTATTATAAATATTGTACAAACAGCTATATGAAACAAATAAAAGATTATACTCCATTCTTAACGCAATTCTTTTGTTGATTGGAAATCATTCTTCCTCACTACATTCTCGGCCCATTTATCTTAAAGTGTGTGATACATGCGAGAAATATGTAAACTAAGGTTTTCTTATTCAACAATAAAATAATTATTTTATATACATTAATTATTATCTAACATCTTGTTTATTTCAGACTCTCTTTATTTTTCATTGTTTCTTCAGCTAGGATTGCTATAATGAGAATATATTTATTAGAACGAAACGATCTAATTAGAGACTATCATCTGAATACATACATCATCTGAAGTTTTGATGATAAGCTTCAAAATTGAATTATTAATGAATATCTGAAGGATTGTGTATCTTGATTGAATCTGAAGGGTTGTGTTATTAATCAATTACCTAAAATAATCATGATGCTTATTTTACGAAATCATTATGTATTAAATTTGAATATAATGTTCATCTTTTAATCAACCTACTATTCATACTAATTAATACATAAATAAATGTATTGGCAAATATGCAGTTACAAACTACGTTGACTGCGTGGAGAAGAATAAACTAATTCACTCTTCGGAAGCAAACAAGGGAACATCCCATCAATTCCGATCAAGGGCCCGAAGGCGGAGGCGGATTGAAAACTTCAGTACACTCAGATAATAATAAAAAATTAACTATTTGTAATAATATCGACAGAATGCGGAAAAATTAAAATTTTGTATTTAATAAAGCACAAAAATATAGTTCACAAGTACGTTTTATTATCGAACTATAGATTATTCGGAATATAGTTTATAAATTGTAATTTTTAAAATACTCTAAATTCGAGATCAATTATTGCAATAGATCACCGCCCCTATGCAAGAGCCTAGAGAGCCTGTACATAAAATCCGCCTCTATACGAAGTGAAACCGGAGAAAAACATTTACTATAACATTTACGAACATTGAATATACGAAGTAAATGCTCGTTATCGTAATATATGGAACAAATAATATGTACGTAAGAGATATGGTCGCCACGTGGCTATTTCATTAATTGAACAAAATACATTAAAAATGAACGATGTGAAAAGTTTATGTCCCGCTCTTCAAAATCGACATGATGAATTTTATCTTTGATAAGTAATTAATAAACTTAATTGAAAATTCTAATTAAAAATTATTCATTACTAGAGGATCTACTACACGAAATTCGTGAGTTCTATTCATTTTCTTTAAAAAAAATTAAGATATAGAACTATTTGATCATCGTAACTTTTCGAAATCAATAAACCAAAATTAAAAAGATAAAGCACGTATTTTTGTTGGAGGAAATAACTTTCAGAAAGTCCAGTTTTCATGAACTATTGGTACTACTTACATATTAAATTATTTATTACTAGCTGATTACCCGGCGTTGCACGAGATTCTTCATAGACGTCATCTTTTACTCAGCAAAAATTAAAATCTATCTACATAGTAAGAACAAAATACTTTTACCTGCCGGTTTTAAAAATATGAAAGGTACCCTAAATTTCCAAATTCAGAATAATACAAATTTAATACAAACCTTGATTGTATACACAATACACCACCTCGAGGAAGCCGCGTCGGTCACATTTTCACTTCCGAGGCATGACGCGGATGCACCATTTCATTAAAATTCTTCTAAAATATAAACTATTTGTCGAAATTTTACGATTTAAAAACGTTTTTTATCTTTGTTAACTGCACAAAACAAATAATTCATTAAATTTGATGATGATTGATATTTTCTTTCTAAAATTCAAGTATTTTAACATTGGTAATAGCGTTTTATTGATAACTTGGGTTAATTTTTGTAGATATATATGATGTTGCGGACTTTTTTGTTGTGCTCTCTGAGGAAAACAATATTGTCACTCATAATTGTCACCTATCTCTAACCGTTTAGGCAGCGTAAGCGAATATAACTCTTTTTTTCGGTTTTATCGACATTTATTGTCAAAAACGATTTCTATCTTTATCATCACACATTTAAAACATAAAAGTTTGCCTACGTTCATCCTGGACATCTAGTCTATCTCCTTGTAAAATTTCATCACAATTGGTGCCGTGGTTTAATCGTGATCAAGTAACAAACAGACATACACACTTTCGCGTTACGTATTTACATATTAGTACGGATTTCTTTTAGTTCATTTCATTTCATTTGTTTCCATTATTTTTATTTTTTGTAATATTTTATTTTATTTTATTTACTCGCTTTGATCGCAGGGAGTTTTTCCTCTAGACACCCAATTGGGGCTTCGCCCCAGCTAGCTAATAGATGTGTTGCATCCCCAGACGCTTTGTCAGTCTTCGCCTCTGGATATTACCGAGGCATCCGCAACAATAAGTGATTGTTTATGTTCTAAAATGCCGTACAATCAAACGTTGGTGCCTTACCAGTATCCTTAATCAATTTTTCATGAGAATTTTAATGATTAAATTTTTTTTGAAAACCCTAATAAATTTAACATATTGTGGCATAAAGTCAGGCATTATATTTACGCAATCCACATGACAATACATTGAGGAGATCGGAAGTAAATCCCTATGAAACAATTTGTTGTAGAAATTTGTTGTTATTGCTCTGTCGTTTATGAAAATGAAGAAATCAGTTTGATGTATTGGGTGCTAAGTGCTATGAAACGAAAAGATAAGCGTTTTTGGAAAAGATCGCTAGCTAACATTTCATTTTCTTTTCCTATCTCTTCAATTACATATTCGATAGTAAATCGGACAATCAATATAATTATACATTCTTGAATTCTACACAAGTCTAAAATATAAAACAAGTATAAAAGCTTCCATATATTATAGAGCGACTTTCTATATTTCATATTCTTTATATAATGCTCGCAATAGGAGACAGGCGCGTGGCGCCGGCGTAGTCAAAACTCGCGCGTCCAAGTATGGACATGAGAAAGTGAAGGAGGCGATGCCCTACGGCGAACTCCATAGCGTTTTGCAAACGTCACTTCGCTTTTGAACGCTACCGTGCTCGCCCTATGACACACACTCGCAACCATTCGACCACGTGAATGAGCTACGTCATCCGTCCTAATCACCCAGTCATAGGAAAGATTCTCGCAGAGTGGTGATGTTAAGGAAGTATCAGAGTCTCAGTCGCTTGTCAAGCTTCATGTGCTAACCATATTATTAAACATAACCATATTTATTAAACTGTCAAAAATGTTATTTATTGTGTTGGTGTTAATAATAATTATAACAATAATTCATGAATAATTGTGTATTCAAATAATTAATTAATCATTAATTGTAACATCTAAAATGAAACACAGTATTTGAACAATGGTCTTGTTTGACTTGAGTTCTGTAGTTTTGTCGTCGTTACCATGGAATAAATTTCTTAATTGTCAAGAAAGACAAGGTAAATTTCGTACTGTTATTTCCTACACTGAATTTGTGATTCGTGTGAAAGTAGTTTATCGGTTTTATTAGAATTAACATGAAAATTTCTTTTAAAACCGTCCTTTCGGAGGCTTTAACCGTGAGAGATCGTCAATTTCAAGGTAGTTCAACTATTAGCACTGCAAGGTCCAAATTTTATTTGACGATTTGATAGATAATAGTTTATTCTTTCATTTAAAAAATTCAGGGCACTCAAAAACAGTCGTCAAGTCGCTATTAGTATCTTACGAGCGCAAAGGAGGAAATGTCTTCTATACGCACAAAATCTTCATTTTTTTGCGTTTAGCCTTAAAACTCATCGCAGTGAAGTTGTGATGATGACTGCAATGCGGTCGAAAATAATTATTTCATCTAATAAAATTGGGTAATGCGATTCAAATTGTGTTTCACTGGGAGGATATACTTACATCAATAAAGTTATCCAGTCAAAGTGAGAAAATTAGTTGTAACTTGCTAGCAGCTTAAAATATCTCGAAACAATTTTTCTATTTTTATTGAGTTAGATCGTGCCCGTTGGTCAGCAACAAGATGCGTTCTATACCCGTCGTTTGTCTTTACGTTACCCACAATGCATTGCAAATTATCAACGTTCAGAATTCTTTAGAAATAATGATTTATGTAATCGTGATTAATATTACGACCACATCGCGATTACGAAAATCGTGATTATTCTGAAGTAGACCTCAGAGAGTTAAACTGGAGACATTATTGAACAGAGGTGGTTGAATATTATCCTTCCAGTCAGGAATTTCAAACGTAGCTATATTGTCATAGCTGAACAGAAAAGCATTGATCCGTTAATCGTTAATTATCGAAGTTAACTTTCTGTTTAACGTTTTATAGTTTAAGTTAATTTCAAAAAACATTAACGGTTTTATTAATTTCCGTTATATTTAACTTCCGTTAAATCAATTCTGATGATAGGTTTTTCAAGCATTGTTGCCGCGGTAGGTGACACTGTTCACTGGGTCAGAAATTTGTTTTACCTCACATCATCGGAACGGACGATCTGTTATTGCTCAAGATCTGTCCTTTCTGAGAAATGTCGGTAAATGCTCGGATATCATAAATGCCGAGATTCAGTAAAGTCTGTACCTCAGTAGGTCTACGATCTAAGATTATAAGCTACGTTTCGTCAAAAAGGCGTAAAATTTGCAATAATCAGCATGTAGGGGCAAATAAAAAACACAGAACTACCCAAAGACACATGGGAATAAGGCTTACGTAGATAAGGTGATACGCGCCACGGACATACAATTCAGTTAACACTAGGATTCAGGGATTCCAATCCGCGAATGTGAAACAAAAAGTAAAAATATTTCGCGGCTTCTTCCCTCTCTCCACTTCTCCGATTCGTAGTCTGATCTTGAATTCAAAATCTACAGAGTGAATGAACCCGAATATGAAAAAAAAACAACTATTATTTAGTTACTATCTTTTGTGAAGATATTTTACGGGGTAAACGTTCATCCCCCTCATACAAAAAGTTTAATAAATAATGTTCATGAAAAGGAACATGAACCTTATGCATGATCTTGTATGATTAACATATTCTCTTGCTACTTTAAATACAATAAAAATGGAATACAATATCATTAGATATGTTTTTATTTATCTTTCCTACCCAGTCCACCCTACCTGTACTACATGCTTCATCGAAATATTTCATGTTTGTCAAACTATAGAATCCTTGACTATTTGACGGATTGAACATTTAATATATTCAATTAACTTTTAACTTTTACTTCCGTTAAATTTTCAACATACGAATAACACTTTCATGATTAACGAAGGCAACTTTTTGAGTAATGGAGTATCGATTAACTTTCACGTTAATTTGGCTTACCTCTGCATAATGCAGAGCTTAGACGAGGATAGACGAGGTGTAAATGTTGCTGTGGTGCTGAGCCTGTTATATGAACTACAGGGACTCCTTCATTAGTTTGCAGCTTATGATGAAAACTCGAATTATGGGAGGGATTCTCATACTTAATATTTTCATGTGCTCGTGTTTTATGTCTTATTGTATTTCTTTGCAGCCAGGGACGATAGTGCGATAGCGATTTTAGGCCCAATTTCACCAAGTTCGTTTAATGTCTTAAACGAGATTTTCTGTGCAGTAAATCGTGATTATCAAAATGCGCGTTCCACCATCTTCGATTTACGAGAAAATCGCGATTAACGCTTAAACGTTCGGGGACCCTTCGATTACCAGCGCAAATCGCGATTTTCTTCAGAACTGCGAGAAATATGGCGTCCATTTTGTTTGTTTGCTCGTAGCTCGGTTTATAGGTTATGTTCAGTGGCACGAGGGAGGCCCGCTGCTGCCTATGGTGTCCTTAGGTGGCGGTAGTGAGCAACATGATGCGTTTTCCTCCCGTCATTTGTCTTCAAATTACCCATAATGCACTGTAAAACTACTACCAACCCAGAGATTCTTCAGAAACATTGAGCAACTTAATCGACGATTAGTTTTGCTTGGTGAAACGCATAAAATGTAATCGCGATTCCATTTACCTAATCACGTTTAAGGAAATCGCGATTATTCTACATTTGGTGAAATTGGGCCTTAGTGATTCATCGTTATATGGAATGGATTAAACTAGTAAAATGAACAATATAAGAGTACAGGCCAGAATAATGACAAAGTGTCTACGTAAAAAACAATATTCCTATGACAGCAATAGCACTTAAGATACACGGTGGAATATTGTTCTAATAGTTTCTGTCATACTTCTTATAGTTTTCAATACAAAAACCCAAAAAACTCGAAAACATGAAACTAAACCCAGATAAAATTATATCTTGTATTTATCAGTTTACTCAGATCACAAAATGACCCCTCCATTTGAATATGCAATGAGAAGAAAAAGCAATATTGATACATATACCCAAGTGTTTTCATAATTCTACCTACCAAAATATTTTCTACAACTTTGTTTTGTACGAGATAACATGGGGTTGGCTATGAACACGAACCTTTGGGTTTTGACAATATTTCATTGCTGCATATGCTTGGTGACTCCTACTCGTCATATTCATGAACGTATAAGACATCTGACTCTGTTATAGAGTTCGAAGCTCTGAGGGAAGGATATTTGTGAATGTTTTTAGTTTTCCTTGAGTACCAATTATCCTACCATATTAGTGAGCTTCAACAAAATTCATGCATAGAAACGAGATAAATATGAAGAAGTAAAGAAAAAAAAGTCTGAGAATTCGCTAGAATGAAGAAAAGATAAAAATGTATCAATTTGACTGTATTAGTCTCTATTATATTGGCAATGAAGTTTTATTCCACGTAAATAATTTTTTTAAAATATCTGGGAATCTCCTGACCTTTTTTTAAATAGATAGAACGCATATATAAGAGTAATTAGTAACATATTGACGCTAAACCACGATCTTTTCCTGTTATGGGCTCCTGTGTAACTTCGAAAAAATCAATCGTAAAAGAGAACGAGTAAAATGAATGAATTAATGGCCCGCCAATAAGAAGTAAGTAATGCGATAGTGAAATAATTCAATAGGGAATGAATGTAATAGTAATAATACATTTCACTTGTAGAAGGAACCCGTAACTTCACCATATAAAAACACGTTTGAAGTGTTTCAATTTTTATGAAAAAACTGGATATACTCTTTTTTATTATACTTTGCAAAAAGTCGGATAACAAATAATGAATTCCATGGCCTGAATCTCTTATTTCTTTCTCAAAGGAGATGTAACGGGGACTGCCCATTCGATAAACCTGTCTATGATGTCATGTCTACGCATCGAATTCCTATGTTATTGTGGGCGATCGTTAAGCGCCATGTATGAGTCCACTCCGCGTGGAAACACCCACTCTCGACCGACGATACGAGGAGATACCGCAATCTGCTCAGAAATGAAAAAAGGACTCGCTCCGCCTTCGATTCGTTTCCTGTATCGTTATATAACCAACAGGAAAAGTATTTTTAGCGGTCACTCACACCACACGTTCACCTGAAGCCACTTGGGAGCTATTCATCTTCTATTGGCGCGTGATGATATTCAATTTCTCCCTTGGGGACGGGTTTGGGGTATATGTTTATTTAATTACTTTTTAATCCGAATGGATAGTATGTTTCTGATGTAGCATGTATTAAAATAATCTGTATATTGTGCTTCTAGTTTAATATGATGAACACGGTAAGCGAATGTGCGATAAGGAAAACACACACACACA
>NNCF01128684.1:948397-983098 GCA_002313205.1 Laupala kohalensis
AAGTGATATGTAAAACTATGCATTTCGATTTTTAGAATGTCTTCTTTCATTTCAGTCCTCATTCACAAGAACTGACCCCATACTTTTGACGGTGTAGTCGTACAAATATAACCCTGTAATTCCGAGGTTCTAAATACTCCACTCCCTCAAAAAGGGGGAAACCCGCTGACCAAAGTACGAGAATTTTAGTATGTTGTTCTAGAAGGTTTTTACTATAGATTAAAAAAGATTCCATCTTTAGTTCTTTTCTTTTTTTGCTCAATTTTCCGAGGCTACACCCCTTGAGCGAGGGCCCTAATTACAATACGTGATCATGTTGAATAGATAATTTCAATGTATAATATGTATAATCGCTTGTATTTTGCTTGCGGGGACCGGTAATGACAAATGCATTCACAATTAAAAATAGGTGAAAACTCAAAATAGAGATTGACATCTATGTACCACTCATGTTGCATGCTATTTTGCAATATTTTTATCCACTTGACTGATTCGTGCTTTGTGTATATTCTGATCGTCAATATGAAGTCACCGGTTAAAAGACTGAACGTGCAGGATGCGCACGATGCTTTTGTGAAACGTACTGTTCCACACAAAAGAATGATATAAGTTCAATGAACTGAATACAAATCTCTATGCGGGAAAAATGTGCGAGACAGAAAGCGGATGGAGCAGTTTTGCTTTGTTGCGAACTTAAGCGGAAGTAGCTATCGAGAGGAAGCCACATGAGGATGCTAACATGTACGACTTATTCATTTCATCTGGGGGGGGGTATTACTTTTTATATACAAAGAAAGTGATCGAATATTTGAATGAATTCAGGGACAGACTACTAAAACTACCCTAAGACTGGCAGAACTTTTAACAGTGACTTTTATCCCAAAAATGTTATGAGAAGTAATGAAACAGTTCGTTTAGTGAAAAGAAAAAGTAATACATGTTCGTTTAGTGAAACAATGAAGGAACAGTGTTTATTCCTAGGGAAAATAGAAAGGACTAAATATGAACTCCACGCAATATTTGCCGTGAACCTTCTGCGGAACACAACGTTTCAACCCTATTTGGGGGCTTCGTCAGATGTCACAAATATTGAACATAGTAGCATTTATTAAATATTTTCTTTTCAAAATTCAAGTAACGTTCAGATCTAGATTCAAGTGAGTGAGATTAAATTGAAAAGCAATTTCCTGTTTTTCAGAGCAGAAACAAGAAATAGGTAACATACTGATAAAATCTGACTTACAGATCTTTTCAACATTTTTAATACTATTCAAAGAATTTGATTTTTACAAATTTGATATTTAAAAAAATAATTTAGGGTTGCTTTTTAACATCTGAGGTCATAGCGACCACAGAAAATTTCAGTTACATGGCTAAATTAATTGTTACATTGATGAGAAAAATTACAGACAACAAACACAAAAATACATATTGAAAAAAACAACAACTAATAATACATTAATTAACTTGAAAACAAAACAAATTTAAATTAATTTGTCAAGTGATGATTTCAAAAGTCGTAGCACCTTCTGGCATCCACTGGGCGTTTCGAATATATTTGAAATGTAATTTGGTATATTTAAAGAATGTCTTTGATTTCTAAGTTCAGGACACTGCAAGATGAAGTGTAGGATCGACATTGTTTCTCTACAAAGGGGACATGATTGTGGGTCCGTCTTCTTCACCTTTACAACAGTAGAGTTTGAAAATCTGTATGTTTAAATTTTGAAGATTTGAGATGTTTAAGTTCTGAAGTTTTGAATGTTTGGGATTTGATACGGGAAATTAGAAAGTAATGTGGTATCTTTCTACTATGCGGCGAATGCCCGTAGATACACCCACAAATAAAAAAAATTGTTGCGCGTCTAGAGAAAAATATATTATCAGTCAATAAAACAATACCAAGACATGGGTTTAAAGAGTACGGAACAATTTTGAACCTATGGTGGAGCGAGTACTTTCGTAAAGAGGAAAATGTAAATGGGATTTTACAGATTAATCCTACAAACGTGACCGTGAATTACAGGAATACAATAACTTAAGAAAATAGTCGGAATATTAATCAAGTTCAGTTGTTGCATTTTCATTGATATGGAGATATATTCTTGAGAATTATAAAATTTCTAATTTTCATATCTAAGTTTTAAAAAAACTCGGTAAAGCACATTGAAAATGAATAAAAAGAACTGCTCACTCCATGTACAGGACAGCGAAGTGCAGATCGATCAGTATAATTTCAGCTTTATAAGGTTTACAGATTGGAACTGAGTAAACTAAATTCACCATACGATGATCTAACCAATAAAAGAGGTAATGTATTTATTAGTAACATAAGATCGTTCGCGAGAGTTTTAACATTTCTGCCATTTGATTCTGAGTACGGTGCTCACCAATTCTAATAATGTAGTGCAGTATTTTTTCTTTGTAACGCATTGAATATGTTGCCCGTTGGTTGATGATTTACAAAAATTTATGAGTACGCTAGTGTCTGATCAACTCTCCATGTATGTGCAGACCCAACGCGTGTGTCGTAGAAGAAGCCGGAGGCAAACGTTATTACTCAGACTGCAAATACTGGCGCCAGCGTGATATCTGCGGCCAACCAGCGTAAGTAGAACTATAATTTAATTGAATTTATCAATTTCTTTTTCTCTTCATTTTCATTCAGTCAAATTTGATTTATATTTCTAAGATATAAAATACTAGCTGATTACCCGCCGTTGCTCATGATTTTTCTCAGACTAATCATCTTTTACTACGGGAAAAATAAAATCTATATTGTAAGATCAAAATATTTTTACTTAATAGTTTTAAAAATATGTACAGCATTCTATAATTTATAATAATACAAATATAATACAAATCTTGACTGTATAAACTATACAGCGCCGGTCGAATTTTCGCTTCCGTGGCTTGACGCGGCTGCATCACTTTATTAAAATTCTTGTAAAATCTAAACTATTTGTCGAAATTTTACGATTTCATACGTTCTTTACCTTTGTTAAAAGCACTGAACAAATAATACATTAAATTTGACGTTAAATGATTTTTTCCTTCTTGAATTACTCTCATAAATTGAAGTATTTTAACATTTCAATTTTTAAAAACGTTTTATCGATTATTTAGGTTAATTTTTGTAGATAGACATGCTGTCGCGGACTTTTTTGTAGAACTCTATGAGGCAAACAGTGTTGCCATGCATAGTTGACACCTATCTCTAACCGTTTAGGCAGTGTAAGCGAATATAACTCTCTTATTATCACACATCATAAGCCTATGTTCATCCTGGACATCTAAACCATCTCCTTGTCAAATTTCATCACGATCATTTCAGTGGTTTAGTCGTGATCAAGTAACAAACAGAAAGACACGTTTTCGCCCAGTAATACAAATATGTTAAAATATTCTTTTTTCTTCTATCAATGAAAAGTTGTAGTGAAAGAAGAGTTCTAAATTAAACGTTTGATCATTAAAGATTTGTTAGGCATTTATGCGAATGGAATTATTGATGTTCCAGGGTTCCGAGATATGAATGCTGCGAAGGCTTCGAGCAAGTACCTGGAGAGACGGGTTGCACAGGTGGTATGTTTCCATGAATTATTCTGATATTCCTCTGGTGGCTCAGGTGGTGGCGTTTTTGCTCATCACCAAGTCATCCCGGGTTCAATTCCCGGTGGAGCCAGAAAAATTTGTAGCTTTCCACATGAATGTCCCAGTTCATATAGCTGTGACTACTGAAAAGCGAACCCTCCTTCCTCTATCCACCTCCTCCTAGTATCAATAACTCTAACTATTACTAACTACATTCACTAACTTCTCCACGTGGGTCAAGTTGTTGGTAAACCTAGATAACCGACCCACCTACTAACAATAGCCTACCACCCAACTCCTACCATCTATCGCTCCATGTAGATAAGCTTCAATAGCACGCTACTCTTCCAATTTACAAGTACTACAATGGAATGGAATGAATTGAGAATCAATTTCATTCAACGGAAAATATTTATTTTTTCATTTATTTATTTACTGCTGCATCTACATCTGTCGACATTACACGACATTATTCACAATACTTAACATTATTCATATTACTTAAAGTCTATTATTTATTAATTTAAAATTATATAGTGAAGCTCTTCCCTAACATAATGTACACTCTCTCGATGGAAGGCGTTTTTGCACAATCTAGCTGTATTTATCTTTCAAAAATTATTTCAATCCTTCTTAATTTCCCATATCCTTGTTATAAAGGTATATTCCTTGAAATGTAAATATCTTTTTCCTGTGTCTATCAATGTACTTCCTATTTCTTGTACTAATTCAACTATCTCCATCTGAGCTACGTATTGAACTTTTTCTGCTCCATAAAGCGGACAATTTCAGAATCTCTCATCTCCTTCCCATCCCGACACGCACACTCATCTCTATCATCTCTATTGCGATACGTTTTCATATCCCCATACTGTCATGAATTCTTCATTTGCGCGGCATGGACGAAACCTTTTTATATGCTTCTCCATGTATTTTACATCATGTATGAAGTCATACAGCTGTCTTCCATTTTTCGATACCCTGCCTCTCACCTGCCGTGCTATGATCAATTCCTGCGTCATATTTTCTGGACATATAAATCCAAAGATAAAACATCCGCATATACACTTAGCGCGTCGACTCGTGTTATACAGTACGCCCTGCTCACCCTTAGGACTTCGTATTGTATCCAGTCTTTGTATTCTCTCCAGTTTCGTTTCTCTGTGTACTATTTCTCAATACTCTACTTCGTGTTTCAAACTCGTACGCAATTGTAGTCCCTTAATACAGTTGTTATAACTGTCTATTTCAATATTAAACTTACTCATTTATACACGTATACTAGAGCAATATATTTTCCTGGCTTTCTTTACTATGTATGTCATGTGTCAAGTAAATTTCATCCTTGAAACTATTTTATGCCCCAAATACATATGTTCACCCATACTTGTATCTTTTCTGCATTTAATTTTAATGTTAGTTCTCTTTTGATCACATTTATTTTCCAAATACCATTGCTATGTCTTATTCACTGCTGTTTCTAATTTATGCCATTTGCACAAATAATTACACTCACTTACACTATTTCCTTTATATTCTAACTCTCGCCTTGCATTCCCCTCGGTGAAGATAGCAACATCATCCGCATACGCTAGTATTTTGTCCCCTCTATCTCGCACCAATGGTAGCAAACTATTTACAGTCAAGTTCCAATATAACGGAAAATAATAAATGTTGTTTATACATGAGATTTGTATTAACTTTATTATCAGCTCCATTTTAATCAATTTTGGCCCCTAATAGTTTTAAACATTCCGGCCAAGTTCTCGATATTTTAAAATATTAAACACGCACTACCATTCCGTTCACTCCAAACATTAATGTCGAATAATAATAATAATATTTTACAATAAGATTATTCTGCGACATTAATGTACAGCGCTAGTATTGTTACGTTTAGAACTATTATATTTGGTATGTTTATAAAGTACTGTTACGTTTTCCACATATATGGGGATGGTCTAGGGAAATGCTTGTTTTTCGCAAAGTGATTTACAGTTGCATAGTGGTGTTTGTGTTCTAAAGATTCTTGTAAAGCCAAAATAAACTATAATAGACTGTTTCACCCAAAACATTATAAATGCACCGAAACGTGTCCCTATAAATGTGGAATGATGTCAGCGCATTAATAGTAAAACGCAGCAACAGCGAGGCATGTGTATCATTTATTGTTACTTGTGTACGAGCACGACTCAAAATAAGCGTGAGTAGCGTGCACGACTTGATATTGTATCTTTGAAAATTTTCTTTTTTTATCAATAACCTGGCTTATACACCATTAAATATCTCTTTCATATTAATACCATTTAATGTTCAACATTTTAATGTACTATTTTTTTCATCTTTCTTTCTTTCTTTTTTTCTTAGTGCGTACATTTTTGAATTATGTACAAAATTTCTTCTTATGGAGATTATGATACCATGAAGAAAATATTTAAGAGATTCGTTCCTGTGAAAATTTCGCAACATTCTCTTTCAAAAATTGGATGCGTCTTCATTATCAATACCGTCCATGCCATTTGCTAGTAATAACGTCCTTTATATGACAGAAAATCGATCCGTGCAATTGATCGAGAGCTCAACCTGACGTATGGCAGATCAGCATACGGACAGTTAAAGCAAGTCTACGTCATAAATAAATAAATGTAGTGTCAAAAAAGCAGTTACAACTTCCTATGAACATGTGGAGGACAATAAACTAATTACTCTCCGGAAGCAAACAAGGGACCATGCCATCATTTCCGATCAAGGACCCGGTGGTGGATTTATCTTTCAGCGTCTCTCCTACTATCGGATTATTTTAATTATAGGCCCCTGACTTCTAATAACTGGCGGGAGCACAACAAAAATTGTAGAAAGAAAAACAGTAAACACCATTGGATTAGTCATTTTGTTCTACATATACCCAAGTGCAAAATCTGGTTTTTTGAATGAATATTAATTTTTTAGTAAACTCTAGATTAAGAAGCTACACATGTATCTTTGAACATCGTTTCAATAGATTAAATTTTCTTCCGAACCATTCGAATGGGTAATGCATGGTTCATTAATTAAAGAATTGCTGGCACTAATAGATATATCTGGTTATTTAATATAATGCCATATTCCTATAATTGTCTATACATATTCACACATTTGTCCATAATCCATAACCGGGACAAAAGGAAAAAAATAAAGTCTATTATGCTAATATTCATTTAATAGAGTCAAATATGCCAAATTCGGTTTTCGCCTCTCAAAAAGGTACAATTATCTCAAATCCACAAAATAAGCGAGTTAAATGTGATTCAATCTCTCCCAGATATGTACACCTTAAGTTTTCCATATTTTTTTATATATTTTTATTTTTATTGATTTGATGTATAATGATTCTATAAAAAAGGTATTTTTCCAAACATTCGGACTGTGGTAGTAATCCAACGTGGAATATGAAAATTTTGAACCCTAAAAATTTTGAAACGTCACCAAGGAGTTCATATGTGACTGATGTGTTTGCAGAGGCTCCGTTGACGAATGTGTTGGAGACAGCGCAGCGCTTGGGAGCTAGTCGCTTCGTTCGTCTGTTGGAACGCTCAGGGTTGCATCGAGGCCTCTCCGCAACTGGCGCCGTCACGCTCTTTGCACCGCTCGATTCAGCGCTGGAGGTGAGCTTTCAGCGTGATAATCCCCAGGGTCGCAAACCATGCTCTTCATCAAAAGCGAAGGAGCACGTGAATGGATTTGCGTTGCATTGCATGCTCAAAGATCTAAATCGTGATAACAACAGGAAGGGGTTCACAAATCCCTTTCCCGACCTCTGCAATCACGTGTTCCACCAAATTCTGCGCAATAGCAATAACGAGTTAGCAGAAAAGAAATAAATGTTTTGATTGAGTCAGAATATAGAAATTCAATATCGTAACAGAGTAACACAAATCTTCACACAGTAAATTATAAATGAAAATATATATGTTATTGCGATATTTTGGGAATACTTGGTTATGACTTTAAAAACAATTCTTTTTCATTACCAAATATTTCACCCATAGTAAACATAGAGTACTCCCCGTATTCACCGCACAGAAAATCAGAGGTTCACTTGCTTTGAAATTTTCCCAAACGACCTCTTCTGTCGCGCCATTATAACCTACTGGTCAAACCTGCTCGGTCTATCTTCACGGATGGCGAGTACGGCGTGCTCTACCAGAGCATGCCGTGTTTTGCTACCCGTACACGCTCTCGTTGACATCCCTGCTCTACATAAATCCGTGTCCGCACCACGGCGTAACACAGTAATGTAACCGCGTCGAACGAGCAAGAACGCTCGCGAATGTGCACAAATTGTGGGGATGCTTTCAATGCTGTACAACGAACCAAGTGACTGGGAATCAGTAGATTGTTCTTGCTCGTGTTCGTGTACGTTCTTGTTCGCCGTGCTGTCCGCACCTTATATTCGTCCACATCTTATAGTTTTGTCAAAAATACAAAATTTTGTTACAATGGACTTTTTGTGCACATTTTGAGAAAAAAATATTTTAGTGTAAAACGTGTGAAATGAAAATTGTTTGTTTAAAAATAATACAAAATATAACATTTTTCAATTTTTTTTGCTAAAAACTATTTATTTTTTAAAATTTTAATATTTATGTTTTACTGCATCATTTTTGGCAACTTCATGTTTTCAAAGTAAAAGGGGATATGAAATTTCTTTTGTTTCTTCAAACTTGTTGATCGATAGAGATATGATATAGCCATTTTGAACAAAAATGGGAAATAGTTGCCAAACAATAAAAGACAACGCTAAACGCCTTTTGGCAATTTTGGACATATTGCCAACCAGAGATTTAGTTTATTTTGTAGTAGAAATGTGTCTGTTTATAGTATGAATAAAATTAAAAAATTAAATACTGTGAAGATCAGTATGTGGATTATTAGCCACGAAACATATAAAATCCTTTGTGTTGACATTGTTTCATTTCTGAAATATAGCTTTTTCTATGAAATTATTAGAGAACCCTGGATATTAATTTCATGTCATTTTAGGCCTCGCAAACAAGAAGATAAACCTTTCCAACACGTATTGAAAAATATATTTTTTAATTTTCCATATATGAATTTTTTGAAGTAATCAAACTCTAAATATGCATATTTAATCTTATAAGTTCGTTAGAGTCAATACACGAGTAATAGATGAATTACGTTGACTATCAAAGGCGTAATTACTGAGTTTTAATTTCTATTATCCATTAAAATACATTACAGAGAAAACCGGTAGAAAATTGGAAAGTAGCGAAGGAATATTTAATCCTCTGACGCTTAACATGACATGAATTTAGTGCCACAGAGGAGTTACAGAGTTACTCTCTTCTTAAGCAATTTCCTTCTCCTAATATTACATTGAAATAATTTAAAAAATAATATAGAATATTGTATCTTTTCATTAATTCATATAAATCATTATGATTCATATACCATTGACACACTAAATAGATTGATCACTACGATGATGATGAATAACTAATATAATTATGGTACCTTAGTGAATATTATTTTGAAGATACCAACATTTTATTTATATTGTTTGGAAGCTTGCAACCAATGCTTCATTTCGTATTTATAATCGTTCAAAAACATTATCTTAAACGTCTGGTTCATTTTATATGTTCATAATAAGATAATCCTTTTTTTTGATAGTTTTTTTTCTCTGGTGTAAAATATTAATAAAATATTTCGTTCTTTTGCGAATCATGAAACATTCTTCAAATATCAAAATGTAAACATAGAATCGATGTTTTAACGGTAACCGAACTTGAGGGCTACTAAAGTCTTCACTTTACTCTAGCGAGCTCTTTCAAATTTTAAAAAAATTGGAGAAAGTGAAGATAAAGTTTTGTCTTAGATAAAAATCGAGAAATGTATCCTAGGACAAAATCCAGGTTCATCAAAATCAAAACATCTCATCTTACGCATTAAAAAGCTTGTGATGAACATACAAATGCTCAATGAAATGCTTTTTACCTATTATGCTTGTATTGATAACCGCATATCAGGGACAGATCCAGGATTAGATTTAGGGGCCTATAAATAGAATAACAGGATGTGCGGATCTCTCTATTGAAAATTTTTAAAAATTTCTTCTTGAACAGCAATTTTAGACTTTCGTATGCATAATTAACACATTAACTTATATTGTAGTTTCCATAAATAGTCTTTAAAAATTTACGTTTTCGAAATAATTTGTGTAGGGTTACAAATTTTTACTTGGTGCATTCCTGCTAACAAACCTATTCACAGCTTCAGATTTACTCATATTATTTCCATGTTAATTCATATGAAATCAAAAAGTTTCAACGTTTTACCTAAAACTATAACCCGCATAAAATTATACTAATTCGATGGAATTAATTATTCCATTTAGGATAAATACCCGAGTCACTAGATTTAAAAAAACTTGAAAAATCGCAAATTTCGCACTTTGAGAACTTATTGCAAAAAAATGGACGACTTCTACGATCCTTCAAAAGAAGTGGAGGGTCTTAGATTTTCGTATATTACATCAACTATGCCCTGCCATCGATTTTATCATTGGGACGGTTCCCCATCGCCTGGTCTAACGACATTTTCACTAATTTCATTATGATACAATCCATGCTGACAATGTCGGGGTACTCAAGTAGTGGATTATATCGTCAATATACTTACAAGAATAGCTTCAGCGAAATCTGTATATCTGTATTAAAATCTCAAATATTAAGTCATGTGATAAACTCATCAAAGAAAAGTAAAATATTGGCGTATGATAATATTTACTTTTCGTTGAAAATAAATTTACGTCGTTCTGGGGATGGTGGTTTGCATTTATTTCACGGCCAATGTTCTCACATGTTACCTAAGTCATTCGAAACTTCTTGAAGGAGTCGTAAGATCAGTTAAAACACGTGAAACTGGTCGAACTCGTTTGACGATACCTTTTGAGGAGAGCAACTCATTTACTTTCCACTGTCGAAATGAATCATTTCATGCCAGAGCGCGAAGTTGTACTGAAATAGAACTGTTGTACAGTTATTTTTATTTCCTTTTTCGTATAATCCATACAAATATACTATAAATGCGAAAGTTTGCCTGTCTGTGTAGTGTGTCTACCATTTCACGACTAAACAACTGAACCGATAGTGGAGAAATTTGACAAAGAAATAGTGAAGACGTTCAGGAGGACAAAAGCTAGTTTTTATATTTAAAATGTGTGAAAAGAAAGATAGAAAATTATTTTGACAACGAAAGCGGGAAAAATTAGAGGTAAATTCACTTACGCTGCCTTAACGATTAGAAATAGATGAGAACCAGGGGCGGATCCAGCAAGTGTTCTCGGGAAAGGGGACTTTGTAAACTTTGCCCTCCCCCCATTAGTTTCTTCTTTCGAGGAATCAATAAGGGCTCCAATGACCTTGATGTTGGCGAACCCTAAAGTCTCATAAAAAAAGAATCAATCGTTTTATTAATAGTGGAAATAAAATACATTTATGTCAGCGGAAGTATTTATTTTGTTTTCAGTCTTGTACTTGCATTTACGTGGTTCGTTTGAAATGTTTTCTGTGTACGCTACATATAAAAATCCTTTAGCATACAGGACGAAATGCAATGGATAGGATAAGTAGTAACAAGTAATGTAAATCCTGGCGATGTTAACTTGGAACAAGTTTCTAGATATTGTAAATCATATAAAAAACATATTTAATGAGTTCTTTAAGACGTTCCTTTATGTATTTTACAAAGTCAAGTCAGATTCCTGGGGGAGGGAGATGTGATCGCCCGATCGCCCCCCCCCCCGGAACCGACATTTGTGACACCTATGAGTGATAATATTGTTTGCCTCAGAGTTCTATGAAAGAGTCCGATACCGAATATGTTTATCTACAAAGATTAACCTAAATTATCGAAATTTTTTACGAATTTTCCCCTTTTTTTAAAACAATTCACAACTATAGCCTGCTTTAACCCCTGTATAACTGTTTTTATTGTCTTTATCTTTTAAACGCAAATTCCAATCGATTGTCTCTCTCCTTGAGGTTTTTGATATCCCAGTGCCCCTGTTAACAGTTCATTCCAAATAACATTTTGGAAAAGCAAATAATTTTTAATCCTTTTAAATAATTAATTTTCTAAAAAATTCGATTTTTTAATGTGCTGCAAAGTAACAGACATAGAATGTAAAAAAATTAACTTCTATTTATGAGTTATGAAACAATAAAGTGTAAAGGGATTATTTTTACTATATAGTCAATAATTTTACGATACAGATTCCCTAAGTCTTTAATGACTGGAAATTACATTCTTATGGATTGATCAATTCTGCTTTCCAGTGGAAAATCGCCTACTTTGTGTTATTTTGCAAATTAAGTAGACCTACGCGTTAATTAGCAAATTCTTTTTTCTTTTCCCGGTGTAAAATGATTTCCCGTAAAGATTAACGGAGAGATCAGCAACGTAATAGAGCCAGGACGTTGGAAGTTTTGGCGTCCCCCACCACTAGTTTATATATACGAGTGTGTATATGTATATATATATTACTTATTCCTACCCACGATTTACTATTCCGAATTAAGTTCTTACCCATTTTCCTTGGGATAGGAATTAATAGAAAATGCCTTGCTTGTTGCCGGAAAATAAGTAGGTTATTTGATTGTTTTTATGCTGGAATAACTAAACACTGGTTGATTTTTAGATAGCATCTGACATTCCTCAACTTCTCTTGCCTTAGCTGTGCTAATGAATATTCGGAAACAAGTAGGGACAGAAGCTGCAAAGAAATCTCTAGATCTTTGCGACATTTCTTACGCGAAAGGAATGAAAACTGGGAAGAGCCTCATTCTTCTGGCACAGGTTGGAAATATTTCTTCAAAATAACTCCAAACTGCTTTGATTGGAATAAATATTTTGTATGCATATCTACCAGCATTTGGCATATTAGTCGTTACAATAACGCAAATAAAAGAACCATCATCCCTTTTACAGCAGACTTAATAGATTTGCGTAGATTCCGCAGTTTGATGTCTGATGTATTCCTCTAGGTCCTTACCGGAATTGAAACCTCAACAGTTCAACACTTTACCTACTGAGCCACGTAGATTCTCAGTACATCAATTTTATATAATTTATGAGTTATTTTAAAAAGCAGTGTACTGTAATGTGTGTTCACGTTTGCCATTGTGTGTGTAGGATCTGCCACGTGAACGGCTGATGCGTCTGGAACAGAACGAGGATCCGGCGACGCGAGCGCTCTTGCACTACCACGTGGCGGACGGCCGCGTCGTCACCACCACTCTTCCCTCCGACCACTTGCAACTCACACGTCTCTCAGGACGACAAGTGCGAATCAACAAGTACTCCAGTGGGGTGAGTATTCTGTTCAGTTCTGGTGAAGAGGTGAAATCTTCACGAAAAGAGGCGATGATTTATGATTGTCAACAATGGCATCAGCATATCTCTTTACTTTTTAATTTTTTTAGAGGGCGAATAAAGTTAGAAATGATTTTGAAAACATTACAATTTCGTACATGTACATCTTAAGAAAAAGATATTCTAAACCCACAAATTCGGCAAACGTCAGTATCGTAAATGACATATTTTCTTGAAAGTTTTGATTCTAACTTCGTCAGTTAGACCTAAAGATTTTAGGGTCAAATGCCTTGAAATAATATATCACTCACTATTTACCATGTGTGTTGTCAAAATATTTTGAATGAAGTACTAGTTCAGCAATACACAAAGTTCAGTAGCTGACAGAGCTCATTGGAGCTTACAGAAAGTCAAATGCAATATGATGTTTCTAGGGTGTTTTAACGCGCACAAAAGTTTGCGGTGATTTTCAAATGGAAGAATATGCAAAATATTGGGTTGAGATTTCTATTAAAGAATAGAATATGGTTACCACCCTGTAAAAATGTTAAAACACGTGGGATTTCTTAAAAAAAACAAGTTAGAAAGGTTGAAAAATATTTGTGACAAAAGAGGGGAAAGTACGTTCAAAAATATTTGTGGGGAGAAATGGCAACATTATGAGAAACAATGAAAGTAATAAGTCATATGTGAAGTAATACATATGTTGAAACCAAGGTAAGCACCAACAAAGTTAAGAAAATAGCGGTTTCTTATTCTTCTACATATATAGGACACTATAACCATACCAGCTAGCGCATCAACATTGACCAATTAATTTCTTTCTGAACGATTTGGCTACGTTTTATTGTATTATTTGAGTTTTGTTGATTCAGGTATTTGACTGAATTGTACTTTGGTATCTACACTGAAATATTTCGTTTATAATATTCGATGAAGAAAAAGAATCCCTTCTTGTCAGTATGGAGGCTTCTTGGAAATTGAAGTGGGTATTTCCAGACCTTCTTGTGTGACTTTTTTCCCTCACTATTAATGGGAATATGATATTTTTACTGAAAACCGTGATGGTTTGATGACGCCTTTCACAGAATAGAAAGAATGTTATGGTTAAATACATTTATTTTCAGATATTTTGTACATATTTATGAATACCATTGATCGTTTGATCGATAGAATGTAGAAGGATGCAATTTCTTCACAGGTCCAAACAGTGAATTGCATGCGGATCGTTCGTCGCGATGTGCAAGCGCTGGATGGAGTGGTACATTTGCTGGATGGAGTGCTAGATCCTGCGTTTGCCACTGCGCCAGCATCACAGGACTTGGCGCAATTGGTGGCGAGCGATGGTCGCTTCTCAGCACTGGCGCGCGCCATCGACCGTTCAGACTTCGCTCAGCGTCTTCGCTCCCCGGAGCGTCCTTGCACTTTGCTCGCTCCCTCTGATGAGGCTTTTCAGAAGCTATCTTCGGCGCGACTGCAGCGCATTCTGGACGACGAAGGTGCACGACGAGGTAAGAGAAGAATTCGCGATAATTTGAGTCCTTTATCGGGAAAGAACTATTAGGGGTAGAAATACGATGCGGTATCTCTTATATTTGCGGAAAATACTACGTGCAGTTTCTCATAGTGGTTTGAATCAGCTGTAGTTGGTTACATGATTTTGTCGTGTCTACTTCCCTTTCTCCCTATACTATTCCACCAATAAGACGCTAACACTGTGACTCCTGGTGCCGAAAGGTCTATGACAATTTGAGCGAAGTAAATACAGTTGTCATGAGAAATCACGTGCTCAAACGTTGTGGACGCGGCTGAGGGTTCTCTCTTGATCAAGGACTCCAGCGATAAGATCAGAGCCAGCGCCTCAACTATATAGTTAAGGACAGATGGCGATGTCTATGGCAGCTGGTTTACTGGGAAGAAAGGTTCGTCTTCCATGTTGGAGGTCCTCAACTACTAGTATTATAACTAGTTTTCACATAAACATATTGATTTAATTGAACTGATCTACTATCACCCATGGTATGAAATACTAGTTTTCTTTCTATCATTCTGATAACTGCAACTCAATTCGGAGAAAATTACCTTCTTTGATTTTCTTTTATACTTAAATGCATCTCAAGCAAATTTTAGAATAATCATAAAAGTTGCTGGTCATAAATATTTGTTTACCTTCCAACTATTTTTGCAAGTTAATATAACTGCAAGAGAATCATATACAACAACGCGATAACCGTATTTTGAGACCTTTCAACGAAAAGCGCTCCATTTGATGCATCCTTCCATAGCCTTCTATACTACATGCCGAGATCCTCATGTTTGGCAACCTTGCATGATAGTTCTAAGATTGATTGAAAACATGATTCATAGCCGTAATCGCAATTGAAAAGGCTGCAATAGTTCTTGGAGCTTGGGGTATTTGCGTTGCATTATCGTAATAACTTTGTGTTTTCGCATTGGTTTTTTTTGTGGGGTTTTACGGCTCATGTCGACATCAAAGGTCATTGGAGCCCGAAAAACTTGTNCTTACTAGATGTGAGTCCCCTGTGGGGTTTCGCATTGGTACTGGATTCAAGAATAGTGAAGCAAGAGAATTGTGATTAAGAAGTAATACGTATATCTTAGCGTAATTGTTTGGTGCGATAATTTTAGTAGTATATTACCATAACCTAAAATGATGTGTTTTCTTGATTAGCGACCCGATGGGATATCTTAAGGAACTCTTTGTAGTGGAGTAAAATTATGTTACGAAGGGTAATATTATTTTGTTTTTTAAATCGCTATATTTAATTTTATTTAATGTTACGGATAAAAAGGTCTCTCAACAGATATGATGAACATCAATTAAACAAGACTTAATTGTGTGCCGCAACCCTAGCTTTCCATATATTTTATCCTTATGTTCTTTGGTGCCTCAGCTTACAACGACCTGAAGACATGGATGAAGTACGCAGTTCAGTAAGACCATAGTTGTCAATCTCGAATTCTTTATTCAGTGGAGAAAATGTGATATTATTCCGAAAATTATTGCAAATTTTAACTACAATTTGTTTCATCTTCTTTTCAATAATAAGTATTATAAGAAATATATGTGCGTACTTACTACATTTTTGAGAATGCTTTTGAACTTGGAAGAGAGTCCTACATTCCAGACCAATATTTTAAACAGTGTTGTTAAATGTTAAATGATGCTAAGACTCGCAATAGTCTATTAATATCTTCAATGTGTTCAATCTCTTTCGAAAGAATAAATTTAAGAAAGTTTATGACAAATGCAGTAATCTCTCGAAACATTGTATCGTCTCAAACTTACAATGTCACCGCCAATTTTTGGGAAAATTGATTCTAAAAGGTAACTAATGATAATATACCTCAAACTATCATAAATGTAGTATCGTAAGACATTACGTCCCATCGGACTTCCTTTTGTAGATAATACAGTTTTGTTTTTCTCAGGCCACGGCTTGTAGTAATGAAGGCTATCATCCTTCTGTTACGCCAGGACATCTCTAGTTAACAGTGTGGTCTCAACCATTCGAAGAACGTTACTCATATTTGGTCTCAAAATGTTACTCATTTTTCTTAAAAATTGATATTCTTAATGCTTATACAATATGTCATCTTCACTCGTTTTATGTAGAAATGAGTATCCTACAAAATTGAGTACAACGAAGCAACTGAAATCTATTTGTCAGATATTTAAAATTGAATGAGAACCATGAGTACGGAGAGTTTTTACTGATACCTTAAGAATCTTTTAGATTAAAATACAGACGGCAAGGTAAACCATTAATAGTTATTAAAACAAAGTACAAAATGCCCAACTTTGAATAGTTTGCATGATACATGAACAATTACCAATAATAATCTCTGTGATACATGCATATAACTTAATATCGAATAAAGTAATTATCTTCTCACACGTCGGGACTGCGGTTCGCTTATGATACACTAAAATAAAGTTACATAATAAAAATTATTTTCCTCAAATTTGCCTAACTCAGTAGCAACTAGTTCGACTGTTGAGAGAATAAGTTTAGAGACGAAAATGTTGATTGGCAAAAGCAACAATCGCATGTCAGTGAATTCATGAAATATAGAGTGGTCTGTGAGCTATTGCATCGTTTAGTCATGAGATTCTAAAGGCATTTTGGTGTCAGAAAGTCTGAATCAGTCAGATGTGTATTCGTCCGTGGTTAGGAGCTGATTGAAATAAATTATGGCTATAGGAAGTGCAGCGAGGTAAAATGCTGTCTCCACGCAGAGTGGCATGAGCGCATATCGTTGCTATGGTTAAAAGGATTGCAACAGGAAGTGAACTTGTTAGCTTCCGACTTTCAGTAGAGTTATTGTGATGGCCTAGTTCCTCAAAACAATTATTGCTTTTGTTTCTCTATCGGTAACAGTTTCTCTATCGGTAATATTTTAAATTTATACTTATACCAGTTGGTATATAAAGTGACGCACATATTTTATATTTATATCAGTTAGTAAACAAAATATTGCAAATGTTATCCAGGGGAACTTCAGTAACACTCAGAGTTCAGTCTCAAGTTGGCTATAGAAGAAATTATTAATTTTCTACAGCAGCATGTACAATGGTCTTTTCTCACAATAGATAAATCCCTTTCAACGCGCAGAACTGGTTTTCTGGAGAAAATCAAGACGTGATATCGAATTGCTGAACTGGAATCCCGGAAAATCTATTGCGTTGCTCTCCAGCATCGTTGCCAGAACGAATCATGAAAAAAGAAAAAAAGGGGAAAGATGTTGAGCCATTTCCCCATCAATTGTAAAAACTCAACAGTGTAACATTTAACTAAGCAGCCTCCATCAAGATAAACGAACAAACGTAGGAATTGCGTTAAACGTTCCTTTCATATTTAATAAAATCTGGTCGACTAAATTGCAATAACACAGGTGATCATAGTTAATTACAGTACGTTACATGAACAGAAATTGGCTGTCTGAAGAAATGAGTTATGTTAGAAGAGCAAAAAGCGTTTACCAAGGAGCAAATGGCTTCCTCAAGGAGAAAAGACAATAGTATTCTAATGAATCGATAAACGTTTAGTAATAAAAAGGCAAATTTATTTATATTGCTTTAATCAACTAATATCCCCCCACCAATAATAATAATAATAATAATAATAATAATAAAAGTGCCTTTATTTTGGCGATACTCAGACCTTAAGGTCCGCTCTTCCCTTAAAACATTTACATTTAAAATACAAGATGAAAATTGGGAGAATCTTATTTAAATTTAATGCTGGGAAGCAATACTAGGAACCATCCCGGTGTAATACCTTAAGCAATTGAGTAAACCCAGCAAAATCCCAATCAGGATGGAGCTTAGTGCCGAACATGGGTTAAAAGCAGTAACTACAATATAATTATGGATATACAAAGAGCAAAATATAGAAATTACAACACGAATATAATAACAAATTATTACGTAATGACATTATTTACAAATTACTTATCATAATACGATTTTACGTTACTAGATACTAGTATAGCGTTACTAGTATAGCGTTTAATTTATCTGAGCCCGAGGCTTTTTACTTTAAACACATTATGACCTTCCATACTTCTGCTTCAGTGACAGTCGTAAAATAGAAATAATCTTCTGAGTAATTATCATCGTTTTGTAAATATTTTAACATTTCTAGCTTTAAAGATTCATTAATCCACGATGTTTGACCTAAGAAATAAGTAATTAAAGTATCTAAAGGTATACAGATATCGAACGAAGTGGATGTCTTACCCAATCCAATACTTTTCCGAGTTTTCCAGAGTTGATTTACTACCCCGGTTTGCACCTAATGTATTATGATAATATTTAATTTTTTCATTTCTAATTTTTTGCGTAACAATATTTCTTAAGGCTTTGTATAATTTGATGTCTTCTTCCTCTTTTGTTTTTCGGGACTCTACAAACGTTGCATCTCTATCCTTCATTAACTGTTTCGAAAGTTAACCAAGGTGCTGGGGGCGTGTTACAAGGGCTTTTTTAATGGGTATATGTTTGTCAATGTGGTTAATTAATTTGTCAGTAAAAAGCTTTACTTTGTTGTCCAGAGACGTGCCGTTGTAAATGTCGTGGCATGATATATTTAATCCTTCATTGAGAAAGTTGCATAGGTCTAAATTCTTAAAATCACGACACACTATTATTTTCGGTACATACTTAGGATATTTCAGACCATAAGAAACATAAATTAAATCGTGGTTAGAGATGTCCGGAACTGGAATTTGCCCATATATTCGAACCTTTTCCGGGTTTGAAGTAATAATATGATCTATCCACGTATCAGAATTATTTGTGTGATGAGTCAGTTTCAGAGGAAGAAATTTTAAATTCATACCATGAAATAATCTATTGAAGTTAATTGCGTGTGAATAATTTTCTTTTGTGAGATAACAGTTAAAATCACCTATCACGATTATAGAATCAAATTTAGCTGTACAAAGGAAGAATAATTCATCAAGCTCATCAATATTACCACGCTTAGGGGGTTTGTATATAACCGCTAAAAGGTATTTTTTGTTTTTAAAGTAATTTCAACAAAAAGATACTCGACTTTTCGCGTAATGTCGTTTTCAGAAGAAAATACAACTTTGTTTTTGAAATCATCGTGGATAAATATCCCAACTCCGCCACCTCCACATATATTTCTGTCAGTTCGTAAAAGGCAATATCCGGGAACATTGACTATTCCTGAACTTATAGAATTTTTCAGCCATGTTTCACTTATGAGCAATGCATGGAGTTCACAGTTAGACAGGATTCTAAGAACTTCGGAGTGATGACACAGGGATTGGGCATTGACATGCGCTACAAATAGAGTATGCGGAAAAGGATTACGAAGGCCGTTGTCTCGCGAACACCGGTGGCAGCCGAGGTGGTTTCTTGGGAAAGGGTTTGGGTAGCTTCTAACAGTTGTAGAGGTTGCATGTGGAATGTTCTTCTTAAATACTTTTGAAAATTCTTAAGGGGTGTACATTCGACGAAACATTCAGAGAGGATGTGGTGCAGTAATATTGAGAATTAATTCAGTTCATACAAATTACTAAAAGCTATAATATCGAAGTGATGAATGAATAATAATTTTCTTTAAACTTTGGAAAATATTAATTGGAATAAATACAAAACAAGAAGACAAGAAATAAATGATGATCGGTAATTTAACGTCAATATGTTATATAAAATACCTAATTAGTAGAGTAGAGGTTAGAAAATAATTCTTCGTTAAATTACTATAGGGGGAAAACGGAAAGAGAGAAAAAAAATAAAGAAATATAACAAAGATTTGGTGAGAAGGAAAGTAGTTCACTTCCGTAAGTGATAAGGGGGAAATGTTATAGATCAGTAGATAAAAAGGATTCAAAAAATAATTATAGAAAAAGGACTAGAAGTAAGAGAAAGTTAAAAATTAAGAAGAAAATACAAAGAAAAAGAAGAAAAATCACAAACAAGAAGAAAAAAAGTACAAACAAGAAGAAGAAAAAATAAAAACAAGAAAATTGAAATTTCTCTGGTTTGTTTCGAAGAGTAGAACCGAGCGCACGGCTAGTTAAGTTTTGAGAGCTCAGCCATAATTTGGATTCGGTGGCGCGTCGTGATGTTCAGGATATGATGGATATGAAGTTCAGGAATATAGCAAGGGCCTTTATTACAAGTATTGAGAGGTGACGTGGCGATTTCTATGAGCAGGTTGGAAAGGTAGTGCTTTCCAGTTACGTCAACTGCTGACTATAGTCGATTACACTCAACTTTGCGAGCATTCCATTAAAGAAAAAAGTTGACTGTGGTCAACTTCGCTTGACTTCGCTGAGGAGGAGAGTTGAACGCAGTCAGAATAATTGATAGTATACCAAGACTCAGAAGAATCACGCTGGACTGAGGATGAGTGTTGAGTCCAGTCAGAAGATTCGAATTAGAAGAAACGCCAAGTAATTAATTGTTTATTAAGCATTTTGTGACCGTATACCTCACAGAAAGCATTTNGAAGTCGACTTCTGCACCGCTTTTGTATTCCATTCACGTTTCCGAGTGAAGTTGACTACAGTCAGCCAAGAGTTGACTTTTCTAGTTGTGATTGGAAAGCCCCATTACAGATCACTAATAAATATACTTACATTGGATGATCAGACTAATGAAAATGATGGGTTTATGCGAGAATTTGTAGTAATTAATGTTTAAACGGCAACGAGCATGCAATTTAGCTACAAAATACTACACAAGGGAGCATGAATTGTTTCAGATAAAAAAACAACAAAGCAGATCGATCATGTATTTGTTGAATGAAATAATAGAGGTCATACATGCGATCGCAACTGTGTCCAGAACTATATCCGGATTAAAACTTGATTAGGATTAAACTCCATCAAAAAATACCCCGAGCACATGCGATCAGGTTGTAAGGACTAGTTTGTTGAGCAACCGAATAAGAAAAGCATGGGATCAAAGTGTTAGAGAGCTC
The DNA here is from genome assembly GCA_002313205.1 of Laupala kohalensis. Taxonomy (NCBI): domain Eukaryota; kingdom Metazoa; phylum Arthropoda; class Insecta; order Orthoptera; family Trigonidiidae; genus Laupala; species Laupala kohalensis. The sequence continues at coordinate 969,847 of NNCF01128684.1, forward strand.
AAAGAAAAATAAATACAGAATCAGTTAATCCGAAAATGAAGTACTAGAATGAGCAAAATGAGACAAACTACAAAATTGTGCTTTAAAAAGAAGATAGTTCGAGAAAATATTTGGGATCCCCTTCGAGGCATCTAAGAAGAAATTCAGGGAAGGATATGAGCAGGTACTGGGCATATTTTACTCATCAAAAACTAGAATTCATAGATTGTATCAAGGAATTAAAAAAACCATTTATAACTTACGTTGCTGAAATATGGACTGAGGAACAAGGATGTGCAACACCTCAGAAGCTTCAAGATGATAACGTGAAAGATTTTTGGACAAGTGAAAATGAAAAATAACAAATTCACTTATTTAGTAGGGAAACGAACTTGCTCACTTTCTGTCACTGGTAAACAACAAGTAAACGTATCTTAAAATAAAAGTTTGTAACATTACTCCTTTGAACCAATTTTGTAATTTCTTAAGCTGTGGATAAAAACTGATTTCATGGAATGTGAATTTTTAGTCATGTGTTATATTAATAATTCTGTATTCTAAACGATATTAAGGAATTTTAAATAGGAATATTTCGTATTTTCCTCGAAACAATCCGAAACTTTTTATCTGAATTTTTCTTATGCGTAAAATGATCGTTGTGACAAAATAAATTTCTAGCAAGATACAGATCCTAGCAACAAAAGAAAATCACTATTCTTGTTATAAAATGAATATTTTAATCGAACCAGCAATTTTTTGTTTCGACGGTAATTTTGGAATATTTATTTTAAAAAAGTATCTAATTTTATGAACTTAATAAATAAAGGATTCAATTTGCAGATTTGTCAAATTGTTCCAAGTATTCACGAATTCTAACATTAGTTTAATCGTACCTGTATGTTGTTTACTTTCACCTTATTATAAGATGCAACTTTGGTTTCATTAGCAATAAAATAGATGGTTTTACTAAGTTCAAACAATATCCTTATATATATTTAACATTTATGGAAGAGGAATTATTAATTAACTTTGTCATCTATGAAATCATAATTTCTTGGAAATGTAGTGAGAAAAGAGCATAGGTGAGGATATATCCTTTTGTGAATTGATGAATCCTTACGTGTTTCCAGGAGAATGTAATGAAATGACATTTATGGTACTATTTCCTGAGAAAGATTGCCAGAGAAGGTCAGTAACTTATTGACCGATGTTCTTGTAAGTGTATTGAGGGTGGGTATGGTAAATAGACAAGGTGCTTCGTGAACGTATGTTTTATTTCTGAAAATCACTCGGTTTATTCAAATATGAAAATAATCATTCTATAAGAACTTTTAAGTGGTTTGTCATAGTTCCGTATCAAATTGTCAGTTATTAAATGATGCCAGTTTTAAATGCAAGGCTTTCTCATTTACAATAACGTTTTACTAAACGTTTACTAATCTGTTTTTATTGTACCATTTCAGTGCATTTTCGCATGTGAAAATTAGCATTTAAAATCAGGCTTGAAGTATGTTTTAGCCATATAATATTGTGAGGGTTTTAAGCCAAAGAAATGTGTGTACCCATGTGAAAAATAGATTTTGTGATAATTGTTTCTCCGTCTTCTTTTCACGGCACTGGAATTCCCTACATGGGATTCTCTATTCTCCATTCAGGGATATGACGCGAATCATACTCCCGCCGAGGACTCCTTCCATGGCCTCCTATTGAAAAGAAAATAATAAATAAAAAACCTTTTAGTAATAATAAATCTTTATTCAAGAGATGCACTAAAACGAATAAGTTGAGATTTCTATTAAAGTAATGCGATGTCAAATGCTAATACCTCCGTACATATTTCACATTAGTGGATCCAAATAAAAATAAATGTACTTACTTTCTTTATCACTCAAAATGATTTAATATTTTATGTTGCATTATTTGTTTTCAAAAAGCTTGTTGCGCGAATCGTAAATAAAATACATACTTCGGCAAGTACTTACCAACCCGTCACTGTCCAATAAATAAAAGCTTTTTAGTAAGGATTTTTATTTTAAAAAAATACTTTTTAGTATTAGAATTGATTTATTTATTTATTTGTCGTAATAATTATTCTTGCTTGCTCATTTGTAATACTCAACCTACCTCTTAAACACAAACTTGTATTAATATTAATAAATAGCATAAACAATATAGCATCCGTGAGACACATCTTCAGATAGCATAAACATCTTTTGAGAAACGATCGTAATAATAAGATAAGAAGTCACAACGAAAAGCGTAGGTTATGCAATGCATTATACTTACTTGTATGAGAGACTGATTGTATTTCAGGGGGAGCTTCCCGGAAATAATTTGCTGCGAGTTATCGCGAAATAAAATCGTTAAAAAAAGTTCTCATTGAAAATATACATCATAATATTGCATTGTCAGAGGGTTTGTATATGTGTGTCACATTTCAGTTCAATGGATTGAGGGGAACTGGTTTAAAATTCAGTTGCAAGATTTGGCCCAAATAAAAACTAACGACAAATAAATAAATAAATAAATAATAAGTTAAATAGAAGCTTGTAATAAAAAGACATTGATTTACTTTTGTGGGTTCGTTGTCTGACAGCTTTGTCAGAGGAGGATTGTGATGTTTATTGTAAAGTCATACAAATGCGGATGTTTAAGAAAACAACTGCCATGGCATCGGATTCTAACTAGGAAACCGTTTAAACTGGAAACAGTTAGCCAAGATTATTTTTCTGTGGAGTTATCTTCATAAGGTTATTCTACCTTCGGAACAGGAGGCTATTTCTTAGTCGTCTGTTGTCATGGTTGCAATTATGTGCGTAGTAAACACATATTATAATAGGGTTGTACAATTTGGAGTAACATTCTAATGAAATAGACGAATAAAATTGTAATTATAATGTGCGTAAATCAATTACTTTTTTAATAATTCAGGTTCCTCTAAAATTTTATTGTGATGTAGAGTAATTATATATTTTCTTGTCTAACTATAATTCCCTGAATCCAACCACAAAAAAATAGGGAATCTCTCATTGACATACGAGAACCTATCAAAAGATGATCTCCCTTCATGTAACAAATTTTCGTGTCAGATATTGAACTTCATGATTTTGAAATAGTGACTTTCTCCGAAATGGATTGAGATCTTCTGATGAAACCACGCTGTTCAATCTATCTAAGTATATCTAATTATGTCGATGTTTACGTACTACCAGTACTGCCTCCGTAACTGCATCGAACAAAATCGCGAGAAAAACGCGCCTTAAGTTTTATTTCTTCTCTGCATGAAATTCTTGACGATTAAATATATACAGTATTCCATGGGAATGCGGCCAAGAATACGTTGGCGAAACAGGAAGGCCCTTACCCATTCGATTAAAAGAACACCAAAAAGCCGTCCGCCAGGTAGAAACCTTCAAGTCAAGGTTAGCTGACCACGCCTGGGAAATCGGACATTGCATCCTACGGGAAAAATCCTCCTCCATCGCCAGATAATGCGATCTAAAAATACGGAAGATCCTGGAAGTCGCATACCTCCGCCTGGCTAGCAGTCCAATAAGTCAATCTTCAATCGACATGAATCCCTTATGGATGCCAATAATAAAGGGTACTAATACTAGAGCAGTACAACACAAGAGGATAATCATCACCTACACCGCCGGGTCGCAGTGGCCCAATGGTAATGTCCTCGCCTTAAGAACCACGGTACCATGGTCCGAATACTGCTGGCGGACGCCTGAAGACGGACGTTGACAGAACGTCCGAAACGTTGCAAAACAGAAATACACCTGTCGCGAAGATATAAACAGCTAAAGACGATGGATAATGTCCAAAAAGATTCTAGTAAAAATGTTAAGTTGTAGTGTTTATATCTCGGATTCGTAATAAAGGCTTTGTGTATGATGCTATATATAGGCACAATAATGGTTCAGACTGTCTATATGACTAAAAAGCAATATAAAAAGAACTTACTTAGAGTAGTTGTTATTATTAGTTGAATATGATATATTTTAAAATTGTATTAGTGCTACTCAAGGATCTCATTTCCCTGATTCTAAACATTTTTGAGAAAAAATATCACACACTGTTTGTGCGCCAGAACAGAAGTGATTTCAATTGTAGTGCAACAAAATGGACATTTGTGAGACCAATTCAAATTCAAATTTTCATTCATAGTGACATCTCATCATTAATCACAATCCTGGTACGAATCATTCTGGCGTACAAGGTGATCTATATTACATAAATTGCTTGAAATACACGCCTTAGAACGGCTATCCATCATGGGTAAGCGCGCAAAAAAGTATAAATCCTTCTCCGAATGATTTCGTGCCTGACAATGACCATGACTGCAATTAAATAGTGTTTTCCGCGTTCTCTGAGCCGATGGCGTCAAGTGGAGGGCAACTTGTGGCATCCACGCGCTGCAGAGGAACCACCGCCGCAAAGCTAATTAAGCCCCTCCACGCAGAGGACGCAGTTTGGGCACCAAGCAGACAGCGTTCACTTGTGGTCAATAGGCTTAACGATGAATGACATTACTTCGATGCAAGATAAGAGTGAGTTTGAAGCGCTAACCAAATCATGTATCTCTCATGAGAGTTCATGTATCTTAAACGTTTCCACTATTGAGATATTTAAAGATATAATTTATTCAATTTTGAAATAGTTCGTTGCACGACTGCGAATAGTTAATGGTTAAAATATAGAACGATCTTCTTTGAGTAGAGTTTATTTATCAAATACCATTATCACATTCAGAAACCAACCTCTTGACTACATAAACTTTAAAACATTAGTGAAGTTAAACCTTTAACTTCACAACATTTTGTCCTATGTGAGGAACATCATCATGTGACTAAATTACATCGTATAAATGCCACGGCAACCTGAGGTGAATGTTTTGTCGTAACAGCTACCCCAAAGAGCATGCATAGTAGGAATAAAAACTACACAAATAAGATATCATATTTCCTCCGTGTAGTTTAAAACTTATTTCATCGCATTCTATGTTTAAAAGAAAGTAATGATTCAAATTTTCAGTTCTTATGATGCGATAATTTTCACAGATAGTTTGCTTTTCATCACATTTTCTAAAACTTTCTAAATTTTTCAATATTTCTTTCATTGTCTCACAAACGAGAATTTTTCTTTAAAAATCACTGCCATATAAATGTACTTCATAGGAAACATTTTGAGGAATCAAAATACTCTAATGATTTTTTGGTCGGACACTTCTCTTGAAGGGAAATTAAAAATATAAAAAAATTCAGTTTCTTCAAATCTTAGACGATTTCTTACTTTCTTCGGCTCAAAAATTATCTTTTAATTGTTATTTTCCAGAAAAATATTGTCGGGTACGGACGTGTTTTGGATGGAACGTTCTCTTGAACTAGAACTCCAAATATGAAAGTTTGAGTTAATAATTGTTGTTGATACTATTACTTGATTTTATAATTATAATTGAGGTTATAACTTAATCATTAATTTTTTATACTATCGTACCATGTGAAGTCGGCAACTGCAAAATTCTACTGCAAATGTCAGTGTAAGAAAAATGTGCCTGCGCATTTATGTCGCTAGAGTATAGTTCCATACAAAACTGAATCTGAAAATCATCCTTCCAATGGGAAAATGATGGTTGAAGAACAGGTGTAGCCCACACAGTTATTCAATTTACCTATGCGCGACTTCTAAGGTGTTAATAAATCAATTTGCACGGAGCGATATGCTCGTGAAGTAAAAGAGTAAATACAATTTTCTCACCAAAATACCCCGTGGAATCTGAATCGACCCATATTTTTTGTTGCCGACTTCTTATATTCTTAATAGGAGGGTTGTAATAAAACAACAAATGATTTAGCCATACATAAAATTATTATAGTTATGCACATTATACGACCTCAGTTGGACTTCACACAAGCAAAATCTTTGGTAAATTATTTTTTTAATTTCAATTTCAATTTCTTACGCGTGTAATTTAAACTTACACATTAATGTTCATTCTCTCAATTTTTACACTTGGAATAAAACAATTCGAGGCATGTGAGAACGGAACTTCTCTCCCCTCGACAAATGTATACAAACTATACCATCAGTCAATAATACAACAAGAAAAATTGATTAACTTATCAACATAAAAGATAACAAATTTACCGATCCTAGAAAATATTTTGAATAATCATTTTGTTTTCACATATGTTGTATTATTCCGATTGAAATATTTTTCACCTCGCAACTACCTTGTGTGTCATTTTCGTGTTCATTAGCCGGGTATCGCGTACGTTCCATCTCTGTAGTTGCTAAATCACTCGTTGCATGAGGATGAGAGAGAGATAGTATTTTCACGTGGATTCTATATTGAATTTTGGAGCACAACAAGGTTAAGGACAACTGGCCATACCATTAATTTAGAAGTTAAGACCTACGCCATTCTTTTTTACAACATAAATCTAATAGTTTTTTCAATTAAATGATGCAGACGAGAGAAGATTTATAATATTAAAAAGATGAGGCGTATTATTAAAAACCGAACAATAAGTCTCAGAAACAAGGTGTAATTGACTGACATGTAATTCCATATTTTGTACGACCATAAAAATTCAGAGTTTACTTTGAAGATACGAAGTATAATCTTGTTAAAACATGGAAGTGGAGTTTTTCGCGTGACAGTTTGCAGTTGATATATTGCAAACATGTGCAACTACATAGTTCATGATGATAGAGCGACGTTTACGTCATAAACCTCAGGAAACAAGCGTCACAAGGAAAAGTAGAGAGGTGTATTCAAAGATATTTGCCACACTATTTTATTCAACAGTATATTTATTTTAGTACCAAATTCCATAGTTACTCCAATAAAATACAATTAATTTTGATATGATTTATAATGTGGAAACAGAATGTAATGTAACCACACGTAATTTTGAACCAATTTAGTTTTCAAAATTGTTACAAGTTCTTAGCAAAAATTATTTTGTTAACGGTATCACAGTTATTAACCACAAGAAAAGCAAAGTTATTGCATTCCACGACCGAAAGTAGAGTTTTGATTTCATCACATCATCAATGTTATTTCACATTTTATACGAGTAAAGTCATTATTCTTTATTATGAGTTAACTATTTTAATGTCATTATTATTTTTATATTCCGTCACTTTGTTGATTGCTCTCCCTCTTAATATATTCTTTCGTTTTAGTAGTAGATATAGTTCATGCATATTCCCTTATTTCTCACCACCTTTCTGTCATGTATAAATGAATTTTTTATGAATACTTTTTATGAAAAATGTTTGTGCATCAACGTAAAATACAGTGAAACAAAATAGTTTCCAAATCCTTAATTACCACCAAATATAAGTAAATTATGTTTTGTTTTATATCTTCTTTTAGTTAATAATATTACAACAAATCCAAAATATCCACTCAATAATACATTTCTGGAGATATTATAATATAGAAAAATCAGAAAATGTGATCTTCAGAACATTGTTTCTTAAATGTTCTAATTTTTGAAATGTCATTTGTTTTAGGATTCTATCATTCTCCGGATTTAATTTATAAAATGTGATTTAAAAGTTTTATTATCATCGCGATATAATTGATATAAAGAATCAAAATTCGACAATTTAAATTTCATAAATCTATTTTTAAACTCAGAATTTGAGTAATTTTGTAAATTGATCTACCACGTTTTTCTCTGATTATATGGGTTTAGTAAGTACAAAAGAAAGAGAGTGGCCAAAAGTATTCGTGTATCAATGTGGCAATTAATACTTTAATTAAATGTATGTCAAATGAGTTGTGCAGATCAATATTTATTTGAAATACTGCTAAAACACCGTTTCCTTAGCACCTATTTATATTATTCGTATTTTTAGTTTTCTACTTTCCAACAAAAATATTCTGAATAAATGGAAATGCTGTTTGTTTTGGCAGCCCTGCTGGAACACCACGTGATCCCACACCCACTGTGTCTACCTGCTGTGTTGAGTGAGCATCGAGCACGTGCTCTGGACAGTGAGCGTCTTACGTTCGACTGCGACTCACGGGGCGCCACCGTAGAAGGCATCCGTTTACGCGCGGAGCCGGTTCTTGCTTCCAATGGTGCGCTCTATATGCTCGACGACGTACTACTTCCTGATCGCGGTAAGTTCACGAGCATCCAGCACCTAGGGCGACGCTTCTTACGGCACCTGTAAGGATGTCTCTCTTCCCCCACCAATAATTATATAACCTTAGCTCTAGCTCACCCTCCCACCGATAAGCAAAATTTTTGTTGCTTTTTGGAAAATGGAAAAAAATGACACTCTGACTTAATTGTTCGCTCGTCTTGCTCTAAGATCGATCCTGAGTAGTTGAGTACATAATTTACAAACTTTAATGTTAAAAATGCCTTATAAAACATACCTTATAAAACGTTGCGGAATAGCAAGGGTAATACCTCACTACCCTACAGTAATTCAGTAACGGTATCAAAACCCTCCCTCCCCCTACGTAATTTATGGATAACCCCTGGATGGGAGCAAAGGAGCTGGATCGTCCCAGACTTCATCCCGCGAGAAGCCTCCAAATGGGTCACAAATATAAATATTAAATTTGAAATTGCATATACTCTAACATATTATCTCTAAAATATATGATAGGTGAGCATATTTTTGAATAAAATTGAAATTTCAATTATTTTACTGCACTGAAGTTCTGGATATGTGTATGAAGACACACACCTTAGTGCAGTTTTAATTCAAGGGTCTCCAAAAAGGCTCCCGCCTCGGGTTTCTTTAGACGTAAGTTCAAATACGAGGATCCAAAATCTTTAAAATATTATCTTTTGCTCATGTACCATTACTGTCGATGAGTTAGTCTTTCTGTTTTTCACTTGACACCATTGACATATTTAGATGGACAAGAATGAATAACTGAAAAAACTATGAGTCTTACTATCATCAAATCCACTAAAAATGTATTGCGGGATTAGTGAACCGTTTTCAACAATATGCATAGTACTTATGAAAATTCACCTCAACGTTTATTGCCTACCACTGGAAATGGTATACAGATTCATTGTATCTGTTACTTGATCAATGTCTAGTTGAATAATCAATTACTTATACATAATATTCTCGCATAAATATTGCATTTTCAAGGTTAATTTGGCTATTTCTCCGAACATAAATTCGCTGTTATATTTAAGAACTACTATTACTTCAAAATGTGTTCCAGTTTTCAATTTCACAATACTTGTAGAACACGTAAATTAAGTTATTTGATTGTTCTTAAAAATATTTGTTTCTTTCTGGAGTATTTAATACTAGTTTTATTTCTATTTGGTTTCATAAAGAGAAATGTTTGATAAATGTTGTATTATTTCAAAAGTTACCCCAGTTTTTAACCAAAGTACTGTTTTTCATAATTCTTGAATATTGCTGTGGGATAACAACTCTTCTTGAAGGCCAATGTGATGAAAATCAGTTCAATCACTTCAAGAATGGATTGAAAACGGAGATAAGGGAAAGCTATTCACAAACAAGAGTTTGGAAAATCAACACTGTATACAAGGGATTTCACATAAAATGTGACTCTTTAATACCTAAAAAATAGACGCGACAAGAAAAATGTCCCAAACAAAAAGTTAAGTTTTTTTGAAACGATCATTCATTCAAGATGATATTATTAAAATAATAGCGGAATGATTTTGGCGCAAGTAAATTTGAAAATCTTTGAAAAGTATTCATTTTTCTTCTTGATCATTTTTCTTTCAATGTTTATTTTTACTTTTCAAGTATACAGAATGAATAAGGTTAGTATTGTAATAGGTCGAAAAAAACATTTATGAGATCTCTTCGGATCTTTACGAATTGCCTCCAGGAGAGTCTAAATTTATGCGTTGATGTACAATGTCGTATGCGTGTGTGTTAAAAATTTCCTCCCCAGATAACAAACGAACAAATTGATGCTTTAAAACCAAACTTGAGATTTGATTTTAAATGCACTAGGAAATGAGGCTTTTTACTACTGTTTTGTTTTTAGAGCTCTCATTGGAAAGTTTAGTGAGGCAAACCTCAGATTTTTTTCAATATTCCGGTAATACAATTTCTTATAAACATCGTGTCTAAACTTCGATATAAAATCACGATGCAATATATGCATAATGCATACGAGAAGGCAAATGAGTAAATTGAATTTACTTGTCTCCGAAGCTCACGTTTATTTCTCAACAGTTTTATTTTGATGAAATCTTCTAAATAATATTTCGATTTTTTTAAACGTATTCTAGACCAACAGCAAGTTTGCACAAAATGAATCCTAATGAAATGAGGTATCTTATGTTCTTGAGACTTCATGACTAATCAAGTTAAATCAGCCTCAAGGGAATTAAATTTTGCTTCGTAGTAATATGATATACCACCAATATTCCTCTCACGCTTTTATACGATACTTCCAAAAGAGATGGATTCTATGTAAGAACATCAACTCATTACATCATAACTTTAATGATTTCGCCGACCTTCCATCAGGATAACGCCTTTCAACCCTTTGCCCTTAAGGTGTCTAATCATATCCTTCTAACCTTTAACGACGACCTGCGCCGTCGTTCAATATGGTGTGCGATTATCATTGCAGGGAGTTTCCGAGAATTTATATCGACCTTTAAGTTTCATGGTTATTACTTTAAGGGCTTAAAGGAAAACGTACTAATGATATACTTGATACTTCGAATAATGAATTATTTTGTGACAAACCTAATGTTGTGTAATAGATCAGTTTCACTCACAGCACTCACAGCAACGAGGAAATGAACGATTTGTTGGGCATGAAATTAGAGACGTATCCTCCTTCAAGTTAGTTTGTTGCCACTTATATCCTTCTTATTATATCATTAGGAAATTAAGGTATCAAGCAATCAAAAAAATAGGCATTGGAACAAAAGTCATTAAATGCTTAATCATTAAAAGTAATCATTAAAAATCATTAAAATCATATCTTTGAATTATTAAAGGAATGTTGAACATGAGAAGGAGACTTGTGCCGGTTCTGAGTCCAACACTGGTCGGGGGAAAGGTGATAGAGGAAGTAGGGTGTCAGGTGTCGTGCACGGGTGTGACGCTTCTGAGTCAGTGTCCTCCCATAAGAAAAACACGTGTGCCGGTTATAAGCCAAAAAACGGGTGGGGGAGGGATGTGACCTTGTACACAGATGTGCAGGTTCTCCATAAGAATAACACGTATGCCGGTTCTAATCCAAAGAGCGATGAGAAAGGGAGGTGGGGGCTGTGGGTGCCAGTTGTCGTGCACGTGCTTGTTGGTTCGAAGTCTTGAACACAGGTGTGTCAGTTTGAGCACAGAAAACGGTAGCGGGAAAGGGCGATGGGGGTGGTGTGACCTTGTGAATAGATGTGCAGGTATTAAAACAGTTTCCTCCATAAGAATAACACATGTACCAGTGTGAGCATAGAAAAGGGTTTGAGTGGGTGTGAGCATAGAAAAGGGTGATGGGTGGTGTGACCTTGTACAAATTCTAGCATGGTTTCCTCCATAAGAATAACACGTGTGCCGGTTTGCACGCAAAAAAAGGTGGGGGATAGTGTGATGGCGGTGGTGGGGTGTCAGGTGTCGTGCATATGCGTGATGGATCGAAGCCTTGAACACAGGTGTACCGGTTAAAGCACAGTAGGGGGGGATGCGCGAAACGACATGCCCAAGATGATGCAATCTTACATCACACGATTGCGTAATTATGCATCAAAAGATAACGCAATTCAAGATAACGTAATCCAGTGTTGTGCAATTTTGCATCATAGGACGATGCAATATTAATGAATCCAGGATCAGAACAAAAAAGGGTGGGGAGTTCTGACGAAACGTGTGTGACGAAACGTGATGAAGTATTGCGCAATCCTACCTCCTATGGTGACGCAATCCAGGATGACGCAATCTAACACAACGAGTATTATGTAATCTTGATGAATCCAAGATGCAACCCGCCCTCCAACACGATCCACCTGCGACGACGGTCGATGATGTACTGCACTGTTTTCGTCGAAAAAAAGTTGTTTTGTGAGTGATGGATGTGATGACGTGTGTCATGGATTGGAAGAGGGGGCGTAAAAAGGAGTAGATTGCATCACGACGTTATAGCATCCTGAATACCAACATGACAACATGTCGTTTGCTAGCGTGACATATATTCTTATTTATCAATAATTCTTTATTGTTTTCTTTATAATACTTTATTTGCGATGAGAAAGAGCATCAAGACGTTGTAGCTTCATGGAAATGAACATGACAACACAGGAAAGTACATGTAGTTTGCACACACACATTATATATATTCTAATGCACCCTTTAATAACAATGACGTGCGTTAAGATAGTTATAAATAAAAAATAAGGATTCGCTACTTCTGATGTGATTACCACAATTTATTCTGTGATTTTTCAGGCATAAAATATTTGCATAAAATGTACATGAACACATATAAATTCGCTTCTAACACAATACAGGAGAAAAAATACTCTGCAATTTGTTACGCAATATTACATCCAGCTCATTTACTACATCCGTGCTTTTACATTTACAAACTATACAATAAATCTTTATCAAAAATTCAAAACAAGCACGATATGAGCATTACTTTGTCTTTTACAGCATAGAAAAATTAACAGTTCTTTTAACACATTCTTGATTCTTCTTTCTTCTCAGAAAACAAAATTTAGTACTAGTGCAACAGTCTCGATTCCAATGAGACTTTCTCTTTTACAAGATACTAGCTTCTCACTGAATTACAGAGGTATGCAACTCCCTAATCATTGAAATCACTGCGTTTAAATGTTCGTCTCATAGAGACGTATACTCACACCCAGACTTCGTCCTTCGAGATCGTGTACAAAATCAGCTTGCCAGAAGCACGCCCCTTCTTCACAGCGAAGTTTTCGGCAGCTACACCCTACGGTGACCTTGAACCAGACGGCTGCTCGCGAGCTGTTCTCCAATCGTCCATTCGTTCGTCCTCGTCCGAGTTCGCGGCGAGTTATTACGGTCACCAACGTGCTACCTCTTCGTGTTTCATCTAATTCGTATTTCAGAAACTTTTACAACGCATTAATGGCTTCACTTGGAGCCCTCAAATGATATTCCGTACGCGTTCAGTTTTTACATCTGTCTCTCGGAAGTTCATTAATAAATTCAATCGCGAAACGGACAACAAAAACGTTTCTTTCAAACTGCGTTCTACGTTCTGCCCCACGGATCGTCATCTCCAACGCTTCCCGTAATA
>NNCF01128684.1:983582-997924 GCA_002313205.1 Laupala kohalensis
ATCTACCCCAAAAGTATCACAAAGAAAAACAGTATTACAACAACAAAAATTTATATATATTGCAGGGGGTACTCTGGAATCTTAGATCACGCGAATGCGTAGAATGCTCAATTTCGGTCTAAACATCCCTGTTTCATGAAAATGAATATAGTAAATGGATTATTAAAGAAAATGGTTTGTCTTTCACATTAAATTTTAAAAAAATCAAACCTTCAGAAAATAAAGAATATATTAATTAAGGGTGATTATCCGTTAAATGTGATTAATCAACAAATGAAGAAATTTAAATGGAAAATAAATAAATAAGAGTAGATGTAAATGAGGATAAGGATATTTCGAATAATGGAGCAAAGAAAGATAAGGAACTAATAAAATATAAAGATAAGATCGTAATACCGTATGTAAATGATATTAGCAAAGATGTGAGTAAGGTGTTAAATAACCATAACATTATTAGTATGTATACAATAATTAATAAGGTGGAATTTCTAAAGAGCCAAATTGACAAAATGGATAAAAATAACCGTAAAATGTAGTATATGCCATACCATAGAAGGACTGTGATGTAAAGTACATTGGTAAGACCAAGATAAAATTAAGTACAATGCTGAATAAACATGAGAGGAAATGTAAGAAGTATAATGATGAAATAAGTGATATTCTGAAACATTGTAGACGTAACAAGCATGAGGTGGAATTTAGGAAAACAAAAATTTTAAAAATGGAAGAAAATTACTTTAAACGTTTAATACTTGAGACTTGTTGCATCAAAACTTATGAGAACATGAATACAGAAGTTAAAATAACATCTTCACTAAAGAGTATGATGATCTATTATATTTGCTCAAAGAATAAAGATGTTCCTGTTTATGTCTGTGTATATGTTGGCAATAGATATAATTGAATCTGTTTGTAGTTACACACACTGTAAATATCTAAGTTTCCAAACGACGATGACGGAGAAGCTAACGGAACGGAACGGAACCTTCTAAAAAACCTCACTAGATATTTTAAAGAATGTCTAGAAATTTTAAATATGCAACTTATTGTAAATAACGTTTGTTTTAAATAAGAATTGATGCACTTCATTACATGTATGTTATGGAAATAATAATTTATTATTATTTAATGTGTTAAATATTATGTGTTTCGGCACACATAATTCAACCCGGTTGGCAATTACGCTTGCCCTAAGTGAGGGTACCTGCTCCTAAGCACCTGTCAGCGAGGTTACATTTGGCACCCTCTCACACCCAAAAGTGCAGGCTACGGTGGCATGCCTTTGTTTCGCGAAACACCTTTCACCAGGCAGCGCGCTATTCCTGCATCTTCTTTTTACCCAAATTTGCACGCATTAGCATTGAGCTTCCTTAGCCCGCCGTAAGATAGTGTCAGTAGACGGGCATCCCTTCACTTTTTCAGCACCTCACCTGACCTTCTTCACCCTCGTACCAACTCTCAATCGTCCACCACTCGTACACTCAGACGGACATACTTGTTCGCTCGAGTAGCCACCCGATTTCAAAGTCGGTCTTTCCTTTCTAAGTCTGATTACTTAATTATTTTTATTTAATTTTCTATTCACTTTATTATAGAGCGAGTAACGTCAAGTCGTATTGTTAAATTACATTTAAGTGCACCTTCACAAGTTGCCGCACGCGACCGGGATCTGTTCCCATTCTGTATTACCATCGTGTGCGCGTATGCTTCTTATTACTATACTTCAATTTGCGCCCGCCAACTTAGCGTGTGCATCATTGTACTCCCATGCGAGTGCGTGTCCCGGCACTTCAAGACATCCAGCTACAGACCGAAGACAACGCCAGCTGGACTCCTAAGATTGAGTATTACCATTTAAGTTCTTAACGTACTGTGCTTGGTGACAATCCACGTATTGAATATGTGTGGGTGTTCATGACTTTAACCAAGAACTGCTCCGCAATAAATGGTTACATGTGTTCCTTTTGTTATCAGTTATTTCAATTTGACTTGAAACAAGAATTGCTCCGCAATAACTGGTTGCATGTGTTCCCTTTTTTATCAGTTAGTTCAATGATTCTCTAAATGGTCTCGTCAGTGTAATCTAGAGCAGAACACTTTCTTTCTTATTACGAGACAAATCCCCGCTGATTATATCAAATTCAGAAGGAAAATAAAATATAAAACATTACGGAGTGGCATGATCTTGAACACTTGATTAAATGCACCCGTAATAAAGAACCTTTCATTCTAATAATAAGTCATTTGGTTCTTGGATATTTCTTTCACTGTATCAAACAGTACTTTTATGTAATAATGAAATACGTAATGTTGTGTTGATCAAAATGCACCATTAATATAAGGATTTTCGTTCTAATCATGTCTTGTTGACTCTTGGATATTTATTTCATTTTATCAAGCAGTAATGCTATGTAATACTTAAATACACAAGTAGTCTGTGAATTGATGGATAATGGTGTGCCAATTGTGTAATTATCTAGAAAGACTACTGATTTAGTGATACTTAGATTCGTATGTAACCATTCTGCTTAATCCAGTTTTTGATTGCACAATTGTTTCTTGTTTATGTATTTTTTAGTTCAATAAGTCAAGAGTGAATTCAATGTTTATTTCATTTATCACATACAATGTTGTGACGAAATTCAATTCATTAAATTTATGAGGGTTATTTTTGGTCTTTTCCTTATTTTACATCCCTCAAATTGCTTCCTTGGAAGCTGGTCCTCCGTCTTTATAAATCTGTTGTGTTCCGTGGCACCCGCCAGAGGATTTCCCAATCATTCGTACGTCACCCCGGAACATTATGTAAATTATAAATTGTAAATACTATTTCCGTATTTTACCATTTTGTATCGTATTTTAGCCTGCCCTGATGAAGAGATAAAAGTAATCTCGAAACGTCGGCTATCCAATGAATAACCTTGTGGAATTAATAAATGAAGTTCTATTATTATTATAATGATATTTGATTTTCAACCATCATTTTTCCAATAATTTTTANATAAAAGTAATCTCGAAACGTCGGCTATCGAATGAATAACCTTGTGGAATTAATAAATGAAGTTCTATTATTATTATAATGATATTTGATTTTCAACCATCATTTTTCCAATTATTTTTATGTGGATATGATAAGTAAATTAATGCAGTGATAGTTTTGTGAAAGTGACTGATTGTCTTTAATGTGACATATTTTTGAGTGATTATAGTGAATTTGTATAGGAACGTCCAGTACCGTGATCTCGTGGTTATAGGTCGTCTAAAACGTTTATAGTTCTTGTCTCGAAGTGTCACCAGTTTGTGAAGTGCAATATTTCTTCAAGAAGCAATAATTGAAGCAAACCGTGTACAGTTCTTTTATTGCATAGCAAGTCATTCACCCAAGTTGGAACTACATGTTAGAGTGATGAAGAGTATCAAATGCTTTGCTGAAATTAAATTAAAATTATTAAATTTCAATTATTTTTAATTCAATTTCGCAGACTTGAATAATGTCAATGCTTTGTTCAATCCCTCATTCGGCGATTATCATAAGTTCAAATCGACGTCACTAGAGTCTTGTTTTGAGAGCTCTTTTAGATTATGTCTGAAATTTTCTAGTAATTTACGTGAAAATTGTTCACGTGAACTACTTAGCACTGCTGAATTTGTTACACCCGTACCTGAGAACAATACGAATTTCAGAACAAATTCACAAAATAAGTGAAACTTAAATATTTCCCAATTAATGCATAGAAATATTTATTTTTTACCTTGTTAATAAAAAATTAAATATATTATTTGCTTTTCAGAAAAAAAATTTTTTGACACTGTTTAAAAACCACCACCATATAGTATTTGTTACCATTGATCATCTTTTAAATCAACAGCTCATATAGATGAAATATTAAATTTTTGTTACAAGTATATTGTGTTAGTTATATTAGTTTCTAAGCTTATTTGGAACGTTTATTGTATTTTTGAACGGTAAGTGGGATAAGTTTGGGTCTCCAATTTTTTTATCTACTAGCCTAAGTTACTTCTCGTTTTTGAAAGTCGTAAATAAATATCTTTCAATTAATGTTTTTATTTATTTTTTACCATTTTATCCATTTGAAACAAAGATCTTATGTCAAAAAAGACAAGTAAATCATGTAGATACACGTGTTGTTAACATCGCTTTCGTATCGCTGTCTCGTTCACATTGTTCTTGTATATAAACATAGTAATATTTGCTATTTGAGGGGTCACATTGAAAGATTCTTTATCTTTGGTAACATTTTCTCCTCTTACCTTGATTACTCATAGTGGTAAGAATAATTTATTCATTTTATCAAGATTTTTGTTATGTTAGGACGGCTTAAACATGAAAATATTAGACAATTTTTCCAATTTTTTTGTTCGCTTGTAAAATGTGATTGAAATCACTACGATGTATCATAGTTTGAATTTGCGTGAACCACGTATTGCAAGCCTGAAGAAAAAAATAAAGTAATACTACAATTTAAAATTTAGCTCCGCTGTTTCTTTATGAAGTTTCTGAATAATTTTACACTGAAGATTAAAATGAAACTTTGAGAACTGAATACTTCATTATATTTGTGGTGTACATTGTCCAATTTTGTGAAAATTACCCATATATACTACATACTTCACTCGCCAAATTGGCATACTAAATCTGCCAAATCACTCTTGCCTATTACTCTTTTTAATGTACTCTCCAACCAAGATTTTAAGGGGATTCGAACTGGAACAGTTACTGAATACGTATGATATTGGTTTTGTCTAGTACACTGGTATTGAAATCACAACCATCTTTTGAAAATGTTGTATTTATCTTGTGGTTAGTGAAAATATGACAGTTTTTAAATTTTTCTTCGAGTATTATTCTTTACATCAATCTGCCACCGAGCAACAAAATAGAAGAAAACCCTTTTCTATTTGCTTCCTCGCTGCTTTATAGGAACAGAAGAAGAGCATTGGATGTAGAAGAATAAACGATGATGTAACTATTGTAGATTTATAGCGATTCTTAAACCCATCTCCCATACCTTAGTTTAGGTGCCATTTCAAGACCATGCTCTCTCATCGTCACATTTCTATATGGAAACCGTGCTTATTGTTAGGGGGCGATAAAGTACATAGTTTTACGTTCTTACGCAGCGCGTCACTTCTTGTTGTATTTGATTAGTGACGTATTCGTTGACATAAGTATGTTGATCGAACATAAAAAAAATTCTCGAGTGTTTGTTGTGTGATTTGCACGATGCCACAGTGGTGTGAAACGAATATGCGGCTTTTGATGAAGTTTCATTATTAATTGCTCGGAAATAGTGTCTCTAAATGAAATACATGCCATGCGTTGTGAAGCAAATCTGTCGATTCCGAAAGATTACGTATGACACACATGAATTCTTTATCGGGTTCTTGAGTAAAAATTTGTTTAATATACATATCCATACCTAAAGGTATTACTGATATATGTTAAGATTAGTGTTTCTTGAAGGTTATTGTAGCTTTCTAGGGAATACTTATGTCAAATGGATAACTATAAAGAAAAAGAAAACAGAGAGGTGATAGTTGAAGTTTTTCAGAGAAAAACATACATGTTCACAGAAACATAATTCCTCTCTTTCAAAACTAAAAAAATTATTTATATATATAACAAATTACAATTTCTATTATTTTCTTTCACCTTCATTAAACAGTATGTCTTATTAACGATGATTTGCATATTAATTCCAATTTTTGGACTTGAAAATGATTTAATTCCAAATTTTGTACTCACTTCGTTGACAATGAGACAACGGCATGCACAATCTTACTCAAAATGTTGAAAAATTCGGATAACCTATTTCTGTCATCAATACGGATTTATTGATACAATGTAACATCGGTTAACATAATCATGTTCATAAGACATAAAAAAGAGTTATCCATAATTTTTTTGCGTTAAATTACAAACATATTAACATTCTATTAGTATTATAACTGGCAACTAACTTTTCATCTTATCTAGGAACTTTTGCTAAAAATTTTTGAATCCGCCTCTGCCTTACGGCCCATGATCGGAATTGATGGGATGGTCCCTTGCTTGTTTCCGCAGAGTAAATTAGTTTATTGTCCTCCATGTGGTCATACGCAATTTTGTACTGTTTTTTGACAATAAATTTATTATTATTATTAAGATGGTATTATTACCTCTAAAGGCGTAGCATCCGCGAATCAACTGAAATAAACTTAATACAACACCTTATTGAGCAGACTAGTTTATTAGGTTTTATAGATATATAATCATTGAACTTCATTTGTGCATTATCAAAGATAGGTAATGTAGTGAAATTAAATATTACTTTAATTTTATTAAATATTATATATTAACAAATTGTTAAAACTTGAACTTCATCTTAGGGTACTTTTTCAAGTTTTAACTATTTTAAGTGCATAATGTGATATAATTAATAGCACAAGTAAAGTTCAACGATTATATTGCTGTACATTTTAATCAACTTGTCTCCTCAACATGAAAGTATAATCATAAGTTTATTGTCGTGTATAAATATGATGTTTCTAATTTTGTTCTGCAGCAAAATCCGTTCTGCAGCTGATGGATGAGCGTGGGTTGACGACATTTGCAACATTGGTTCGCATCGCTGGCTTGGATGACGCTTTTGACGCCTTCCATGACTACACTGTATTTGCACCATCTGAAGGCGCTATGTATGGTGAGTCTGTACTGGCAATCGAATGATTACATCTTGAGATGTAACTTTCATGCTCAATGAATATGATTAGTAGCATGAGAAAAAGTCGATGTATCCTCTATTTAATTCCGAAGACTAATGTGTTTTTCTTCTCACGTTAGACGTGATTTCCCAAGAACCATGCACATTGCATAACGTATTTTAACACAGGAATTATAAATGTTTAGTAAAAAACTTAGCCATATATACTATTCCCCTTGGAACTTTGAAATAATCATTTTATCCGTATATCCTGTTTTTTTGAACTTAAGCTGGAACAATGACCTGATCAGTTGTTTAAGGAATAATTTGTTAGAATTTTGCCACATTAGATTTTTTCCATTATTCTCATTTTGTTGTTAAAAAGTTCCCTCCAGATTCTTACAATAATTATCTGAAATTTCTTCAGATAGTGCAAAATGCACTTGACTTGCCCTTTAAAATCCCTTCCAATAAATATTTAGTACAAAATTTATAATAAAGTAAGTAATTTATTCAGCTGGTTTTGTTTTGTACTATTAAAAAATGTTAACATTGAAACATTATAACAAATAGTACTTTTTAATATTTTATGATACAAAATTGTATCAATGATTCAATATTAAATTCAAGATTGGCTAGCCTGCTCCTTGCGTTAGATGCGGTCGTGAATGTGCACTATTTTTCAGTTAGATCTTTCTAATTAATTTTTTTTTGAATTTTTGTAATTCAGTAGTTGTATTTATATCCTAACTTTCATTGAAAAGTAAAAATTCTTTGTTCTGTGTAAGTGTTAAGTGAAAAAAACACTAAAAACATTTTGTAAGGTTTTCAAGACCGAATATAATTTCATATTGTTTTCATTCAAGTGCTTCATTCAAAGGTGTGATAAAGTTTACGTAAGTACAAACGGAAACATAAATTTAACTTATTGGTGCATTGATATTAATTATTTGGATGCATTTAGATTTTCTGGTGCGTATACTATTACATCATTATTAACTTATAAATAACGTGCTCATTTTTAAGGGTCATTTATTGTGTTGTTTTCTATATTTTCATCGTCTTTCAGTGCTCTATTCATGCTTAAACATGCTTAAAGTTGCTCGATAAACTTTATTTGAAAGTAAAACAAAGATTCAGAATTTAATTTCAAAACATATAGCGACATGTCAGTCTTATAAATATCGTAAAAGTGTTAAGTAAATGTAGACAGAAATTGATGGATTTTCGTATCCTCAGAGCATTTGCTGTCCTCCTATGTATTTTATCATAGTTAATACAAAGTTTTTAGATCATCAAATTCAAGAATATCTCAAATGGAATTGCCACGTTAACAATTTTAATTCTAAATTAAGTAAATTGTGTTACGTATTACGAATCATAGTTAATGCTGATAGTCCACATATATCCCATTTACGTATATTTTGCAAATGTTTACTCCCATTTGCGATACGGCGTTATCTTCTGGGGCAATTCCATACAGAGCGTCCAAAGTTTCAGAATCCAAAAGAGGATTGTTCAGATAATTTGTAAATCTGACCCCCGAATCTCTTGTAAACCTTTATTCAAGGAATTAAATATTTTAACACTTCCGTGCACTTATATTTATGTAACTGTCTTGTTTGTTAAGACCGAAGTTCCGAACCACCCTTGTTTCATACAAAACAGTTTTCATTCATACAAAACAATATTCGCAGTGGGAATAGTATTCATCGCCCTAGAGTGTCAACCACTCTTTGCCAAAAAGGACCATATCATTCGGGAATCTTTCTATAACATACCCAGCCTAAAATGGTTGACTGAATGGAATCTCTTCAAATCTGCGGTTAAAAGCTACCTTCTGTACCAGTGCTCCTACACTGTAAAATAATTCATTGATTTTATTAAAAATTTATATTTTTATAAGGGACGCAGCCGCAGGACGAAGGGGAGAGTGGAGTAAGAAGACAGGTTCGTTTTGGGTGCAGACTCGGGTGTTTCTTGTGAATACAGTCATAAAAGTATCAGTCGAGTGTTTGGATATTCTGCGCAGCTAGTTCGCGTGAACCGAAGGCTAGGGTAAGGAAACGGAATAGATATGAGAGATGATTGACCTGATACATTGTTGACATGTACTTTGAAAAGGCAAGCGGTAAGTTGCTATAGAAATTCGGGAGGAAGAGATTTTGGAGATAGAGCCCAGAACCACGGGTAAGGTCGTACGAAGAAAACACAGAAAAAGGAAGATACGTTGTAGTGCGCTCTCGCTGAACGAAGGAGTTCATTAGTAAGAATGTTGTTTGACGCAGGACATAGTGGTAAACAAGTAGGATTGACAGCCGAGCAATGAAGCTCATGGGTCCACAATGAAAGATGATTGACGATAGGCAGCATTAACGAGGGGACAGAAAATATCTGCGTATCTGGGGTTTAGGATGGAAGGAAGTATCAATGACGGGGGATAGATGCATTGAAATAAAGTGTCACTGGCAAGAACAAAGAGGGACGAGGGCAACCTTCTAGTATTAAATATTACCCTGCGAAAAGAAAACGGTCACGAGACTGCGTAGTGTCGTAGAAAGGAAAAACACTAAGATTTCGGTGACAACGAAGTGGTAATTAAACCTTGCTATTCGTATAAAACGAATAGACGTCATTATAGATTAACCTGCCAAAAATATTCCACATGGAGTGGAAAATGTGAAATTATTGGCCGAAGAACACCAGTACATCAAGAAGTGTGTGGCATTCTCGGTACGTTTTCGGGAAGTTAAATGGGGAGAGGCCTACTTAAACAAGGGAGCAGAGTCGCTCCTCTTACAAGACATTACTTTATTGAGATATTCATCAATTAATCAGATTCGATAAGATTTTTACATCAATCATTTATCTTTTATATAGAGCTGTTCATGATGAGTTTTGATGATGTTCAGAGATCATTATTATTAGAGTCGTTCATCAACATCATTAGCTGAGTTATTCCGAGAGAGGACTTAGCTATTTTTCGATATGATACGATGAACTGGTTTTTTGAGATGAATCGGTGTTTATCAGTCGATAGGGTTTATTTTCAAGTGTCGTCCGATCTCCGGCATAAGTTTATGGTTCGCGTGACTTCAATATTTTGAGAAAAGTAAATGGCCATTAACTTTGATTAACGCTATTAACTCGTCGTCAAGTTGAGCTGATAACAACTGCAATGGTATCATCTAACGCTACGCTGAGGGTCGTCTGGTTCTGGTAGTGGTGAAGGCGAATGGTACCTACGGGGCAGTGAAGTGAATGGTATGGCAGTACCTGGGATCATTCATCCTTAAGGAACTCGCCACGCCCACTTCGTTTTGACAACTGGTGGTCCAGCTTCAATACAAACTGTAAGGTAATCAGCATGACTAGCTGCGCCCAGCGCATCTGCTATTGCGTCAAGTGGCAGGGAACTGACTTATGCGTGTGCAACGATGCCAAAGACTCTTGTGGCGCTCATCAATGTGTAATTATCCATAATCATCAAGGACAATCAGTTATTGCTGATGATTTATAATTTTATGTAATCACGTTTAACTTAAATCTAGGCTGGAATAAATAATTAACCAGCACTATTGGTAATTGAATGAAAAGTAAAACCAATTGTTATTGTTACTACATGTGTGATTTTTGGGGGAATATGTTTGGGGAAGTGTGTGCAGGAGTAGCACAGGGTATAATTTACATGTAGTTGATGTGTTGAATATTTAAACCAATTTTATCGAAGTTGTGTTTTCTTTGAATATGTGTATTTCATTATAATAAAATGGGTCGAACCCCGACCTTTTAAATTTTAAGTAGTTACACCCAAGATTAAATGGAGTGCATCCAGTACAGTTGCTGAGTGGGCTAGGTAAGTCAATTAGTTAATTAGCATCCATAGCACCCACTCAGGTAAATATGTTACAATGTGTATTCAATCCTGGCACGGTTGTGGACTTAATTCCCGGCCCGATTTTTCTCTTTTTCCTTCAGATAGACGAGGATTTTTTATAGAGAATCTCTAGGCTCTAGCCTAGAGGCGATCTCAATTGATATAATTATTAGAGAATTTAGTGTTATTTAATAGTTACGAATTATCTACAATACTTTACGAATGATTTATAGCTTGATAATAATACGTACTTGTGAAATGACTTTTCTATGATTTATTAAATACAATATTTGTTGGTATTTGTTAATACTATAACACGTACCGAACTATTTTTTTATCGTTAGGAGTATGTTAAAATGTTAAATCCACCTCTGCCTTAGGGCCCTTGATCGGAATTGATGGGGTGGTCCTTCCGGAGATTAAATTAGTTTATTGTCCTCCGCGTGGTCATTCGCAGTTGTAAAAGCTTTTTTGAATATAAAGTTTATTTAATAGTAAAATTTATTTAAAAACTCTTAATATTTAGTTCCTACTGATTTGTATCGCGACGATGACACTTGTGGTAACAGGTGTCTCACGACGGTGACACATGCACTTACGAGAAATTTTCCATTGCGTTTTAATTCTTGTACTTGATCCTCGTTCGAAATATACAAAACTCATGAATATTTCACAAGTTAATTCAGCATGTATGTTTTGAAAAGATTTCGCTCATAAGCCTGATGGATTGTCGCTGTTGTGCAGAGTTGCCGCAAGGACGCCTGCGGGCGCTGCGCTCGAGCAGAGAGGCGGCGCGATCGTTTGTCATGCTTCATGCGACCGCTGGCCGCGTGGCGTGGGCGGCGGTAGCAGCAGGGCAGGCGGTCATGTCACTGGACGAACGTCATCGCCTTCGCCTACAGGTGGGATGCGCACTATATCAACAACAATTAACCATCCTTTAATTTTTATGTGAGAGTAAAAATATTTTTGAGTAAAAGCAAATTAATTTCTTCTATTATCTTCATATTCGTATCTTCATTAAGAACTGAACTAGTGAAAATATAATGTAACTATCATGATGTATGATAATATGAAAGTTTACTTTTATTTAGCTAGACTATTTTATTGATCTAAATACGGGTGTCAGGAAAGTAAGTACCGTTTCTTTCTACCACCAACGCAGCGCTAGTGTCATAGTTCCGTGCATGCGCACTCGTCCCTCTGGTTCATTGTCTTTTCACTGACCTCATTACTACCGGATTGTGTTGTGTTTAAATTTGTTAGTGATCGTTCAAAATGTAAAAATCTGAGCCCACCGACTGTGAAGTGCGTTCTTTAATTCTTAAACAGCACTGTGATCAGTGATGAAACTTGGGTTTGTCATGTCACTCCAGAGTCAAAACAACAGTCGATGGAGTGAAGGCACTCACGATCCCCTCCAAAAAACAAAAATTCAAAACAACGTTGTCAGCACAAAAAATCATGTGCACTGTGTTCTGGGACAGAGAGGGTATTCTGCTTGTTGAGTTCCTTCCCAGAGGTGAAACCATCAATGCGGTACGATACTGAGAAACATTGAGAAAACTACGCGCGCAATTCAAAACAGACGTGGAATGCTCAGTCAAGGCATTGTGTTACTTCATGACAACGCAATGCTGGTCCCCATTATGCTGGTGTCACTCAAAACCTTATTCAACAATTCGATTGGGAGCAGTTTGATCACCCAACGTACAGACTCGATCTGGCACCTTCTGACTACCACTTGTTCTTGAACTTGAAGCGTTATTTTGGAGGAAGGCGCTTTGACAGTGATGACGACGCAAAAAACCGTGTTCAGCAGCGGCTGTCTTCACTGACGGCATCTTCCTATGAAGAGGGCATAGAAAAGATGGTTTCCCACTATGACAAATGTCTGAATAATGGTGGCAACTATGTAGAACAGTAGTTTAGGAAATGCTCTTTCGTGTCGAAATAATTATTGTTTTGAAAAAAATGTTTTTAAAAGTTTTTTTTAACGGTACTTACTTTCCGGACACACCGAAATAATGCTAATTATAATCGGAAGTAAATATTTGATTCTTATATAAATGGATATTTTTCAGAGTTATATCATTAATAGACAAAGTGCCGATCTAAAAAATCAAATACTGCGCGTACATTCGTGCAATGGACTAAAAAAATTTAGCTTTATTATTGTTTGAATATAAGTTCAAATGACTCAATTTATTCGAAAACTGAAGGCAAAATGTAAAACATTATTATCCCGATTAGCTTATTTTTTAACAAAAAAGCCTATGAATAATGCAAATAATGATTACACTTTGTTCTACATGATATGTTCGAGACATCGACAGGTATTAACCATGACATTTGTATTTTGTCATATCCTTTGCAGTGAAGGTTTTCTTTTCAAGGCGTTACTTCTTCCGATCAATCCTAATTGATAACTTGTACTAACGTTCAACTCGAGACATCTGCCTCCCAAACATTTATCCCACACTCTTATTTGATCTATTCTTCCATGTACTGCCAAACTCTTATTACAGCTCTTCACATAAATACGGTATCCATTCCACATCGTATGATAATACTACAAATTACTTTCAGTTATAATAGAATATCTTCAATATCTTGGAAAAACCTGTCCTGGGATGAATATTTGAGGGTACTATTATTGTTGAACTTCCAACACACTCAAATATTGTCTGTTTGGTTCTCATAGCGCGTTAGATTGTATTCGTGAGAAACTCATTCGGCAAGTCGTGTGCGAAAACAATGATGTTCGGTGCCTTGCGACCATTGTTTAATTAAGGAAGACCTTTACACGTGGGAGTTCAAGTGCATGGCTATGAGGGTACGAATCGTTAACACACATACACATTACACAAATCTCCGTGTGCCAAACTAATCATATAAAAAAGTTTAAGAAATAACATATTGATCACTAAGTGATGTTTTTTTTATAATAGAGGTAGTTATTGTAGAGGATAAAACAACGGTACTGTACATCAGTATATACGTTTCAAGCAGTCCAAAATTTAGAAGATAAAAGAACTGTATTGTTTGATATATTTGAGACCCATATTCTTGGAACACCTTATAAAACATTACGAACACGTTAATAGAAAAATACTTTGGTAAAGTTTATTAAGTGAGAGAAAGACTGTGGTTCTGAGAAAGGCTTGAGTCATCCAACGTTAAAATGTTTCTTGAAACAGTTTTCGATGTTGTAAATATGTTCAGCATATTTATTCATGAACAGGTGTATTATGACATGTATGAATTGTTGTACATCTTCTCGTACACAGACTTCACACGGGTCTTCGAAATAGCACCTACGTAAATCTTTTCTTCCTTCTACACCCTTAATTTTTCTTCCATGACAGTCGAACTGTTAACGGGAAAAGGTACACATACCATTTGTAGTCAGGTTTCTTGATATAAATGTGTTTCTTAATAATTTTTTGATTAATGTGGATATCAGATATTATTGACTATTTCAAAATCCTTGCATGTATGTTTTCCCAATCACATAGTTATACTAAGTAAAAGTTGCATATTGAGAATTGATAATAATCGAGAAAAAAAATATATATATATATATAAAGGAGAGTGTTTGTATGTATGTATGTAATTTGTTTACTTTTTTGCTGTCATAGAAACACAACAAAAGAATTTTCTTACTTAACCGACACTTGGTAATTTAGAATTATAAACAAAAACAATTGAACATCATTGCTTAACAATGCCTCCAAAAAAACGTAAAGCTATTGAAAGTA
>NNCF01128684.1:1001452-1020818 GCA_002313205.1 Laupala kohalensis
CATAAAGATTGTATGTCATAAATCAAAATCATAAAGATTGTATGTATGCAATAGTTATGGGAATACCAAAATGTGGTTATTTTCAACATTGTAGAGTGTAGATCCACGGCTTTAATAAAATACGAGATGTAACTAGGTGAAATTTATTAAACAAAAAAGCCTCTCTCACCCTCGTTTCTTTCATATTTGGATTCTAGTGGCGTGAATCCGTCACAGTCCTCGGGTTGAGGATGTATAAAAGCTGGGAAGCATATGGATACTCCCGGTGTTACAATCTTTCCTATGAAAAATGATTTACATGGAAATGGTTTGTTACTATGGTAAACTCTTGATCTTTAAAGAGAGATACTGAGGAGATGGAAATCCTTACTACTAGTGGGTCTGAGCGAAGGTTTCGAAGTCATACCAACATGAGAGTACCAATAAGAAGGTCCAATACATCGTTAAAGCTCTAAATGACATACACAACAGTTATTTTGTTTTTAACATAAATGAACGTAATAATTCAATAATAAGTATAATTGAAAAGTTTATCGAAGTTATCGAACAATGAGTAGCGTCACCAGTAAGGTAGTTTCTGAACTAACTCCGTCCAGAGCGGTCTTCATTCAATCTTTCGATGGTATGTAGAGTCACCGAATGGAAAATTTAGGAACTTACCACAATTATAATTCAATTTGTACTTTGTAATTATTGATAGCTCATTTGAGGTGCCATGTTAAGAATAAAGGAACAAAAGGGATATTTAAAAAAGTAATCTTTTAGAAACAAGATACAGCGAAACTTCTTGAAATGTTCGTGAAATCATAACCCGTTTTCATCTCCATTATTAGAGTAAGTAATTGCTCTGTACACTATTTAAATTTTGCAGCATCTTCCTTTCTGCGTTGGAGCGTGGCGGTTCGGAAGCTGTCGAATTACCCGAGAATGAAGCAGGAAGTGACATTAACAGCCCTTCTCTTACGCTCTTCGCGCCCACCGACGCCGCCTTTGAGCGACTCGGTGAGCAACGCCTCACAAAGATCATGGAGGACCCACAATACCTCACCAAGGTAAAAGCACGGTCGCAGGGGAAGGACCACCGACCAATATACAAGGAATACATACGCAAGCTAATTAAAATAAAAAGGTTAAAGGAGTCATTTGGGGTTTTAACAGGTGAATTGTTTTCAGTATATTACAATTGTTGTTATAAACGTTGTTTCTTCTATTACTTTCAGTTTTTGACTTTTTTAGTAGACATAAATTGTGTTTTCAATCACAACTTTTCGACCTCCATATCGGTCATAAGAGGTGATATATAATGCACAAATTTAGCAAATAAATTGACATATTATAATACGTTCAAGGAAAAGTATTCAAAAACTTCAAAGCATTTTATTTGTACAATTTGCGTAATGTTGATAAGATAACTTATCTATTTATTAATTTTTTTACGTATACAATTACCTGATGACCAAAAAAGTCGAAGAAATTTTGTGTTTGAAAATAAAAATGAAAATACTGTGAATGTTGTTTTTCCCTTTTTATTCTTTTTATAATCTCAATTCAAACAGTTTTTGATTCCTATTTACGTTGTAATGTAACTTTAAAAACATAAACGTAAAACATGGGATATTGAAAAGGCAAATAAACATATTTTCACCATCATTTTAAAAATTAATGGTTTATCCGAGCAAAAATTCAAACGGTGGTTTTAGAAAAATGTACGTGTATGTTTTAAGACTTAGTTAAATTGAATTCATTCGCATTAAAATTAAAACTAGTAGTGTTTTTCAATGACATGACAGTAGGTAGTTCTTAAACTAAAGAGAAAATGAGAAATAATTTTTTATTTGGTTCACATGATACTTGAAAACCTATATGTATGCTTACATTATTCGCGGCTTTGCTCGCGTGAATTTTATATTTTGTCCAAAGATCCCTTCTTAAATCATCGTTGATAGTTTGTTGGAAAAAATGTTGGTCATTAGTATTGGTAGTTTACTGGTCATTTTTTTTAATTTGAATTTTATTTCTATTAAAATATTATTATTTCTATTAAAATATTATTCTATTGCAAAATATCAACGGCATAATCGTATTCCCTAGCAAGCTTAAAAAGTTAAACATAATTAAAATACAAAAATTACGTCATAATGAAATTGACGTAGAATCATTGCAAACTTTTCTTAAATGGAAAACTTGAAATTCTTCATTGTTCTAGCTTCCTCTATCTCAAGCACGAGATCTCCCATTTAACTCTTTTAAATATCAAGTAATGTGTAAAAATAAATAAAGCCTATAAATCGTAGTTTTGAAATGATATTAATAAATTTTTATTCACGCCGATCTTCCTTACTTCCTTGAAACATATTTGAAAAACAGTTGTAATATTGGATTGATGTTTCAAAAAATTATTATTAATGAAATAATTTTAAAAGATTTTTATTATAGTGCACAAATGGGCAACAGAGTGGGCAAAATAAAACTTGCTCGGAAATTTACCCTTTACAGAAAATGTTGGAAATGGCCATTGGTGACGCTAATGCTACAACACACATGAATTTGAGAATCTTGTCACGAGTGCATGAGGTGTTCGATGAGGAGAGTACAGTCAGCAGAGGCAGTAAAATCTCCTGGTCAGCTTCTGATCGCCTGATCTCTCTCCCTGTGATTTTTACCTGAGGGGAAAGTTACTTAGATAATCCTCTCACATTGGAAGAGCTACAGTAGAACATTGAAAACGTTATTGTTACTATCCCTTAAGCAGAGATGCTACGCGTGTCTCACAGTTTGATAAATTGAGCACAACGCTGCATCGACGTCAAAGGAGGTCATTTCCAGCATTTTCTGTGATGGACGGTTCATTAACAAGTGTAAATTCCGTGTCAGTCATAAATATTTCCCGGGACAGTTTTGTTTTGCCCATCCAGTAGTTTTATATTTGGTGAAGGTGTGTATGGTTCCAATCCTGATGTGAAACATTTAATACAAATATTTGTGAATTGGATTTCATCATTTTCATTCATCACATTTTTAACCATCGGAAATGTCGATAACTCTGGGAGATTGGCAGTTGCCCTGAAAGAACGAGCCGGTGGACAACACTACCGCATACCCTTACTAGGAAACATTTGCTGCAATTTTGGCTTCCCCGGAACTGTCCTTTGGAGGCATATGCACTACATTTATTTACATGAGACCTTCTTACATTAGGGGGCCATTGTGTACAAGTTTCCGTTCCTCAAAATTCCTGGAACTAATTTTCAGTTATTTATCACTTATTTGCTCATCATCGAAAGTTACAGTAACACTGAGAACTTGGATGCTTGATATCTATTCACGTAAACTCTTACAATTCAAGGTCGCAAAATTTCGAGATAAAAATTATGTTACAAAATATAGAATGGATTAGCAATTATTTAAGATTACAATTGGGTGATGGTGCAGGATTCTATTTACATAACTAGTAATAAAAATAATAAAAGTAATAGTCAGAACAGAAAATATTTCGACAGTGCTAACTCTCCAACAGAGATCCTTCCACACACGCCCCCAAAGACACAAGGGCAGAGAAGGCCATTGATGAGGAAAACATTGTCGAAAGCCACTTTGGCAGTAATAAAATATTATCGCTTCTGACTATTACTTTTATTTCAAATTGTGTATTAATTAACAATATCAGTTGATTAGTATAAGGTGATGTGTAGTTTATTTCGTACAGAAACAATACTACCATAGTTTATTTTACTATGCGTCTCTACCTCTCGCATTCAGTACTATTTTGCGGTTAACATGTTTGCTTGGTCTTCTTTTAAACAGTAATGTTTTCGGTGGGATATCGCGTTGGTGATAAATCGGGCAGGTGACTATAAAAAGTAGTTGGATCTAAGTTGTGTGTTTTTTATTTTACATGACCCGATGTAAGTTAGGACAGGGAACTATAAAAGATGTACCCAAAACTAGAGAAATAAATTTGTATTTTATGGAATGAAAATATACGTAGAATATTATATGTTCTCGTATATTTTAGACGCTGCAACACCACATGTGCGAAGGCATGGTGTCGTCGGCTGCGTGGTCGCCTGACCTCAGCCATGGGGTGCGCACGCGCCAAGGTGATCTGAGAATTACTCGTGCTGCTTCAGGAAAGATCAAGGTAATGAATACATCACGTTCGAGTTTTATTGTACCTCAAAAAAGTGACTGATGAAGTTAACCCACTTTCAAATGAGATGCAGAGTATGAACTCATTGACCAACTTCTAACCTTCCCGTATCCCATCAGTTTGTTCCTGAAAAAAAAGTATGTAGGAGTGAGAATAATTCATACAAGGCAAGGGCAGCAAATAACTAGGGAATCAAAATGTCGTGGTTGGTTTATTCCTTTCTTCTCATTCTTTCTCTTGTCGTGTTCGCTATCCCTTTCCGCCATCTCCATTTTGTCCTTTTTGTCATGACCTCGGGACTGCGCCACTATACCACCCGTAGGATCACATCCCTTTCTACAGAGAGGAGAACGTTATTCTACCGTCTAACTCTTTATTGCGTCCTATATTTCTTTAATGCTGTTTATATACCTTTTAAATTTACGGTATTTCACCTCCGTTTCGATGTTTCCTTCCCCAATTCTCTCACCATATCTTTGGCCCTCATCTGCCGTATATATTGTACCCTTCCCGGACCATAAAGCGGGCATTCCCTAAATACATGATCCCTTGTTGCAAGGAAACATTCATACCATTCCCTCAGTGTACATGTACAATCATCTTGGTGGTCATTCCTGAGGAAAAGAAACAAGACCTTCTAGATTCAATGCCGAGACGTATATCCACATCACGAGGTGTGCCTTTGCGCATCGAGGTGGAGGGGTCGTTGACCAGTCAATGAAACGCCAGATATTTCTTGAGAGGAAAGTTAAAGGTGCTGTACAGATTTATGTAATATGTTTGACTGAGTTGTAAGCGTGAAGCGATATCCTAATTCTTGCATATGATTGGCTTGCACCGCACATGCTCGGGACAGCCACATCTGTCTTATGCACTATGTATCCACCTTGTAATATCATGAAGTCGAGGCAACAAAGGCAAAAACTTGCAGCTCGGCGCACTGGCATCTTCAAGTTGTGAGCGAGTATCTCTACGGGAAATCAAGTAGGTGGTGGGTGAATGTCATCGTGTTGAGCGAGCATTGTGGTGAGTTACTAATAATCGCCGGATAGAAGTGCTACTCTCGCCCATAGTGGAGAAAGATTAGGTGTGCTATTGCGCATGAAGGTGGGAGGAGACGTTGGCCAACCGGTGAAACACAAGACATATTTTGAGAGGGAAGTTAAAGGCGTTGTACAGACTTTTGTTATAAGTTTGACTGAGTTGTAGGCGTGTAGCGATATCCTAATACGCCAGCTCCGAAAAATGTCTTCAATATGTTTTACTTACACTGCGCATGCTCTGGACGGGCACTCCTGGTCTTATTCCATTATGACTGTGGTCAGCTGCAAAGCCAGCATGTGGTATTCGTAATGTTGAACTGTATGATTCGTACTTAACATTTGTTTTTCATTATTACTTCATTACGTGGCAAATTTTACAGATAGAGTTATCGATTTTGTGTAATCGAAAGTAAATTGCACTTACATTATCTTTTATTCTGTAATCGTGGGTGTTCAATAAATTAATCTTGTTTTGTTTGCTACTTTCACAGGTTCAAGAGGCAACAGTTCTGCGATCTGATCTCATGACAACGAATGGTGTGATTCATGTTATCAACCGTGTGCTGTTGCCCGAGAGCTGAGAATTTCTAAGAGCGAGATATTAGTAATTAATAAAATTCTCACGCGCAAATCATTATGCTTCCCAGACTTTCGCATAATAATTTTTTTCATTTAATTTTTATAAATAATTCAAAATTCATAAATATGAATAATTTTTCATAATATAAATATTACACTAAGTATCTCAAGTACCTACCCAATATTTTCAGAAAGCAAGAACAAACTAATGATATAACTTTAACCACTGAGAATTTCTCTTAATTAATATACATTTTTTGTTCTGTCCGTATTTCAGACTGTTGTGTGTTCGCATCTGTATAACACAGTCATGTCTCTCACGTTATGCCACTTCTCAAATGAAGGAATGAGGCTTTGCTATGAATGTGAGGAATATTAAATTAGCACAAGATTCTTTCGTTGATTTGTCGCTATAATCTAAGCCATTGAATGTGAATATATTTCCTGGTAAAAATATCTTCTAAATATTCTCCTAGTTTTGTTTACTTCAATTTTCTATTAGACACATTTTCTTGTTCTTCTGATAACTTGTTTTGCTATTAACAAGAAGATATCAAAATTTGGTTCTAGGTGAGAATTGGAAATAAAAGATAAAGTTGTAATGTTGACTTCTCTTTTCCCTTTATTCCCTTCCTTCAGTTGGTGTATTGTTTACTTCTTGTGTACAACTTTGCATGTATTCAACTTGAAAACGTATTAGCTTCGCAGGGTCGGGTAAACAATTAATTTAACGTTCGTGTGTTGTAAACAATTTCAATATGCTGGATCAATCCAATTGTATAGATTTGCCTAGTGGACCAAAAAACAAATTCAACTTAAAATGAAACGAGATATTCTATAAATAAATGCAAAATAAGATTTTTGTTTCAATGGTATAAATGGTGAGATGAAAAAGACAGGTTTTTTTCTGGTGAGTCATTATTGCATTTTAATTTTCATTACAAATATATTATCCTTCTTACTAAAGATTTAAATACTGTGTATTTTAATCTCAATGATTTACGAATGCAATGTTGAAGTCAGTTTGTAATCCATAAACCTCTTTGAAATCTACGATATGTAATATAGCTGTTCAAAATTATGCAAGCTCTACACTAAGCTCATATTTTCGGACGCATTTACATCGTAAAGGGTGTCTTAACTTAATAAACACAATTATGCATATAGTTCTGCAATATAAAAGTAAAATACTCGTTCCTTTCAAAATATAAATGGTAATTGTTGAATATTGTGCAACATCTCAATTCTCTGAGAAATATCCGAATGAAGATGATTCTAGTATAAAAAGAGAAGTTGTACAAAAAGAAATAACATAGTTCATCAATGATTTTACAGTAAAGTTCGATAATATTTGTGTTTCAATCATTTTCCAGAATATTTATATTCTTAATTATTATACTACAAAGGGCAGGATTAAATATAAGTTTAAAGCTTTAGAAAATTCGAAATTAATTATTAATTTGGGAGAAATTATGGTTGATAATTCGTTTCATCTAAATAAAATTGGGCTCTGAATAAGTATCTTTTTACTACTGAAGTATTATAGGTCAGGACATGAGAATTTCTTGGTATTTGAAATTCTGTTTAAAATTATCACCTTACTTACATCATATGAATGAAATCAAAGATCAGTGTACTCGTGATTTATGCGATATAAAATAATGTATTTTATTGGATTTACGATAACCCCCAAAGAACTCCCTCTCTCGCTACGGGCCCTGCAGTGTAACTTAGTTTCTCGGAGGGTAGAGCTCCGCAATAACTTAGCCTTGGCTCAAGGAGGAGATGATGTGATCAATATACCCCAGCCTTTTTGACCCCCTGGACGGACCCATTAAAGTAAATGAAAGAAGTAAAATAATTTTACAGCGTACAGCAGTTTAGATAGGTACGGATGTTGCGAGAAGTGTAAAAGAACTCATCGGGATTCGAGTCCTTGTCATTCAGAAAGTCCTGTTATCCATATACCATCTCATTACTCATTGCGTCACATTACACCTCCGGTTCAAAGCGAAGAGGCATTATTGAAATTCTTTCTCGTGAATGGATTCGTAAAGAGGGATAGAAGTGTACTGTTTCGTAGAAGCACTTAAAATATTTTCGCATCTCTATCACATGCTTTCACCTTCCTGACATGAACGAGAGTGAGGTCAGTTGCAGCAAGTGCCCCGCTCCTAGCACGATTCCTACCCGTGTCACGTAGCTGACCTCCAGCAGGAGGATGAAGGGCCCGTGGAGGCAAACGTTGTGGCAACGGGGGTGGCAGACACAGCAGG
Organism: Laupala kohalensis; assembly: GCA_002313205.1. Taxonomy (NCBI): domain Eukaryota; kingdom Metazoa; phylum Arthropoda; class Insecta; order Orthoptera; family Trigonidiidae; genus Laupala; species Laupala kohalensis. Next base: position 1,009,501 of record NNCF01128684.1, read on the forward strand.
GGCTGTGTGATATTCATGGATGGCTTTGATCCGAAGCGGCTTTGCGCAGCGTCGCGGTAATGACCGAACCGCCCCTCGGGCCTGCTGCCGCCGCCTCTGCGGCCCTGTCCTGCTACCCCGCGTTGACCCCAACCATTACAGTTCTGTTGCTTCCAATCGCGAGGATAAGGGAGGGCACGGAAGATGCGTTTAGGGGGCGTGAGTGACAGGTGTGGATGAGCGGATCGGTATTGGGTGATACATCGGCTCTTAATCTGATAGAATCACGATAGATATATGAAAGCATTAGAAAGGGATGGCACGTTGTGTAGTGAAAGGGCATCGGTGGTACTGGAGTCACGTGCACGGGCACGCAAATAGGGGCACCTCAGGCGAAGGAGGGAGCTGTGATTTCCCTACAGTCCTCCTGCCATCGCCCTAACCGCCTCCGTGGCCGACCTCAGTCTCCGAGCACCACCCACGCCGTCTACTTAAGGGAAGCGTCGCTGCAAGGGTGTACTTTATTAACACGTCATGTTGACTCATCCAGTTCTCTCACGTTTTGACGTTCTCACACTAATTCAGTTTTGAAAATGCATGACTGGGTATTTCAAAATACTTATCAGAGACAAAAAATTGAAATTTTTATTTAAGTGAATAACGATATTAGATCCGTAAGATTTGATAATAGAACGTATTCATTAAATAACTTCTTTGTATTTTATAAATTTCGGGTATTTTATTGATATTATTACACCAATCTATTTTTATTCTTCGGTTGACGTGGAAATGGTATATATCTGACTCTGCCTTAGGGCCCTTGACTGGAAATGATGAGACAATCCATTGCTTGTTTCCGGAAAGAAAATTAGCTTGTCTTCTAAGAATGCAGTTTATATCTGTTCTATTGGTACTAAATTTATCATAAGTATGCAAAAAACGAATAATGATGTTTTTCGCCATGTCTGGAATGATTTATATACTAGCACACCAAATAAAATAAAGAAAAAGACAACCATCATTCGCTAGAACACACATACTTTTTTCAAATGTCATACACACAAAACGGAAGTATCTATATTACGTCAGACTATTATTTATCAGCCTCTGATCATTTCATAGTTATTTCTCTTTATATTCACCGAAATAGTGATTTTCTTGTTCAAGCTTTCATTGTGTAATTTAGAAAAGTAAGTTTTAAGCCAATTATTATAGTACTACCTCATTCTAAAAAAATGAACAATTTACGATTCTGAAAAGACATTTTTACTGCGCAAAGTAAATACATACATAGGTACCGAAAATATATTATTTTTCCAAACACTATAAAATTTATTCCTTCAATTTGGGGGTGGAACTTGAGACCGATAGACATCCACCGCAGACGTCTATTATTATAGAACCGCGTACCTAATGAAATTACAACCATGTTATCACAACATAGAGAGCTAGAACGAATGTTGAAATTAAGCAACTGAAATTAAATTTTATCCATAAAAAGCTCAATTATATTTTAGTATACAGTGCTATTTTAAAATTTTCATTAATTCATATATGTTCAATAGAATACCACCGCATTATCGTTAATGAATTACCGTGTTCCTAAGAACAGGTCACTGAGCAGAAATGTCAAAGATCCTGCAGATAATTAGAGTTACCACCTCGAGGACCAGACCGTTTTGCGTTGAAACTTCTAGTTGTGCGCGAACGGAGGCAACAGAAGGTCGATTCTGTTACATAGAGTAGAAGCGAGAAGCTCGCGATGACCCATCGTCTGATACTTAGCGGGTGAAAGAGAAGAGGGTGTTTGAAGGAAGGATAGTTGGTTAAAGCCGTATGCCCAGCACGCCACCGTCCTAGCGCCTTCGTATTACCATGCGGTGTCCCAGAGAATTAGATTGGAGGCGCCGCATCGGGTCTTAATTGCGTTGCGCGCCGCCAGGCAGCAGCACGCTCTCCACTAACATCGCCGTCGCCTCCGCTACCTCATATAGCAATGCCAGTTAAGCAAACATGGCTTCGTTTTTACACTTTCAATGCGGAAATACACTTCGTTAGTTTTATGGAACCATTTTATATACACAGAAATATCATACACTGAAACACAAGTTAATATCACAATTGGAGAAACATATCGCAAATTTTTTCTCTCTCAATATAATCAAGACTTATGTTGAGACCCTTTGGACTCATACGAAGAAACAAGTAGTGCAAAACCATTACACTTACTAACTAACATACTTTTTACCGTTTCAATAAAGTTAAAGTACAATCTCTCCAAACAACACAAAAGACCATAGCATACATCGTTCACAATTCAAGAATTATAAACTATTGTAAACTCGTTGAAACACTCCAAGAATTGGAAAAGCATGTAAGAACTCTCGTAAACCAATAACTATTCGAGGACCAATTCAAGTAGATCAAATTAAACTAATTTTATTTGGTATGATTGTTTCAGAGACTTAGCTGAAGATAGTTCAGACAACTTTGTAATTTGTCGTATAACTTAACATTTGCTATCAGTTTTCGGTTTCCTGACATTGTTTTATCGTTCGTAAATCTTAGTTTCCAGTTTTTTAAACAATTATTCTCTCTGTATAAAAAATTTAGACCGATAAATAATTTTCAAGACTCCTTAAACAGTATTCTGATGAGAAGCATCAGTACAATTTTTTTTACTGCACCAATACAAAACTTTTCAGAGAAACACACACACTCAGATGTCACTGGGGCAATATCACAATATCAATTTCAGTTTTGTTCAGAACAAAAATGAGTTACTCTGGTTCAGGATTTTCCAAATGTTAACTGTCACATAAATGAATATAAAAAAGTTAAAATTATTTTTACTCCAGCGGAGTTTTGTTGAGAACAAGAAACAAACGTAACAATATGCAACATGAGTTACTCGTATTAAAAGCGAACACCTCAAATATCTCCTAAAGAAATGAAGACATCGAAGTGCAGTTTTCACCAAGAAACATCGTTAAATTAGCTATATAGAGTTAATCATTTAAAGTATTCAAGGATCGTAGCTTACTTTATTTGCGCAGATATTCACGCCTTCATTGTTTTTTTTCCTGCAGCGTTATTGTGACTTTCATGGATCTATATTTTGTCAGTACTGTTTTGAATTATAACCAAATACAATGTTATAATATTAATTGAATTTGAACGAACGACAGCAGCGTATCCCGCCGGCAGCATTTAAACATTTTGGATTATCATTAATGGGATCAAACATTGTCCTCGTTCAGCCAAAAGGTCTCGTATCCGCTTGAGAAATGTTACTTCCTTCCCATTCATTAAATTTGGAAATGAGAAATTATTCGCAGTGTTGCTCCTGTATTTTTATTCGTTTAAATTGAATAAAAGTTAAATTGTTGTATTTGTCTCTTCTTGGGATTCAAAGCATCACTGAAAACAATACAGTTCCATTTCAAAAACCAATAACACAGTAAATATTTCTGCGAATAAAATATCTACAAATCATTTGAATAAGACATATGATTAGTCTTTTGTCACAACTTATCTCATAGAGTTGTCCATTTACTGCTCTGAGAGTTCACTATCACCGGACTAATATCTCATTGCTCCGCGCGAGTTACCAACAGCAACGGGAGAGTGCAGCAAGTAAATGGAACATCTTTGGTGCATGCAGGATGCACGTTTCGACACGGTCATCGTTAGCGGCAAATATTAACGAGACAATAATAATTGAATATACACAATCACTAATTTATCAAGAAATAGCCTTTTCGTATTCATGTGTATATAATACAATATTACTTGCTCGCCATAATGTACTCGGATTAACGAAACTAAATCCATCATCGTAATAATTCTTTCTCTTTTGGAAAGGACAACTCTTGATCTTTATTTGAGGAGCTTTCAGACGAGGACACTATTTGCCATAAACTCGTAGCATTCATCATCGATACGTTATCCACCTAACTCTACTCACAAGCACTCACAAGCACTCACAAGCACTCACAAGCCTCACTAACCTAACCTCAACAAGCCCAGTGTAGTCCCCTCACTGAGCAAATTGTCAGAGCAAGTCCGGTAGCTCTCAGTGCGTGGAGAGTGCACTCCGATAGATGTATGGAACAATCACAAATCATTTGAACTGCAACTTCTGTCAAATGGAACAACATTTTTTCATTAGGGGTGCTCTAGTGCACACTCAGAGCAGCAAATGGAAAACCCCATTAGTGAAAATCAGACTTCGATTACAATATTCGTTTATGATGTACTTGAAGTGCTCGTTTTTACTGACTCGACGTGTATAATTTACGAAAATAAATCATTAGCATAATATATGCATCTTATGACATCATCATAAAATTAATTTCATTTTTACAAGCTCTTCATTAAGAACATGATTTAATTTGATTAAATCAGTTTAATAACTATTCTAAATTATTGAACTTTCCTTAAGCTAGCTCATACGAAGAAACAAGTAGTGCAAAACCATTACACTTACTAACTAACATACTTTTTACCGTTTCAATAAAGTTAAAGTACAATCTCTCCAAACAACACGTATTCTAGAAGCCACTCCGACAAATGAAAAGTTTCAAAACTGTAGATAGCAGAAAAAAATTACACCACAAGCTACTCCAAGATACCCGGACCATTTATATACAAATCCGGTTGGATTAAAACATAGCTACACTACAAGGCAGAATTGCTGAAGATTGTGACTTCTGAAATGCTAATATATTGATAATTATTGTGTGGAAAAGTAATTTTCTGTACCGTGTTTGGTGTATTATGCGTGTCTAATGATATTTATTTTAGTATGTAGTTGCAACATAACTATTACAATTATGTCCTTAGAAATGAAATATAGTTTTTTTATAAATACACAGAAAATAAAAAAATATCAAGCGTAACATCCCTCCCAAAATATTCCAGTCTACTACGCATACTAAATCCACGTATTTTATGGACAGGAAGTCAGTATGCGTATTCATTATGGAAACGTCTTGCTTCAAAATAAAACATCAAGTTCCATGCGATCCCACAACGTCTGTTGACATGTGTATATTTTTCAATGATTTATTCGCTGGGTTACATGTGTTGTACAAATATTCCTCTTCTTCATCAAATAATAAATCACAATGAATTTCTATTTCTGTCGAAACGAAACAAACAGAACATCAATTCATCTCGTAGTAATTAAGATTCCTGGTGGGATATATTTGTATAATCATCATTAATTATACTTTAAAAGCGAGATTTATTGTCCTTAAGCCTGTGAAAAAATTATCAATTTGAAATAGGGCAATGCAAAATCATTCTCCTTTTGAATAATGACATGTAAAATGCTTAAAGATAAAAAATAAGCTATTCAGATAATGACCTTCATAATCGAATACAACAAAATATACAAGTAAAATAGAAAACTATCTGTACTATTACACAAACTATTTGTAAAAATACAAAATCCTTGCAATTTCACACATTAAAATGTAACGAATCATTGCATGCAACTTAACACTCATGTACTATGAGATTATCTTAATTAATAATCTACTTCGTCAACATATGTTCTATTTCAGTGAGTGAGGGTCATCCATGTCTAAGGAAAATGATATAATTTGGGTGTAAGAAAGAATAGGAGTCTGCCTTCGTCATTCCTGCAAAAACTCAAGAGCTGCCTCAGGACATGTCCCGTCGCGTGCAATGGAACGCCGTGAACGCCACAAGACGGATAGCACAATAAAGGGCTAAGGGATGGTCTCCTTAGCCGACGTGGACGTCCCTGCCAGTCGCCCTTGTGGTTTCCATTGTACAGAGGTTTGTCCGGTCTCCGAGGTTTTTTGCAGTTAAACCGTTACGCAGAACTGGGTTTGTAAAATATCACGTAATAAAACGACAATAGTCTTATTTTCTGGCTCCATTATAGCTAGAGCATTCTACTCGAACTATAACACAAATATTTTCACCAAGTAACCCTAGAGTCAAATGTATGCACANACAAATGTTTGCACAACCATTGCTTTATCTCTTCTATGTTGACTTGGAAAATTGAAAAGTAAAAAAGTTATCTCATCATACAAATTCTACACTTACAATTCTTTAAATGTTCGCTTTATTTTAAATAAAAGCAAGAGATACACTTTCCTTTTCAGATAGGATGTCTTATTGTGCTCTATCATGCACCCATATAACTTGTTGAAAAGGAGAAAATTCCGTAATTGTTTCCATTCTTTAGAATACACATATATTCAAAATTACACGAAAAATGTCTGAATCTATACGATATCAATTAAACCATAATATGAGCAATATTTTGATATGCAAGATCGTTATATTCTAAACAAATTTTCAAAAGTAAGATTTCTAATATTGAATGTTTAGTTATTTTTGACTTTCACTAAATTTTAATACAAAAAGTAATTTCTGTGTACATATGGAGAAACGATCTGTGTCACATTTAGAATGAGCGAATAAAAAAAAAAATCAAGTGAATCACGTACATCTTTCTGACACACCTTTCCCTGGGAACGTTATAAATATTAATTGGAAACAATGATAAGTGTAATGAAACTTTTCTATGACGGACACTCATGGGACTCAAAATTTGTCCACTATTTGCAGTCTAATTTTTGGAATGTTAAACGACTTGGTAGAGAAATCAAACAATAACAACATATTAATAAAAAAACAATATTCCAAATAAATCTTAAAAATACAAACTAAGGTTTTGTACTTAAAAGGAAAGAAATGGGTAGAAATTTTAAATTAATAAACATTCAGAAAGGATAATTAGTAATTTTCTTCTGCATTGTCTTATTAACTGTTGTTTTCTTTGAGACTTTACAGAGGTGTGAGAGTACCACGCACGATTTCTTCTTTGGATTATAAAATTAACAATGATATCGGAATTCAGAGATGCAGCTTCGCCAAGTAGGTAATTTTACACCGCAATCTGAAATTGTTCATTCATCATCTGATGCCCTAAAATCAGTTTTTCTATATTTCTTAGCTACTTCCAAAACGTTTTTTTAAAATATGGGACTGGATATGGCATTTTAGATACTGAGCACAGCAGAACACCCCACAAAAATAACAACAGAATAATTCACAAGTCGCCTGAAAGAAAGGGTTCAATTATTTAAGATATTATTGGTGAACTTTAATACCTATCGCAGTAGGTTTATTCTAAGAAATTAGGTCAAAGCGTTCGTTAAGGGAAGTTTAACTTTTATAGAGATCTATGAACTGTGTCAAGTAAATTATACATTGAAATTCATAGAATTTATAAAAACCGATGAGTTATTGAACAAATATTTACATTATATACTTAAATTTAATTTCTTACTTTCCAAAAGATTTATGCATAGTAAAACAACAAAAGTGTGATGTTCTTTAAAACAAAAACGCAGATATTTCGTAGAAATAATTGATGGAAGTGAAATGGACCTGGAGCTCCCAACGTGAGCGTCACTGCGTGGCACATTGTACCGTGTGACCGATTCCATCCCCTTCGTTGTGGTCCTCTTCCGCCCTGCGAGCTTCAGGATCAAAGTCCACCAAGTAGCATTCTTCTCCGTCTGTGATGGGCAGGGGAGGTCGCTCTGGGAGACACACCTCTATTCTCGCAACTGTTTCTGGAGGCAATGACGATGGGAAATTCACGAAGAATCGAATTATGAGGCGACCTCTTTCGAATGGATTTTTGTAGCAAGGCATTCCTTCATTGAGAATGCATTTAACATCCCCATGCTTTAGAACCTTTCCAGGGGGTGAAGATACAATAAGATTTCGAAGATCTAATGTTTCAATTATTCTCCTAAATCCACATAGACTTTCAATGAGTTCCAAATTCATTGTCATGATCAGGTCCATACCCGATCGATTAAAAATATCGTGTTCCTTTTCGTTCAGAATAATTATGATGTCTCCGGCATCAAACCCGGGCTCCTGGTCTCCTGCTCCACGAAAAGTGATGCGTTGACCGTCAATCATTCCCTTGTCAATATGGACCTCTAGTACAGTATGCTCTCGAACAACTTTGTTTCCCATACACTTGGTACATCTATCTTTTGGTTTTATGACTTCTCCTGATCCTTGGCATTCGGGACATGTGGTATGTACTTGTTGAATAATAACAGGCCCTAGATTTTGTATGGTAACGTGTGTCCCAGTACCTCGACATGTGGGACACTTATCCACCTTTCCTTTCTTCCCTCCTCGTCCTTGGCACATATCACATATGACATTCCTTTGGAGTTCGAGTTGCCGAATTGCACCGTTGTAAAGTTCCTCTAATGGAACGCTGAGTTGATGAATCATATCGCGTACTCGAGGTTCCCTCCTCGCCTGTGGCGATCTTCTCAACCCACCAAACGCATTCCCGAAAAACAAATCGAAAATATCCATGGGGGAAGAGAACCCTTCCGGCCCCATTCCACCTTCTTTCAATGCTTCTTCTCCGCCTTGGTCATACACACTTCGCTTATCGGGATTCGACAATACTTCATACGCTTTCGAAATCTCCTTGAACTTTTCTTCTTCATTGGGGTTCTTGTCAGGGTGGTACTTCAGAGCAAGTTTTCGGTAAGCCTTTTTAACCTCTTCGGTAGTACAGCTTGACTTAAGTTTAAGGACATCATAGTAAGTTGTTTCCTTCACCATGATTCTTTTCTTAGATGACAATTATAAAATGAAGTGACATCTTTAACTGCAACTATACTATGGTGCGTAGCTAAGGAATCGCCAGAGCACTGTTAATCAATAACACCTCAACAATGTGAGTATGAAACACAATTTTGTCAATGATTCACATGAAATGTTTTGTTATATTTTTATACTATTAAACGATTCTTTAAAAAATATTTCGACACAATTTCACAATTAGCTCTAAGGCAGTTAAAATGATAAATTTGATATATCTAAGGTTTCAGCATTTTTAAACAGTTTATCCGGATTAGTAAAATCTAGAATATCTTTTGAAAACTAAATGATATTAATGTTACTACGTGACAGGTTAAATATTATTGAGGTCTTATTTTGAATAGCTCACAATGATGTAAGGTTCTGAGGGATAAGTGCTTAACTCAAATGATATGTTCGACTAAATTTTAGATGAAAGCATATTACATAAAATATTAGGGAATGCATCATACATTTTAATCATACATCATCATGAATGTATCATATCTTTTTTTACCTTCAATTAAAAAGTTACTTCATTTTGGGCCTAATTTAAGAGCCGAAAATATCACGTATTAGTGCCTAAAATTCAGAGGTCCAGTGAAACAAAAAATCAGCACTAAAAGATCACGATAATCATTGAGTCAGCAACAAGTCGACGAAAATCTTACATTATTCACTTCATCGATCATGATCAATGGCGTCGACGCGAAAAATGGGAAAAAACAAATATACGTGCGTGCGAATAAGAGTACAATAATCCCTGTGTACTTTATCAACAGTTTCTTCTCCACTCCACTGATATGACTAACAACTACCTTCCCACATGAGAAGTGACCATTATTAGACCCGATTGTCGATCTTGTGTCAACATGGACTCCACAGAGGCGTGTTTGTAGGAGACTGGGCAGCCAATTGCGATCGATGGTTCTCTTGCTGCTACTTAGTGAATTACGCTCAGGGACTTACACCTGCGTTCGCGTCAAGCTGCTCATAGCCACAACGCTTCCGGGCCGCACCCTTTGTTGCTCTTTGCATGTACTTCCGCAATGCGATTACTAAAGAAAGGTGTTTCCATCATTGGTGCATTTCTAACCAATCAATTCCATCATTTTTATTTCATTGCCCAGAGTCATTCCACGAGTGGATAAAATAAGCAATTACTTAAAGAAAAACATTTAGATTTCAATATTGATATTTTTTGTCATATTTGCATTCCTCTAAAGACGATCATTTTGATGTAAAAAAATAACATCGATATCGCTGTTTATTTTCACCTTTATATCAATATCAAAACTAGATACAATAATTGAGTCAAGAACTAGCTCAGACTCATCTTAACCACTTATCAAACATGGAACAAACATATACACACGTGAAAAAAATTAATAGGAACCTTGGAACTTATAATTCGCCAATTGTCAACATATTTGCTAGCTTTGGCTTTAAATTGGTCACTTTTGAAGACAATTTACTTCTCAGAACTAATCTTCCTAAAACACAACATATTGATAACTATGGAGGTTGCCAATTCATTGTTTTCAAAACACTACTCTATTTATTTCTTTAACCCCTCTTCACTCTTCAGTGGACATTATTTCCTAGTTTAATTTTTTTCTCTCATTTCAACAAGTATATTTTTGAGAGCTATAAACGTATACAATCTTGTACACATGGAATACAAATTTGATACTGACTCTGACAATGTTGTAAGCTAAATATATTATGTAAGTTTTTTAAATACTTTACATACCTCCTGCCTAACATTCTTTTCAGGGGAGCAAAAATAAAAAGTAGTGTGTCGCACACAATTTAGAAGTTACCGTAGTTTATGTAGTCATTGCAATGAATAAAAAATTATGTACTTTACACATCGTCCTTTTATTTGTTAGAATTTTTCAGTAAAATTTCATGAATCTTATAAAAAATGCTGTTCAGATACCCCCATTGGTAGTATTAGTTTTGTACACAAGATTATTTTATGTTTCGACCAACACGACATATTCATGAATGATACCTTTCAGTGGGATACATTTTACGAGATGCAGTAACTTCGATATTTACGAAGAAAAAAATCTCATTTACCAAATATTGATATGTCTCACTGTTACATAATGAGCACGTGTCTGTTATGATGACATTGTATACCACTGTCGCGTTTTTGAATGTACTTTATTCTCTGAAAGATGAAACTATTCTAAAGTTTTGTTTTCTAAGTAATATTTTAACACGATATTCATTGATATTGCTAATAAAATATTATTCGTAAAAAAACTTATAATGGTTTTTATTGTAATAAAATTCTCGTACACCGAAAATTTTAATTTAACTGCGATGATACAATTGAACGTTTATACTCCTGGTCATGCAAAGAATGCTTTTCAGCTATTCCATTCAATTATTTCAGGTATAATTGGTGAACTTTAATACATATAGCATTGTATATTTATTTAACAAATCAGGTAATAATGAATTATTGTTTCTAAAATATGGATATTAAGAAATTTTTCATTTAGACGTATAGAAGTGTGTTGATACTATTGTATTTTTTTCATAGAAATAATGAGTTAATGCATATGAAATATTTGCAGAACATAGTAATGCACCGAAAAAATAGTAAAGTTCTCTAAAGTAATATTATTTCGTCAACCCCCCGACCTCCCCCCCCC
>NNCF01128684.1:1021362-1049311 GCA_002313205.1 Laupala kohalensis
TAGCCCTAATAGCGTCGGGATCGAAAAGAACAAGAGGTGACCAAGGGAGGTCAGAAAAGAGAAAGGAAGGAGCATGGCACAAGTAAGTGGAAGTAATGCCAGACTCAGCTCGGGGCCCCGTGTTCGCCAAATACGTACTTACTAGATGTAAGTCCCCTGGGGGGAATGTAGAACTTATCCACTATAAGGGAAAAGGAAGTATTTTTGAGGTAAAACCTCCAGAACAACACATTGTAATACCTCCTGGTAGTCTTTCATTTCGGAGTAATGTTTAGTGGAATGTGCAACAATATTCCATTGGATTGTACTTGTTGATTATGAGCGCTGATAAGCAGCGTACAGCTCAGTGTTAAACACGTTTCATATTATACGAAAAGGAAAACCACTCATATTGTGTGCATGACCTCTTTATATTTTTTATTTCCAGACGAGTGGGTTTGTTACAATACCCAATCTTGTGTTTGCTTGCACTCCTATGAGGAATGATCTCCTTGAGATAATAACAAAGTTTCCTTATATCCTAAAATGGAGTAACTGGTAAATCACATCACAGTAAAAATATTTGGCACAGGATCAGATAATAATTGATCGCATTTATAGCATATATAGTTAATCATGTTACGTCGAATTAATCTGTTACCTGGCGGTGAGGTTCACCGTAATCTAGGAGATTTCTAAGCATATATAGTATTATCAACCATGATGTTTTGCGAGTAATCCATTTGCTTGTGATATAGTTTCAATCTCTCATAAATTCAATCCATATTTATTGTGTTGTTTACGAGTGTCTTTCATGACTATATAATTAAATTGATCAATTTTGCTACCTGATTCAGACTAAAAACTATATTTGAAATGCAACGTTTCGTCTTTAGTTTGCGACTTTAGTATAGTATCCTAGTAATGTCAAGAAAGAAATTACATAAATTCAACAACAATTAATAACAATGAAACAAGAAAAAGTATAAATCATCCAAGAAATTATCATAATATTGATGAATAAATACCCGATTGTTTCTCTATGTCCCCACGTAAGTTCAAACTCTCCATTGTGGTAACATTTCGGACAAGCAGCGTTGCAACCTTTACATTGCAATCTTCACAATATCATATGAATTAGACTCATCTCTTCCATATTATCTCTTCTGTCTTTGTTTTAGTTGCTAGCCTATTCCCATGTTGGATTGTCGATACTACTTTTATATTTTCCGATTTTATAACTCCCTTCAACAATGGGATGACAAATCTGTTGTAAGGTAATATTGCATAAATAGTTTCCTCACGTTGATGTTAGCTTTTTTGCAAATTGATACAGTATTTTCTTAATAGTTTTATTGATGAAGTCAGGAGGATAAGAATTTTACATATTTGTAGTTGGGAGTAATCAATTTAATTAAAGTATATTGACCAAACGAAAGAAACTTGTCCACTAATCCCAAACGTCTCAGAAATATTAGAACCCAGTCAGAGCAATTAATTTCTATTTAGAAAATTTAGATTAATCTCCCCTCACCTGATGTTACGCTTCAATGTAACTATAAGTCAAACTTATTTTCATAAAATTATATAGATTCAGTCAATAATCTTGTAAAATTCATGATAGTAGTATATATATTTTTTCATACTTCAGAACATATCCATCTTCAAACAATGAGTGTATTCAAACAGAACCCACACAGATACAAAGGACAATACGACTGAAAGGTCAAAGGAAGATTAATAGAAATATAGTTCCACGTATGCATTCAAACAAACCACTTGAGTTGATTATTTTCTCTTTGCATTAGCATGTGAAGGAAGCACATGGTCAATGTTTCCTTCCCTACTCTTCTCTAACTCCATTTTCAGAGTTAAAATTTAATCCTTACCCCTCAATATGATTATTGTAATTATTCTATTATTTTCAATTTTAAAAGTTTTGGTGTCACAATCAATACTTGTGGATCAAGCATATTTTACATCATTTCTGTTTATCTTCTGAGGCAATATTATACAACCACATAGATAGAGCTTACAGATTCATAAAACATATTTAGTTGACGACTTCGTAACCACAGTGTATAGTTGGACTTTTTTTTTCATTTATTCGACTGTTATTACAAGATATTTTTCTCGCAACATCGTACTTGTATTTGCTCTTCCGTATCAAAATTTGTAATTAAATTTTCGTCCACTTGTTTCCGATCGAGCTGAAATTTTACAGATATGTGATTGTATGGCAACAGATGATTATAATTTCATTGAGCTGATATGATGATGGAGGGAGCTAGATACTCGAACTCTCTAATCGAAAATAATAGGTTCGTAGAGTTTGGAATCATTAATTTTTGTGGTCTGGAGCTCTATTTGTGATACATAATAATCAAACTCCTAAAAAGTATACAAAACCTAAAAAGTATAAAATAAAATGAAGGTAAGAAACTTTTTTAAGTTTTTATTTTAAAAGTTTAGTATTAAAAAGTAAAAAATAGTATTCAGTAAAATATACATTTTAAAACTTGTGGCTATTTTTCAGAAATTTTAAAGTAACAAGCTGGATTCTCAAAATGTAGATTTTAACGAATATTAGTTTTTAATTTTTAGTACAGAACGTTTTAAATAAAAGATGGTTAATTTTTTCTCACTAGCACTCTCGGATTAGACACGAGTACTAACTAGCCTCCCGTCACTCCTCACTCACCACGTGCGTTAATGCTACGAAGTAATTTGTAGGACATCTAGAGTTGGAATTTGCTTCAATTACTGTAAATGGTCCTTATTCGTTAAATACTCACGATTTTCATTTATAATTTTCTTGTTCTAACAGATTTAACGTTAATATTTATCTTCTTTCGTTAGTCCACAAATGAATCTTCTTGCTTGTAACTTTCTGTTTTATTTGTTTGTTCTCTCTTCTTCTTTCATACTCTCTTCTTAGGTACTCTCTTCATACCTTTTTCATTAGTTTCAATCTATTCGTTTATTTCATTAGCTTTAGATTTCGAGTGTAACTCGAAATTTCTATCTTCATTTTAACTCATGAAAAATCTATGTTTAAAATCCTTTGTAAGGGATATGCTTATTATTCATTCCGAATACATATTAAATATTTATTCGCCTTCGACAGATTAAAGAAAATAATATTTAAGATACAATGAAATATTTTAAAAAATCTAAGGTGTCCGAACCAAAATATGAAATTCATTTATTTCACCTCTTGTATTTGAAACTACTTTCAATATACTCGTAAAATGTGAATGAATTTTTTTTCCTTTCTCCACAATCTGCACAGAAGCTGAAACCAGACAGATCGACTGACAGTCAAATGGAAAAATAAATGCACGACATATGGACACAAGTCGTAGATGGAGAAGTGGGTCACAAGACTGTAAAACCTTGATCAAGCGTATTTCATCCCACCTTTCATCAGCCAACTATACAAAAAGAAAGAAAAAAACTTTATCATATATTTTTGCCTTTTTGTACTCAGAGGACTTATGAGCGTGTCAGGTGCTAGATAAGCACATAAATATATTTATGAAACTTTCAATCATGTTATCTAGTCTGTTTATATTAAAAATCGACATTATAGCAGTAATTCATGAATCATTGTGCATTTAAAACTTGTTCTTCGGACGCTACAGCATCAAGCTCTGAATGCCTTAGCCTGCTCCACTACAGCATTTCATTCCTTCCTATTCTTAACTTTCCGTGTCCAGGTCGCAACCTTCATATCCTTGATGTCTCTCAGCACATCATCCTTCTATCTAATTTTTGTTCGTTTTTTCTTTATTGTTGTAATCGGGTACATTTTCTTAACAATTCTATCATTTTGGGTTCTACACATATGTCCCAACCAGCTCAATCTCAAGGATCTGATGAAACTAGTTATGATCTGTATGACTTGAGTTTAGTCTCCTTAGACAGAAGTTCACTCTTGAGCAATCCAATATTAGCAAAAAACGCTCTATTTCCAGCAGCTATCCGTTTTCTTAAAATCTCATCATCTATGTTATCTACAATGACAATGGGGCACAGGTATTTATAAGGTCTTACCCCTCGATATGACACCTTTACTACTAGTTTTCGCTTACGATTTTTAAACCTTATGTAATGCCTTAATTTGTTCGTGTCAATAAACTGTCTTTTAGAACTTGTATTTAAGACACAATACGTACGAAATTATTGATTAATAAATTCACGAATATTTTTATCTGAAAACTTAAATAAATTTCACTGGAAAATTGTCGAGGTTGGTTAAGAAAAGATTTTAAACATTTCGAGTGTAAGAATGTGAATTAGTGTAAGAAGTTATTTTCTCTTTTTTCTTTACTTTTTTCACGCTACCTTACTAAATATTTGAGATATTCTTGGTTTTGTGATATTTTATGAACATTAGTTATGAATAAGGTAGTAACATAACAACAAAACCTTCCCTGTAACGCCGGTTATAACTAATCTTGAATAATGTAGTTTGGTTTAAAACTAGATATTTTTTTCCAATATTGTTTTCGACTATTCAGAAGTCATTAGTTTGTTTTTCCTTAATGTTTTTCAACAACGTTTCTCTACAAAGGCAATCCACAGTTTAAATGTAAGATCGGACACAGAAAATTTATATTAAGGGTTGTTTACAGTGGTCATGCTTATTTATCGTGTAACGTTGATTTTAATTGATTGTGAAAGACTACATCATGTACATAAGTAGAGTAGATTTGTTTAGACAATACCGGACACAAACTGAATAAAGAGTGGAAACGTACGAAAAATAAAGAAATGGTCTATGAACGGTGGTATAGAATATTGAAAAGTTTGTACATATATAGACGTAAATTAGAAGTATGTAGAATCAAATGGATTTCGTTACAGGAAGAGCAAAATATCCAATTTTAAGATGTAATAACAGGAACTGCCGAAAGAAAGATTCTGTTCGAAATTGCACATTATTTTTTACTACAAAATGGTCAATCCAGAAAATCATATTACTTTTGGTAGGTTGGATTTTGAAATATCCCAAAAATTTGCTTATGAGGGTCACGGGGTTGTGCAACGCTACAGTTCAGAAGTTGCTAGACGTATTCCGCGAACTGCTGACAGCTTGGTTGATAGAAACCAGTTCAAAATTGGAAGGAGAGAACTGTACAATAGAAATTGATGAAAGTGCATTCGGAAGAAGGAAATATAATAAAGGACAAATCACGAAAACAAGGTGGGTTCTTGGTGGGATTGACAGGAATTCCAAAAAATGTTTCTTACGAATTGTGCCACAAAGAAACGAAAGAACTCAAACATGTTATTCTGGATAACCTCGAGCCCGGTTTGACAATATTAACAGATGTTTGGAAAGGTTGCAACACTCAGATATTGGAAGCTGCTGGATACCGTCGTTTGATGGTGAACCATTCACAGAATTTTGTACATCCTGCTCATAGCTTCATTCACACTCAAAACATTGAAGCAACGTGGTCTAAAATCAAAAGAGATTTGAGACCAAGAATTGGCAGAATGTGCACAGTCAACTTGATGGTTTTGTTAATTCGGTGCTAACGCTTCCGTCCTCATTGACACATATATCTATTTCGTCTATATTATGAGGATTAAATATTTCCTTAAAATACTCTAACCTTATTTGATTGAGTACATTTGGAGAAGTTTACATAGATCTAATGAAGATTTTATAAATTCTATAAATTATTTTTATCTTTTATAATTAATTAAAGTTATATATACGTTTTATATAAAAACAATATTTTGTAATAAAATGTTTCATAGTATTGCAAATATTTGTATATTAGTAATTTATTGACTTTAAATAGTAGCGTATGAAATTAGTGTGTGAATGAATTGTAAGAAAATGCTCCTTAATTTCGTTGGGGGGCATATACCTGAGACTCCTCAAAGGATCATGAGAGACCGAGAGATACTTACCGAGGAAAGGTCTGGGGTCGTCTGGAAAGGTCTCTCTATTGTCCTCAGTCCTGGTACATTAGTCCCCATCAGAATCATCTTTAACCCATTTTCCATATACTTGTGTAAAAATAAAAATATTATCTATGGTTGACCTATTCTGTCGAAATCCCGTCTGGTAATCACTGAGTATGCTTTCCCCTATCTCTACTAATTTCTCGCTCAATATAATTGTAAATATCTGATATTTCGGAGTGTCTATAATTCTTACACTCGAATTTGTCACCTTTTTCAAATATTGGGAAGATAATACCTTCGTTCCTCTGGGTCGGTATTTGTTTGTCATACCAGACTCTCAGGTATTCATCAATTTATTCATGTCCTTTTTGAGCGTTCGTCCCAAATGTTTTTCTAATTCAGACAGTACATTGTCGGGTCCAGCTTACCGTGTCGTAAATTATTAATAATGTATCTGATTTCGTTGAATATTGGTTTTGTTAATTCGGTGCTAACGCTTCCGTCCTCATTGACACATATATCTATTTCGTCTATATTATGAGGATTAAATATTTCCTTAAAATACTCTAACGACTGTTTTATAACATGATCCTCATTTGCTAATATGCTCCCCGTCTGTTCTTTGCACAATCTCAGATTGCCTTATCTTTTTACGGTGATACCTATTTCTCCAAAGAACTTCCTTGATTCAAGTTATCCTCAACATTCCCTTTTTTGTTCATTCAAGGTCTCTCTTTATCATCTGAGGTCCTCAGCGTCAACAAGAAACATTATAATAATAATAAATTTATTGTCAAAAAACAGTACAAACTGCGTATGACCACGTGGAGGGAAAAAAAACTAATTTACTCTCCGGAAGCAAGCAAGGGACCATCCCATCAATTCCGATCAAGGGCCCTAAGGCAGAGGCGGATTCAAAAAATTCAGCAAAAATTCCTAGATAAGATAAAAAGTTAGCTGCGAGTTATAATACATATATAATGTCAATATGTTTGTAATTTTAAAAAAAAAAAAAATTTACACTAAATTTACACTAAATTAATTGTTACATTGAATGAGAACAAATTACTAACAACAAACAGAAAAGCAAAATACATATTAAAAAACAATATATTAATAAAATTGAAAATATAACAAATTAAATCAGAAATAAAACAACTTGACAAATTTGTGACGATTTCAAAAGTCGTAGCACCTTCTGGCATCCACTGGGCGTTTCGAATATATTATAAATGTCATTTTGAATATTTAAGGAATGTCTTTGATTGATAAGTTCAGGGCACTTCAATATGAGATGGTGGAGGAGACGGGGGGGGGGGTCGACACTGTACTTCCTTAAAGGGGACAAGACTCCATCGAGTGGATGTAACTGAAGTGATCAATTCGCAACCTAGTCAAAATAGTTAAGTCACTTCTTCCCAAGGTGATTTTAGGGAAGGAACCTTCTGTAGTTGATTTTGTTGCAAGATGTAACTACGTAGATTTTGATTTCCATTCTTAGTCTCATTGTTTTGAAATGGTTGACTGAATTGTTTTTAGAATCTTTTTAAGATCCATAAATATCCATTTCTACTTCAACGATTGAGGTTGCAACTCTTGCGGCCATATCTACTTCTTCGTATCCTGATATTCCCTTTTGTGCAGGGATCCATGCTAAGTCGATTTTAATACCTTTTCTAAAACATAAAAAGCTGTTGATTAAAATTTTGCACTATTGGGTCGATGTAATATCTGTTGTCTATAGCTTTGTGTTAAGACATTAAATCAGTTAAGATGACGAAGAGTGAGTTATCCTTGTTTTTTGATACAATTTCGAAGCTTTGAATGATTTTCAAAAGAGTTTGTTAATGCAACAGAATTTCAAAAGGGTTTGTGAATCCAGATCTTCCATCAATTTTCGAGCCATCTGTATAACATTTAAGATAATTTTTGGTAGATGATGTAAGGTAGTAAGATTGTCCTTGACACGTAGTTGCTTGTGAAATTTCAGTAGCTTGTAGATTTATCGTAGGAGTAAGAAATTTCCAAAAGGTGGCCATGGATGAAGTCGTCTTGGTATGAAGATGGTTTCTCTAAAGCGTTTTCTTCGAGGTATTCTTGTACTCTTTCTCTTAGTGGTCTATCATGTTTTGGATGTGTTTGATACCTTCTCGGTTTTTTAGGCTGGAAGATATAGCTTTTAGCTGGATTGCCACTATTTTATGCGTACTTAAAGCATAATACTATGAATTGTAGATTTAAGGCAAGAAGACCAACCTCCACGATTAGACTGGTGGCTGGGCTCGAACGGAAGGCTCCTAAACAGAGACGGAATGCTGAATTTAATATTGGATTGCGTTTTTCTTGTAGATTGTAGCGAGCTGCCATGGGGCAGCACCCAACAATCGCACTATAGTCAAGTTTTGATTGTATTATGGCTCTATATGTTTGTATCAAACATTGTGAGTCTACACCACATTGCATTTTTGCTAACATTTGAATAATATTTAATCGACTGTTACAATCGTCTTTGAGTGAGGTAATGTGATATCTCCATGGGTGTTTTTGATCAAAATTCATCCCAAGAATTTTACAGACATTAGTTCTGCGTAGAGTATGATTACCTATTTTGAGGATTACTTCTGAGGAGGATTTTTCTGCTTCTAGAGAAAACATTAAATTCATATTTTAATTTCGATATTATGCAATGTGAAGTTTTTGACCAGTTACAGGTTTTGTTGAATGAGTCTTGGATAATGTTAGAAGACATTTTGAGATTATTCCCGCTGGAGAGTAGGGCGATATCGTCCGCGTAGAGAAATAGTTTTACTGGTCTTTCACCTCTTGTATTGACTTCATTTCTTGCTAGAAAGAACAACAACACATTCAGTGCCGCTCCTTGAGGCATGCCATTAACACATTTCAAGTGGTGAGGAGTGCTTGTCTTGGATTCTGATACCAAGATATCTATGAGCCAGAAAGTTCCTGATGTATGCTAACATGTTGCGTTTTATAATTGATGAGAGAATATTAAATAATCTGTCATTAGACATCATTTCATAGTCTTTTTCTATAACTAAAGAAACTGTTATCACAAGTTGATCCATTAATAGCACATTTTGATGTTTGCAAATGATGCAAGTGAGGGAAATAGGTTGGTACTTGGTTGACTTGGAGTGGTTTTTATTCGGATTTGGGATTAAGATTACTATTGCTGCTCTCCAATTGTTGGAGAAGCTCTGAATTGTCCCGATAGTATATCTAGAGAAAACAATCAAGTCCTTTTGTTGAGAGATTCTTTAAACTACTATTTGGTACATCTTCAGGACCCGGTGAAGAATTATTTTTTGAAGTACATTGACAAGCTCATTCATTTGAAATGCATTATAATATTTATCTTCTTGATAAAAAGCATTTTGAGTCGTAGGGAGCTTGTAAATGTAGGGTTAGGTTCCTTATTTTCGCGTTTATCCAATTATTCCTCACCTTGTTAGTTTTTCTTCTTTCTTGTTAGACTAGATAGCTTGTTAGGGTCTTTCGTTGAAGAGCTCTTTCCCTCCCTTTATTCTTCTTTCACCCCTTTACATTCGTCATCCCACCATTCATTCCTAGGTTTGTTCTTATTCTTGCCAATTGTCATTTCGTCGGTAATGATTTCACCAAGATCTACAAGTCTGCGTTCATTTCTTCCGTTTTCCGCTTCTTTAGCTCTTCTGATAACATCTTTCTGTATTCTTTTAAAATGTTCCACTCTTGGATATTAGTTCTATTCCAATTCAGATTTGCTAAGGATTAAAAAAAATAAGGAACAGGGAGTTTTTGTTTGGTTATAGTAATCTGCACGTACTGATCGAAATCTATGTTGAGCCTACGCAGCGACCTGTCATCTTCGAACATGTTCTTCGTTGTGTGATAACAAAAACATGATGTATTTGATTTATAGCCTTTTGATTTGATGCGATCCAGGTTCGTTTGTGGATTGATTTGTGTTGGAATTGTGTATTCATTATTCACACGTTATTCGTTAACGCAAAACTGCGTAGTAATTTCCCATTTTCTTTGGTCTGTTCATGGATTGTATGCTTCCCTGTAACACTCGTATAAGCTGCTTCTTTTCACAATTGGGCATTGAAATCGTCAAGTATTACTATATGTCACATCTAGGTACTTGACCAAAGGTCGTTTGTAGTTATTCATAGAAGATTTCTTTATATTAATCTATATATTCATTAGGAAGAGCATACACATTTATCAGAGTTAAGGTGTTATATCACCCTTTCAGCCCTAACTCACTCATTCTGTTGTTTACAGGGGTGAAACTAATTATGGATTTCATTAATTCTTTCTTTATTAGAAAACCTGTGCCTGCTTGTCCTGTACGATTTGTCGTGCTATTGTAATATAAAAAAAACATCTTCTTAATGCATCCACAATATCTCCACCTTGTTTCCTGGATTGCAACCACTTCCAACTACGTTTTATCCATTTCATCAAATAACTCCTGCGTTGTAATAACATTTTAATATTCTATGATCCAATTTTCATTTTCCTTGAACTTTGCCTTGTTCATCATCTATTTACCGAGGCTGCTTCTTCGAGCGTATAGCAGAGTGTTTTACGTGGTGATGGGGAGCTGATCCAACGTCTAATCCGCCGCCTCTATCCGGGTTTGGGACCGGCAACGGCGATTTCTGAGGTACTCGTCCCCCAAGCGCCCACAGCAGACGGAGTTCATTTAAAAAACTACGAATCATTCATTACACCGTTGTATTTGAAGAATGGACTCTTCTTTTACTGGAACTCTCTAGTTTTGCGACAGTTTTCCTTTCATAACTTCTTGAAGGCAAGGTAAATTTCGTTCTGTTTTTTCTGCGCTAAATTTGTGACAAATGTGATAGTTTTTCACATAAATTCCATTATAAGTCACATGTGAATTTATTTAAAAACCATCCCTTTAGTGAGGTTTCCAAACCCTTCGAACACCACGAGTCTTCCGGTGTTTTGATACACTCAATATGACCTCGCGGCCCTTCTCACATTCGCACCTGCTTGTTTAGCGGTCTCCATAGATCGGTGAACGGTACGAAACTTTTACGATTTATTCATCCGTTTCGAACATGCATTTAAATTATTTATCATGTTATATGTCTGCTAAGCTTTTAAATTCGTATGACATGGATATAATTTCTATTTTAATATTTGCGAATTTTATTCAGTATTTTTATTATTAAACTCTTAAATATTTTTAAATATTCTCCATTTTCTGGACCCCACCCCAAAAGTTGAATAACGCAGTCACTCTGGGGGGCCCCTACCTTCAAAAGCTTTATTCATGAGAGCTCGTACCATTTATTTTTATTCAAATACTATCCCCGCAAAGTCCAAGCTTTATTAGACGAGATGATAAATAATAGTTCACTACTTTAATTTCAAAAATCAGGTCATTCAAAAAGGGTACGTTCACGTTACCTTAAGGTAGGAGAAAAAGTTACACTTACTATGGTAATGAGAAGCATGCGTTGCAACAACTGAAGTTCGAACGGAAGTCCAAGACTTTTCCTTGGTCCAGATTACATAAGTCCGTCCACTCCATGCTTTGCCAGCCGTGGAGGAAGGAGGATCTCCAGCGAAAAATGCGCCGTGGCCACTTCAGAACTCGCATTTGCATGTTGATTGAGGCGCTGATCCCCAGCGTCATTTTCCGCCCCGCGAACCGCACGCTGCTGCCGGACGCACAGACGAAACTGGCGACGGAGTTTGGACGTTCGTTGGCGAACGCGCTGGCGCGGAAACGAGCCAACGACCAAGAGTGACGTGCGTCGCCAACCTATTAATTTATACCCAGGATTTTTATTCAACCCCTACCACGCTCGCGACGTACATCTACCTGCATATACTACGATTCATGAAAAAGTGGACGGAGAAAATTCAATATGGCTACCAGGGTATTAAAAACATAATGCCAACTTCAACCGAATAAACTCAAAATCATGGAAACTGCCTATTCGGAAACCGCTTTGCGTTTTTGTAATCAGCTGCTGTTTTGTGAGGTTACCGTCAAGTAACGTTCGTACCTGAAATATATTAGGAAAGAACTGTTTTCATTTAAGAAAATCTAATTCCTTGGGTCAATTATTTTACGTTGCCTACAAATTCAAATAAAATGTTATTAGAAATTGCAGGTAATATAATGCAAATTACAAAGTTAATAGCGCTGAGTGATTGGTGTATCGCAAAAATTTCTAGTAGTACGGTGGCAACGATGTGTAACGCTTAAATAGTTCATAAATACATTATATATCCAGTAATTGATAAGAAAACTCTATGCTTTCCCCATCAAGTGCGTGTCTATTAAGTTGTTTCTGGTTTTCTACTTTAACATGAATCGTAGCATGCTTTAGGAAAAGAAGACAAACAGCTATGTGCATGCGTTATGTGCAANCGCAAATCACGGAATGTAACATTTATGATCAGGATGGATTGGAAATATTGTGTTATAGTATCACCAATCTTTATTATTATTATTAATTAAAGCAAAAGCTGACGTAGCCAGAAACTTCAGGCTAAGAAGACAAAACAAAACAAATTGGCAATAATAATAATTTAAAAAAATCATAATATCAATAATAATTGAATTAAATGGAAAATATACAGAAATATTTAAACGCAAGAATGTAAAAGAAGGAAATCAGTAAACTGAACGACATACATCTTAATTCAGAAGAATATTTTGGCAAACGCGCTCTTTCGTGGCTGGGTGCAGTACTTTATACCTGAGAGGAGGAAAAGTGTACGTCAACGGTCATTTGAATACACGTCACATATTATGATGTGGAGACTGCAATGCAATTGATACAGGTCAGACTCAAAAACGTTCCAACAAAGAATTAAGCAACATATTCACGCCTGGAAACACTGAGCTAACAAATCTCATTTTACCTCACACCTTCTCGAAAACAACAGTGACACTAACACACACTTCCTTGAAATAGAAAATATATAAATACGAAACGATTGCCATACACAATACAATTAACATAAATGTAAACCAACAAATTCCAGAACCTTCAACTCCATTACTCATTCTAGCCAAACGAAGCCTTTCTCCATCCTCTTCAAGGACAGTATTTCCCAGAACATCCGATAGAGTTTCTTAACCTTTCCATCAAATGACCGTACATTGTACACTATGTGGGTAGAGGGTAGAAATAGGGTAGGGAGTAAATATATGGAAAACGACCGTTATTGGTGTTTAATGACCGTTATTGGTGTTGGGACTGCTGAAACGAATACCAACATTCCCCATATCACTCACGTCCACTATCACCCTCCATTAGGGGAAATACACCCTTTGGATAGAGGAAGGAGGGGGATGAAATGTATAATAAATCGAGAATAACTGATTTTAGTATTGAGACCATAGTTTGTGGGGTCGCTGAAATGCATACCAACACATTCGATGAGACAAATTCCCGATCATCCCCCGTACATCCCTAGAGAAGCAGATGACAAATAAAACATTGTAAATTACGTATATGAGTGATGAATTCAATGCTCTCCGTGTCACTGTGATGGTGGACCTTCTGATATTCTGATTCAGTAACCATGGATATAAGATACACTTTGCCACATTCAACGGGAGTAAGAAAGGGGTGACAAGAAAAAATAATTGCAAAGGTTCGATTGCAGACGGATCTATGGTTTTCAGAGTCTGAGTTGAATAAATTCAAAACATCTCTGAGTTCAAAACGTTATCAATAAATGTAGTGCAAAATGCAATGTGGTGTCAACTCCGGAATTTGGGTTTCCAACAATAGAAGTACTGTGTAGGAGTAAGTCTTTGACGTTGATGTGACATTCAATGCGTCTTAATTTTGGTCCTTACCTTTCCGAACCCGAAGCTTGGGATGATGTGAATAAAATTTTGAATAGAAGCGCGTTGTTTTCACCACGAATGTGGATAGTGCTTGACTGAAGATTAACGAAAAGAAATAATTGAAAACTTGACTATTAGAAAATAAGAATTCAAGAGTTCATTCAACTATTACCAATTCAAAAAGAAAAGTACCAGCAGGCAAACTCGAACTAGTGACTTCGCGATCTCGAATTTAAAGACTTGCCGCTGAGCCACGGTGAATTGACAACTTCTCAAAAATGTTAAGAATATGACCTTCAAAATTACAAATTCTATTTTCTCTAAAAGTTTTGAGAGGGGGCTCCTCTCCTTTTTGCCACTGGTCTTGTAAGTCTTGAACTGATCATACTCTAAAACTGATGAAAGGGTCGGTGATGAAAGGATCGCGTAAGAATTGTTTTTGATCATTTTTCTGCCTACACTCTCTGCAATAGCGTCATAATTAACAAGAAAAATAGCGGGAAGTTTGTGGAGGAGACATATGTCATGTCTTTTTCTTATTATCATCTTGTTGTGGCCATTGGGCCAAATATAACAGTTTAACGAGATGAACTACAAAAAAAGACGTGTATTGGTGATACATGCCTCGAATATATCAGTACAAGCCTACAAAGTAAGTAATAATAGTGACGTGGCTTTGTCTTTGTGATAAGTATATAGATAAATGTATTGAATTTGTTTCTGGGTGAGCACTCAGTGACAGGAAAAATGGATTCAAAACACATTAAACCCCCGAAAAGAAACTAAACCTTCTTCGACGGTATGTCCATAAATTATTATTTTTTCAATTTTTATCTCCTAGAAATATTGGTATTCACTCAATGAGAGTGCACGCGCAGGTTTGCCAAGGTTGTTTCCCCCACGACACCCATGTTTTATCAACAAAAACCAATTCTATAAAATAACTTTTTTTCTCATTGTTTATTTACCTCAGTATGAACTGGTTGTAATTTACATGAAGTTCGCTGTTCAATGATTGCTTATCTTTTGTATTCTTTTTCTATTGGCTATGCCGCTGGTAAGAATAAATAATTAATATTACCATACATCATAAGGTCGTAAGTCTTAAATTATTTATTTATTTTTATTATACAATGGGCGTTAATAGTAATTGATACTGAAACTATGAATAGTTTTCTTCAACGTAAGTTCTGATGCTATTCTTTGGTGCATTTCCACTGTTTTGTGGAAATATTTCAAACACGTACGTCACGTTACACAACGAGCAACAAAGCTCTTCAGAGAGGATCGAACGAAGTTGTCTTGGTCATCTCAAAGAGATACGCCCTCTTGTGGGCATGAGCTCTTTGTAAAAGTTCATATAAGTACTTCAGAGAAAAAAATACTACCTACGAGAACTAATGAGACTCCTTTGAGTCCATGACAATAGAACTCAAAGGTTACGGTTCGTTCATTCTCTAGCGTGTGATAGTATTGGAGGATATAATTGAAGGTGTTGCTGCAGGTAAGTTTCCTTACCATTTGAGGGTGGATCGTGAATGACGTGAGTGAGATGAAAATGATGACATTTCTAGGGTACACTGCGAAAGACAGCCTTTCCTGACGAAAAATATCCTCAATTATCAGGTTATAATCACTTAAAATAATGTAAAACGACACATTCTGGAGGGAAATTTATGAATAACACAAAAATAAGTCGAACAAATTCCATAATATTGGTTTAAACTGATCATTTACATTTGCTTATATACAAATTGTTTTCAAAAGGTAATTTTACGTAATTTCTAAACATGAATTAGCATTATATATAATAAACTGTATTTCTTTTACAATATTTACTGTGTAGATTTTCGAATTTAAGGGTTCTAATGACCTTGACGGGACCTAAATCTTTTTTTCTAAAAAAAAACGACATTTTGTTTCATAGGATTAAGATTTTGAAAAGATTTTAGTTGTATTTAGTTAGATAATTATTTTTATAATAATATGTAATACCTCATTAGTATTTGTGCCAACGTCCTGGACACACCAAAAATTTGATACTTTGATTCTTAAATTAAAATCCATAACTTGATCAGCATGATGTCCCATAAATGTAAATTATAGAATTTCACTAATTTACAACATATGTTTCCCTTTTACCATTAAATTAGTCTGAAATTTACCAATTAGAGTATGCGCGTATACTGTAAATAAACTAGAAATTAACATCTCTAGATATCTAATTCACTATATTCATAAAGTTACTCCATTCCTTCGCTTATTTTAGTTCATGTATTGAGAACATGATCCGAATATATTTTACTTAGTCGATGACAGTCAATACCATGCTAGAAGTACTGAGATAACAAACTTTACTAGAGAAATGATCAATATGAATCACATTGATTTTAAGCTATTGGTGGATTCATGTAACACAAAAAGATTCATGTAACTGTTGGATATGAAGCATTTACAACTTTTCATTCATTTTTGAGAAACGTTCCCAATCTGTGTCCATATGTGGACATACTCGTATAAATGAAATGGCTGTACTTAAGCGGACATGCAGAGAGTACACAGTTACAAATAAGGAATGCGAGGATATATCATATGCAAGGTATATGAAATCGGTAATCTCGATATTAATATTTTAGACACAATACTGTAAGTAAGATATTTGTAATCCATTTCTATATCTAATAAAGAATCAAAATAATAAGATAATATAGTAAGCACCACTTA
Organism: Laupala kohalensis; assembly: GCA_002313205.1. NCBI lineage: Eukaryota > Metazoa > Arthropoda > Insecta > Orthoptera > Trigonidiidae > Laupala > Laupala kohalensis. The sequence continues at coordinate 1,037,846 of NNCF01128684.1, forward strand.
AGGAATGATCATTCACCACTTGCTTGACAAGAAGTAAACACCCATTTCCGGATCGATGTATGTAATTTATTCAATCCGATGACGCTAGGAGATTCCATGGAAAGGGAAGAGTTAATGTAGTCGTGATGGTGGTGGTGGTTGGCGGGGAGGAGGAGGGGAAGATGGCAACGTGTCTTTCCACTCCCCTTCCCCTTTCGTCAGGTCTTCTTTTCACACGATGAAGGCGACGACGACCGTGACTGTGGAGGCGGACGGACAAGCAGCTTCTGCGCACTTGACGATCCATCGATCGTCAGTCTCCACCTCACACCTCCAACGTTCCTCTCTTCCCCCTCACACACTCCTCCATCACCACCTCCACGCGTCACGCGTCCGTAACCAGTCGACGCGCCACCGCCCTCACTTATTTTCATCGCGAACGCCCACCCGCCACCATGCCCTTGCAAGCGCGACGGTTAAAACAATTTTTGCGAATTCATTAGCCATAATTCCGAATAATGACTTTTAATGTGACTGTGCGTGAGGTAACGTTGCCTTATAACCGTCGCTCTTCACTCCTGCGGGTCTGATGCGGCCCACAAACCCCATTCACCAACGACAACCATTCATGATTGATACAAATTGATCGGTTGTAGCAAATTGTCGTTCGTATTTGCATGTTATAACATAATGATTAAAGGCGATGCTAGTAGTTAATGTCAAAGGTGTATGAGTATGATGGCTCGGGGAAATTTGTTAATTTTTTCCTAAGATTAATCTGTTTTATTTTGCCAATTACGTTTTTTGTTATCATGATATTGGAATCTGGAATAAAATGAAATGTTGCAAACAATCATTTAATTTTTACTTTTATACGCATTACAGCAGTATTTTGATGTATTTACAGAAGTAAAGTATATACCTTAAAGATATAAAACTCTGAATTATTTTACAGACACCAAATACAACATTTAGATAATTGTATTAATCGTGTTACATTTTTATTTGTTTGTAAATATGTTTGTAAATATAACATTTACTCAAGAATAAAGAGGGACGAAAAAATCTGTGTAAATTTTAAACAAAATGGTCAAATTTCCTAGAAAAACTTACGATAGTAAAAATCTTCAGCTGTGTTGACCAAGATAAATAAAAAAATATCATATTGGAATTCGATTCATAGATCTCGTGAACTAAAATTTCAAATTGAAATTACACTCTTTCATTGTAGAAGATTGAACCCTGCAACAAATTTTGTACCGATTACTACGAACAAGTCAGAAACTTTGAGACAGAAACTCGTATGAACTCGACTGGAAGTGTAGTGACGCAGCAGTTCTCTTGCACGTAATCCAAACGCCTGATACTAACAACCAGCTACTCAAGGTCATTACTTATGGTCAATGGTTTATAACCACTTTCCTGAGTACATTTTCCCCAGAGTATGTAAACAAGAAATTTTCCACATTTTCTCGTGATCTGCCAGGATAATCCTAGAATTCATAGTTAATACGTATAACATTGGAAATTTGTACCATTTTTGCCACAATCTTGGGAACTAAGTATTAACTTCCAGTGTACGAGTAGTTTTGATGGTGTGATTGTAAGTTTAAGAAGAACATGGATGATTAAAGAGTTTTTTAACATTCGTACGTGAACAGCATGTTTGGTGAAAAAGCAAAACATCTCTTAGTATTGCACATCAATAACATTGTTTGTATTTTTGTTATTAGTTGTGACCCTATGGTATTCATATAAGTAAAAAACTGTATTTCTTTTACAATATTTACTCTGTAGATTTTCGAATTTAAGGGTTCTAATGACCTTGACGGGACCTAAATCTTTTTTTCTAAAAAAAAAACATTTTGTTTCATAGGATTAAGATTTTGAAAAGATTTTAGTTGTATTTAGTGGCCATAGCAAGATTGGATCCAAGAAGAAAGGAAAGTCAATAAAACGCAGGACATCAATATGATTGGTGATTATTTTCACATTCACAATATTTTCACTATTGAAAATAAAATGAAAATTTGAAGCAGAAAGATGACGTATTTTATTGTATTACATTATAACTTCTTAATATTTCTCACTAATATTTCACTACATCTTAAGATTAATTATCTTTAATAAATTTTACCTCGAATGAAGTGAAACAAAATAAGTAAATTGGAAATAAATGATTAAAGTTTGTAATGTAAATAATATTATTTTCTAATTCATAGAACAAATTATTTTAGTTCTATACAATTATATGAATAGGGTAAGGTTATGCCATATAATTAATAAATTTTGTATTAAAATGGCATTTACATATTTGATTATGTTAGTACATATCTGGATGTATGTAAGTATTTAAAAATTTCTTATATTTTTAAGTAGTTGTTAAGTTTTTCCCTCGCACCAAACCTATGTGCAGGTATTTACTAACCTCTATAGGATTAATGTTATTGCATAATTCAATTACTTTGTAATTTGTTTGTAATTCATTAATAATAAATTGTTAATAAATAAAACAAAACATAGAGAATTCTTATTTAAGATGCCACCTAAAAATTTTGATCATGACCAAAATCAGAATGAACAAGACATTAAAGCGAGCATAAATCGCAGGACCTTTAACAACGACTACAGTGAATTTATAAGTAAATTTGTGTGGTATTTTGAAGAATCATCACTTAGTAAAAAATAACCTTAAATTAATTCTGAGTTTTGTGTATGGTAAACAACTATTATTTTAACAAGTAAGGAAATTTTAAATTATTTGTCACATTTTTGTACGTATGTTAAACAATAGCTCCTTTAAATTGGCATACATAAAGAGGTCTAAACATACATAATTGAACATACATAATATGTATGACCTTAGAAAAGGACCTCCTTTAATCTAACATTATTTACACTCACCTATGTATATCAATACACGTGAGTCCAAGTTATAAATATTAACGTCCTCTTTATCTTTACATATTACCATATTCTTTATCGTGTCCCCGTCTTTGATTTCTTTTCCATCTTCCTTATCATGATTCCCTTCTCATAGAATGCTTTTCTTCTCTTGGACTCTCAGAAGCACAGTGTGACAGCGTCTTACAACGCGAGAAGCCATTCGACCAGGGACATCAATGGAAGCAAGCACGGCGTGCTCCGGTGGGGTTGGTCGGAAGGCTATTATAGAGGTACGGAAGAGATCTTGGCGAAATTTAACAGTGAATGAACTTGTTATTTTCTGTATGATGAACGTAGAGGTAATGATATGTGTGAAACGTTTGGTGACTAATGAAGAATAGTATTAAATGGCGTCACTGAGTATTCCACAGAAAAGCGTAATACATTTTTATTTTTCCTTATGGTTTTCTTTGCTTATTCTCTGTTCTGATTTTCTATTGCTTTATGTTGATTTTGAGTACAATCAAAATTGAAATATATTGCTTTGTCTTCAAAACTTTTCTTTGAAGCTTCCACAAATTAGTTGCATAGTGCGGGAGTCGGGGGAACGCATGATCGCTGAGGTCACGAAAGGAATTTGTTAACCCCTTCCTGCTATACGATAACAGTAGCAGTTATCGCGACTTAGATAGGAGGAACGCAACTCTGCTGCATGCTGTTATCTTGACATCCCTGCTTGAGACTTCCAGACATCCACCGAGAAACAGCTGAGACTCACCCTCACGCTGGTTGGTTTAATTTATCAAGATCTTGAAGTACGCATGTTTGTATGCTTTTAATTAGAAGGTTCGCATTGCACCAAAAGTTGTTTACTTCTAGATTTGTCTGTCGTGATTAAGTTCAGTTCTTGCTTTGCAAATGAATTGTTTCATTTTCGAGACATTTCATTTCATTGAAGACTTTCAGTGGTTTTGGTTTAATATTATTAGTCTTGTTTATCGTTAGGTACGATGAACGAAACTATCTTTTAGCAAAAGTTTGAATATATGAATTGGAAAGTTCTGAAAACATATCTGTGGGGTCTTTGGACCACTTGTTAAAAATAAACTGTTTCTTAGGGTTGTTACTTAATTATATTTGTATCAATGTTGAAATCGGTTCTTTTTCATAAATTAATTTTTCACTTTGTTTTCCCTTTTATCGACCATGGAAGCAATGTATTCTTCGGTCATACGAGAACCAATATCTACTCTTTCAAGAATTGCTAAATTTCGTAGGCATATCACGTTTTGGGGAAGAAAATACATGGCAGGGTTCCCACAAAATGAAACGTAAACATCGCTTGCAATATTCTTGTAAATTCATGCGTACTGTATCAAGAAAAATTAAAGTGGAACATACTGAATGTCACGGAAGTCAAGAGAAAGGAAAAAAGGAAATATCTTTAAACCCCTGAACAATTCTAAGTCAACATTAAATGGAGTTTCCTTTGACAAGACGTTTCCGATAATATTTGCTTTTGCAAGAGAGAGAAATCAAATTGAAGTATTCTGTGCTTCCTTCAATAGCATTTTCTTTATTTCGAGTCAGGATTGCTTCTAGGGAGTGAACATTGAAAAAAATGAAAATAGATTAATTCTTTACTTAAAACTTCTTTGTTATCCTGTTAAAATGCATAAGATATATTTGTTTTTGCAAAAATATCGGAAAAGGTTTTTATAAAAATAATTATTTTTATGACAAAAAAAGTGACATGACTGTGGATATGTCAGTAAACATGTATAGAGTTCGACTTTCGTCCGCGTCATATAATTCAAGGGTTTAGAAAAATAGCGGTACAAGTGACATTTCTAAAACTTGCAGGAAATACACAATGAATAATGAATTGAAATTAAAAAATTAAGAACAAATTTTGTAAAAGAAGGTTTATTTATCTTACAGTGAGCATATTTTTGGAGATTTTATTTAAAATCTGGAGGAAAAATATTGATAATTGTTTAAATCACATTACAAAGTTTCATTTCACTAACACAAGTTCAAAGCTAAAAATTAGAATAAGAATGGTACAAGTGCAGAATTCAAGTACGTTAATGTGTAAGAATATAACAAGTTTTATTCATTGAAAAACTTTACGACTATTAAAAAAAAAATGATATCACTCTGTTTAATTGATAATTTGGATCATAACTTGTCACTGTCAGTTTCAAATCTTGATATCCAAACTGAGAGACACAAGCGATGCACTTCCTTTAACTCAATATCACTTTATATCTGGAAAAGTATAACCTTGATATTTAGAGTGAGAATGCTCCCATGTATTTTCTAGACAATTTCTAATGGGGAGATTTCTGCTCCACCCCTTTCGCTCTGGAACACCTGACTGGGGAGGGAAGTAAACTTCACGAATAGGCAAGCATACATATCGCGTTTCAAGTTCTCCAAGAAAGTTAGTCTCGCGTGAATAGACTGAATAAAGTCCGCTATAGATATTGAGATGAAAAGCTCAACCACATCTGAGGACCACCCCATTTCACCCTTAGAAGGGTAACTTGTTTCAGATCTTCCAAAATGGTTCAGGAAGGTGTGTGCTTGTCTTGGGAGCTACTTGGTTTAGGTGCTCCATCACCAGTGGAGGTGTTCCCCTACAAGTCATCGCTTTAAATAGTTCGCCCATTTGTGATGATCTGTGTACTGCGTGGTTAAAGCGATGGGTGTGCCAAATATATAAGTTTTCTCTCCTTAACCAGTTTTCAAAAATTACAAAAGAATGCTAATTGATATAATTTCAGATATGTGGTATTTTTCCCTCTTGTTGATTTTACCTACATGCAGTTTCCATGGAAATGATAATGGCATATATAGGATCAGGATATTTTCTCTGTAAGCGTTAAAAATCGCCAACAATTCTAGTTTTGTTTCAATTTTTAAAATATTGTATTATTATAAAAATTTGTCAACTTGTCCAGTAAACATGTCACTTTATGTTGCGGATGTTTGGACATTTGTGGAGAGTAGAAACCGTGACAACAAGCCGTGTAATGGGAAAATATTTGTCATCCTAGCATCTATTCAATATTATGTACATAACGCTAATGATGTTCAGCACGATTAAGGTATATGTTAGTCAAACCATTCAAAAGTCTAATTATTGTCTTCGTTTATAGATAACTTTGTATACTAGTTTTGTGAATTCTAGTGGCTACAGACATAATCTCATTTGAACAGAAAGTTTATTTATGAAGAAAGTAATATAAACTGAGAAGTCGCTAGACAATATCTACCATTTGCCTGTGTGTTCATGACGTAGATGGTACAAATACGATGGTGGACAGGACAAAAACCACGAACAAAAACAAGTATCTCTTCAGAATTTCCGGTGTCCTCTCTAAATTAGAAACAACCAATAGTGGTTTTCGAGAGTAATTTATTTTCGAAAACAAAGTCGTTTCTCATATGAGACTATTAAATGGTCAATATTTTTGCTGCTTTTTTCATCTTCCTTTACGAACAATTTGAAACATAATGCATTTAACTTGTTGTAAAAAGCAGGTTGTTACCATTTTTTGATTTGAAATGCATTTCAAATGAGTCATTTCGGTAAACCCACCGCGATGTGCAAATTTCTTACATTTCTTCAAATTTACCTCGAAATTCACTATTGCTTACGATATGCAAAAATGTTAGTTACAAAACGGATTGGAAATGTTATGATAACGAGCATACATAAACGATTATTTTTCTCTAAATCACGCTACAAACAGGTCATTCAAGTTCAATTAAATTTAGAGGTGAATTGTTTAGTTTTTCACATGAGATCGAAATCTTACAGTTTTTATTAGTATTTTTGCGAGGCCAAACTCTTTGACTACTGAACTTGAACAAGACTAAATCGGTATCTTAGAAGAACAGAAGAAAAAATGTTTCTACGTTTAAATTTAAACTATCTTGAAAGTCTTTGAAAAAAGTGCCATGATTACTATTGTTTCATATTTTCAAGGAAAGGAAAATTTATACTACTCTCGATCGTGATCTAGAATCACAAGTGTAATTTAAAAGTTGATCATGGTAGACTTAAAGATAACGAAAAAAATTGATGCATAAACACATAGTTAATATTCTTAAATATAATATATTAACGGTAATAATAATGTAATGATAAATTGTTAATATTTCGCTTATATACCGAAGCATCTACGTCATTTATCTACGATCGAACAGTATAATTTATTCAATACTTGAAGACACATGTACTGACGGATGTGTTCAGAACGTACAGTCAACACGTCGGACCATTGTGAGATGCCAACTGGGACACTGCAGAGTATATGAAGAACCAGACCATTGATTGTCTTCTCGGTCCTCACTGCGGTCGTCGTCAAATTATAATCACTTGAGTTTGGATCTGAATTGATCGTGGTTCAGACAAACCACATTTAACGGCAGATATTCGAAAATGTAGCTTATTATACTCCGCTAAATCGATATAAAGTTAAATTTTTAATCCGAAACTCAATAGAGTTCTTTGAAAATTTATTATATGATAACTATCACTTTCAACCAAATTGAGACCGAATTGCTATATAATACCTATATTATATAACTATATATATTTTCTATGTTTAAAATTTAATTTGTAGTCATATAGCATGCCCTTCCTGTCATGACTCTTCTCTTCCTTTTCTTTCTTAAATCATTGTGCTTTATAAATTGAGGTTTCCTTTCAGAACACAATCAACGTGATCGTTATTGATTTGCCATGAAGCGGATACCATAAGAGATTATCTGTTTCAAAGTATGAAAGGTGTGAATCACCATAAATCAGTGTACCATGCACCTTCATTATTTCAAGAAGTATATACACTTAATGAAGAGAAAAACCCATAATTCATTTGATTGTACTACATTATTTCTCGTGTAAAATGCAAAAAAATATGTTTCACATTTTAAAATCTAAAAAGTAGTTGAAATAAAATGTTTCAGATACGCTGAAGTTCAGTTACCGACTCCTGACACTTAAGGAAGTAATTTTGCTAGATGATGAAACTTTCTCTCAATGTTGTGGGTAGAAGGGAAAAGCTGCTCAAGTTACAGGAGAGATAAGGTGTAAGAACGCAAGAGACCGGAGGATGCCAAGTTTTGTGGGCGAGAATTTAAAGAGACAGCAGCAAAAATACGTCCTGCTTTCATAAATATGTCAGAAAAGACAGGAAAATAAAGAACTGAGTTACAGAAGGAAAAGTGAAACTCTTGATTAGTTCAGAATGATAATGAGGCGTATTACGAAAGACAATGGTATGATAATGAAGGATAAGGACGGAGGAATAGAGCAGATCAATAAGAACGAACACAATACTGGACAATTTCAAAGAAGCTTTTTCTCAGTAGAAGAAACGTTTTTGAGAAAAGTACCTAAAAGAGGGAAAAGTGAGCATCCATTTTTCTCGTATTTTTATGAGATAAAAATGAAAAATTTAACTGGTGTATTTGTTTTGACAAATTGGCGGCTGAATTACTTCGTTATTGACTTATGGCATGCAATAATCTAAATAGCATGAAATATAAATCACATAAATTAACATAACACCTTACGAAGGAAGTGATTGTTTTCGCAAACTTTACTTTAGTGCTTTTTATCAACCAAATGGGTGAAATTAGGATGACACTGCAGCAAACAGCGAATCGAATGCGTCAGGTGGAAAAGATGGAATGTTTCTTCAAAGCATAGAGGTTGATTCGACGGTTGGAAAGGAGAGAGAGCGAAACACCAAAGGAGGAAGAGACAGGGGAAGGAAAAGACGCGTAGGTGGCGCCAGTCGCCAACCCGCATTCAATTGATGTAACTCATCGACCCCACGTCGACACAAGAGCGAGTCTAAGAACTCACGCAGAGCGAGAAAATCATTGTCGAGAAGCAGACCTCTATTTGTGGACGTAATTATGAAACAGGAAATATCTGAATGATGAAATTTTTAATTCTATTGTTTTCCCTTTCAAAAATAAGAATATACCTCCATTTTGCCATTTTGATGTTTATTTTCTCGTGTGATGAAGGAAGATAATTATAAAAACGTTATAGTGCATTGTGCCAAGGGTTAAAAAAAGGCACTAAAATATTATGAAAGACAAGAAAACAGAAATATATGTCTGCCAAATTTCTTTTTCAAAGTACCTGAATCATATATATCCGTCATAGGTACGAACTGTACTATTAGTATGTGACGTGCTTTCTATTTAAATGCTTATTAAAATTTTAAAAATTGTTCTTATTTTCTTTTTATACAGTATTCGGATAAAATTAATGAAAATAAACCTAATGTACTGCAATGAGCGGTATGTTTTCTGTATTATTCTGATCTAGCTTTTCAAGAAAAGAGTGCCAGGGTTCATAATACTCTTGGCGTAGAGAGACGCTAAAAGAATTACACTATTTAACAGTATTACATGTGAATAAAATAACTATTCTCGGAATATGATCCATAATTACAACAAATCTTTCACTTGAGCATTATTTTACCTTATACAAGGGTTTTACACACAAATAACGTTTCACAATTATGAATCGCAAAAATACGTTAGTTTAGTTAATCTTCTCTCCCAAATGTCATGATTTTTTCATGTCAATTTTATTCTTATTTCTGTCATTTTATGTAGAATAAAAATAAAACAAGTATTCGTAATAAGCATAGAGATGAAAATATTTCTTTTGTTTTTGATTAATTTAAATAGAAATATGACTTTTTCCTTTACTTATTTCATAATAGAAAGACTGATCAACATTTAGTAATAGTCCATTTATTTCATACGTAGAATTAGTATTTTCTTCTTAAAAAATTGAGAATATCTCTGAAATACAATTTTCTATTTATTATAAAACAACTTGTTACTGAGTAATTCTGTCACCCTATAAAAAAAATAGAACATTGATTCAACCTCACACGACCAATTGAGAGCACTCTAATAGACGTGATGGTGTTAGCTATTTGCGGAAGCATTGCCATAGAACAGGGATCAATTTAAGAGAATAGAGCAATAGATATAGAATTCAGAGATTATGCCTTTAACACTACTGCACGTGTGTCTCCAGCCGAACCATTTGTTTGAATTATTCCACAACAAAATTATTTTATTTTCCAAACAGGATGTGCGAGTACTATAACTGTAGATAGGATAATAGGTTATAATTGTGAGTAATAAAATATTTGCAAAACCAATTTCGGTACAATAATAGTGTATGGTTGTAATTTTAAAGGAAAGTATTTAGCATTACATTTGGTATTGATTTCAGCTGTTTGACCGCAGTTAACATGGACAAGCAAAGTGTAAGGAAATTAACATACCAATTATCACCTATTGTTTCCCCCTTCTTGTTATAAAAGAGGATTTTAGCAGAGTGTGTTTCAATACTCAGCTGCGATGTGAAATAATGTTCGTCGAAAATTATGCGCTTGTTCGTGACTATTTGATAATTATTAACCTTTGAATTTGTCACATACACGACCATTTTTCCTTATATGACAGTGAACCTAAAATAAACTCTTAATACCCCTCATATTTTTATATTAAACGTAGAATAATTGATGTAATAAATAAATAAATAAATAAATTTATTGTCAAAAACAGTACAAACTGCGTATGACCACGTGGAGGGAAAAAAACTAATTTACTCTCCGGAAGCAAGCAAGGGACCATCCCATCAATTCCGATCAAGGGCCCTAAGGCAGAGGCGGATTCAAAAAATTCAGCAAAAATTCCTAGATAAGATAAAAAGTTAGCTGCGAGTTATAATACTAATAGAATGTCAATATGTTTGTAATTTTAAGCAAAAAATTACATGTAAGTTATTATCGAACTATAGATTATTCTGAGTATAGTGCTTAAAAATTGAAATAACACTAAATTCACGATTTATTGTTACAATAGACCCGCCCCTAGACAAAGCCTAGAGAACCTGTATGATAAATCCGCCTCTACCCGAAGGAAAACCGGAGAAAAACCCGGGCCAGGATGGGGCTACAGAATTTATGTACACAAACGTGCAAAAGTTGAGAACACTTAAAACTAAATTAATATGAGCCAAACGGCAACCCAATCATGCAAGAAAATAGTTTTTGAAATTGTTATAAGTTGTTTAAACAGTACTACACCAATGGCGTGATAAAGTACAAGACGAATTTAACTTTTATTAAAATCAATAAATTTTTTTACATTGTAGAAGCACTGGTACAGGAGGTAGTCTTTAACCGCTGATTTGAACAGATTCAATTTCATATTTTTTATATTCTTGGGCAGGGAATTATACAAAACGATTCCCGAATGATGCGGTCCTTTTTGGCAATGAGTGGTTGACACTCTAGGACGATGAATATTACTACTATTGCGTGTATAGTGTTCGTGAACGAGACTGTTTCGTATAAAGCAAGAGTGGTGCTTCAGTAATTCGGACTTAACAAACACGACTGTTTCATAAATATAAATGCAGGGAAGTGTTAATATATTTAATTCCTTGAATAAAGGTTTACAAGAGTTTCGGGGGTGAGATTTACAAATTATCCGAACTATCCTCTTCTGAATTCTGAAAGTTTGAATACTCTGACCGGAATT
>NNCF01128684.1:1056811-1082722 GCA_002313205.1 Laupala kohalensis
AGTATAGTGCTTAAAAATTGAAATAACACTAAATTCACGATTTATTGTTACAATAGACCCGCCCCTAGACAAAGCCTAGAGAACCTGTATGATAAATCCGCCTCTACCCGAAGGAAAACCGGAGAAAAACCCGGGCCAGGATGGGACGATTAAAAGTACGATTACGATTTGCCAAAAGGCAAGAACATTTTTAATGATGCTTCATCTCTGTCAGCCTAAGTGTGACTGGAACAAAGGAAATAATTACAAAAATGATACGTTTTAGAAATAATTAGTGATATAAGAAATATATTGAGAATACGATATGTGGCAAAATTTTAATTATATAGTTGTAATATAACTGTAAATATTAGTTTAAATTTAAAAAATATTAATTAGAACTCAAGGAAATTGATAGAATAAAGGCCTTAAAGTAAGATGAATATGAAAGTTTTACGTATTCATTAGTATCTTTTAACTGGTACTTCATTTTCCATCTTAGAATTGACTCCCGATTTAGTTCACGCTCGTTACAAAAACAAAGCCATTCTAAATTGGCTAGTAACATGATATTCGCAATATAACTCGCCCACTGACTTGCTGACATATTAAGAAATCTCAGGAACTACAGAACCTATAAAAATCAGTTTTGGCTTGTAGGTTTCTTTTAGAGTGTAGACATTCGCTAAGAAAGGATTTTACGAAAATTCACCCCTAAAAGAGTGAAATGGGCGTTGAAATATTTTATGTAGCCCACAATAACTCTGGGGTGACTGGAACATTTCAAGAAAACTTGATGTACAGATGATTGACTATCTGACAACAAGCACTGTTGGGTTAAGACATCCCTGGCACCTCTCGGGAGGGGGTCGGAAAAGTGTGACATGTCAAAACAACGGAAAAATCCTATGTCAGATACGAAAATATACTGTTTGATACTACGGAGATGGATAAGGACGTCCCCGATGCTTTGTAAGTTCACAATTAACCCACTAAGGAGATCATATACCCCCAGTATCCCGGGAACGAGGTGGGAGGGGGGAATAGGTGGAAGTAATAAGAAACGACCGATATTCGTGTTGAGTACATTATAGTTTAAGACGCAGACGAACAAACACTCTCTCAATGTCACTGAAGCCCACGATCACCAAATATGAGGGAATTTACTCCCTCTAGAAAGAGGATGAGAAGAGAATGAGATGTAACTATAAAAGAAAATGACATAAATAGTGTAGATCACATTTTTCTGAATCGCTGAAATTAGAAGTCATATTCCAGAAGACGCCAAAATCCACAATAAGCTCGTATCAAACCCAGCACTCTCCGGGGAAGGTAATTCTATGAGAAAAATAACAAACATGACATATACCAGAGACAAGTCCACGGTTTTAAGCTTCAGTGAACTGAGAGAGAGAAAAACGGCAGCGTGAATGGAAGAGAGTCATCACTAGCCTCCCTTGGGGGTGGGGCTAACAAATTAGTGTCGTAAAGATACTGCTTAGAGATGTTGGCTAAGATGTGTGGCTTGAGCAAGCGAGTGAAGACATACGAAGGAATGGAAACCATTTGTATAAACTGGGTCAGGGAGACACAGAGAGGGCTGAAGTGGGTCAGGAGGCGGTGACGTCACGGTCTATGGTCATATTTAAGGAAGGGGTCCCGAGGCTCGATCTCAGATACACCACCGAGCTCAGATACACCACCGAGAGATGTCAGAAGCACCGACCGGCGTGACCCGGTCTGAGGACCGAAGAAGGGGCGCCGAGCTCAGAAGGAGGGACGCTCCTCAACCGCCGAACTTGGACATCTGACAGCCGCGCACCACCCGTCGGAGATGACCACAGCTACTGGGGTTCAGCTCTCTCGCTCTCTGACCAGCCACGCATTCTCTTTCACTGAGTGTGAGTAAACATATTATACACAGACTGCGTTTGATTGACTCATGGCCAGGAATCCCGACCACGCTCCAAATCCTCCCCCCATGTAATGACCCCCGCGCAGGCTTCTACAATCGGCCAACCTTAGGATCCTGTACGGAGGCTCACCACATTAGTGCAATCAGCAGAAAGAACTATTTTGCAATTTGATGTCTTTTTGTCGAAAAAGAGTGTAGGGTCGAGAATTGAACCTTGCGGAACTCCGTAGCTTTGTTTCTGAAAGTCAATGCTGTAGTACTTTATTTTTAACATAGGATATTTCGACATGTTGATATCTATCTCGTGGAAGTCCACAAATGCCGAAAAAATGCAATTTTGAAAGGGGAATTTCGTGATTGATGACATCGAATGCTTTGGATAAATCAAGAAAAAGACTAACCATTGACTCCATGGCAAAGAGATGTGGTTATATCGTTTAAGAAAGAAAATATAGCACAGGTAGTACAAAAGGATTTCCGGAAACCATGTTGATTGTCAGAGAGAATGTTATTTTTTAATAAAAAATCTAGAAGACGATTATAGAACAATTTTTCAAGGATTTTTGAAAACGTGGGCAGTATAGATATTGGTCGATAAATTCCGACATTAAGTTTCTTTCCTTTCTTATGCAAAGGTTTCAATTAGGCTCCCTTAAATATGTTAAGAAACACTTCATCCGTTAAGGAATTATTAACAAATACTTATGAGTGAATTTAATATAACGTGGGACGAAAGTCTAACAATAAACTCGGGTATATCATTACGCCTGTTGAATTATTTTTAATGAATTGCTTATTCTCATGATTTCACTGTCATTAGTTTCGTAAGTGAACGTAGAATGGGGTACGTGGGTGGTTCTATTTGGAGGGCATTGATTTTGAGATATTGTATTCGTTAATTCTGAGTAATAAGAATTAAACAAACTTGGGATGTTGTGTGGATTTGATACGATTTTTCCATCGTTTAGTAGAAAAATGTTTTCAGGTAATTTTTAACGTGTAATTTTTAACAATATTTCACATAGTTTTGGTCGGCCTACTCATTTTAGTATCTGCCAGTCATATTCCATAACTTAAGCTGCATAGACTTCTTCTGAGGAATAGTCTTATATTTACACAAATAATCATGAAATTCGGGCGGTTGTGATCTGGATCTTGACCACTTAATAATTGTAATAAAATCGTGAGGGTTTGTTCAATAACTAGTGGTGCATAACCATTGCACATACTTTCTTATTTACTCTTCGCGTCTGCAGCATAGAGTGAAAAAAAATTATAGTGAAAGGGTCATTTCTGGCGTGGTTCTCTATATTTTGGTCGTCTTCCAGTGCTCTGTTCATGCTCAAAGTCGCTAGATGAACTTATTACCGTCTTATATTTGTATTTTGAGAGTAAAATAAACATTCAGAATAATATTTCAAAACAAATAGCAACATATCAGACTTATAAATATCGTAAAATTGTTGTGTAAATGTAATTTCGTTGTAGACAGAAATTTATGTATTTTCGTATTTACTGCGCGTTTTCCATCCGCTTATGTATTTTATCATTATCATATATTTCATTTCAGTTTACTAACGGTGTATTGTACGTCTTCTTGGTCCATTTATACTGCTAAATATTGTTCAAGCTTCTTGAAACAGTAAACAAATGCGTAAATGTAGCAGATAGAAATTATTTTACTGCGTCTATACCAAACTCTCAAGAGAAATACCGCTAATGCGGATGTAATGCATACTAATTGTACTTTACGTACAGAAAATTGAAGAAAAATCGTTGGACCAGTTTTTAAAAAATATTCAAAAATGTACCTTGACCTTCATGTGAAGTGCCCTTTGTGTTGAAGTAAAAAGAAAATTGAAAGCAAGTCCATATGTTAGAAGTAAATTCTACCGTAAATACGAAAAAGGAAAAAATTAACATTCGGTCAGGAGTGCGGCGCACAGATGGACGGACAGACGGACGGACGTCCAGCCAAAAACAACTTTTTCGGTATCAGGTACAATGAAAACGGATATTTCCGAAAAAATCTCATTTTCGAATTTTTTCACGATTACAATACTTTCTACATACTACGTATATGAGAAAGTAAAAACAATTTCTTAATAACCAGCTGAATTTTTGGTTTTTGTTTCAAGCCTTCTTCAGTGTTAATAACATAAACAAGTGACTATTACTATCAGAAACAAATGAAATACTTAAACAGAAAATCATACATAACAATACAAACAAACAATAATACAAAAAATATCGTATTCTAGCACTCCTCCTTATTCTATTGATACGTTCTTATAGAAATTTATTACTGCTAACATCTCATTTTGGGGTTCAATCTAATTAATTATTTTAATATTTACTCAGAAACTTTACTCGCTAGGCAATATGGGTATCAACCATATCTTGTGAGAGGAAGGACCGACTGGGACATAAGTTCAAATCACGGATCAAAACATAATATTAATAACACAGATCACACAATCAAAGAATAACATGAATCTAATACACATATATTACTACTTTGGAATCATGAAACCATCTTAATACATTATAATACATTATAGAATGGCCATACTCATGGCCCTTGCCAAATACGAGCAATCAATAGATTTCAATTAAGAAAGGTTCCTAAATATTATACAGATGGGAAAGAGAATATAACAATTTCAAGGCCAGATGGGCATCTTACACAATCCGTGCTGAAGGCACGTCTTGCGGAGTGTCGCGGAAGGCCGACACTCGTTCTAAAATAAATGTTACGGAGCATGGGCGGCCACCCATGCTCCGGAGTGCACGTCTCCACGTACACTGCCCGCTCCTTCGATCCCTCCTTTTCTCGTTGCCAGAGATCTTTGTTGTTTGAATTTTGTCCCTTGGAGGGGGGTACCAATCCCATCAAGTTTATTATGATGTCATGGGGATGACGACACTTTTACGGTCCTTTATTGGTTGATCAGTGCCCTAATGGCGTGATGCTGACATCCCTGATCTCACGCCACAGAGGGCGGAGGCGGCCAGCGGAAATGGTGAATCGCCTTTCCGCTGTCCAAGATGTTTCTGACTGCATTCAAGACAATAGTCGGGACAGCGAAATAAATACAACTTTCCACTGCTGTTTAAGTGTGACCGTAACACTACCCCCCTGTTCGACGAGCAACCGCCCCGCTTGCTGTAAGGGTAGATCTCTGGTCGTGAAGAACAGTAGTGAGCGGAGGCCGACGAAGAACGAGACACCTAATCACTAAATACATTTTGGGAGTGTGTTATTGTTCATTGGTACATGGCAGGTCGTAGCTTCCAGAAAACGAAGATGTCTAGGAGGACGGTTCAGGTGGTGGCTTCGGCGCAAGGCCAGCTAAACGTCAACCGAGGCATCCTTCCGTCTTTCCTGATAGGGAGCACCAGTGCGTGAGCCTAGGTCCCAATGGTGTCGGAACAGACCGTATACGAGGTGCGCTGGAGCGGCTATAGACCTAGCACTTAAATCCCTGTCTAAGTGCGACATATATAGTAAGAAAAACACAAAACCATAATAAAGACTCCGTAATGAAGATAATGATACTAAAATAGAACCTTGTTACAGAAATAAAAATAGATCACAATTATATCAGTAACCTCGTTACAGAAATAACAATAAAACATGATCTAAAACAGATACAGAACAAAAATAAACTTAGCAGTGAGTGATTGACCTGTTTATTTGTATCTTTTAGACGTAAGAATAGTCCATGTTCTCAGAACAATTGAAAGAATCATTCTACAATGAAAAAATCCCGTTCACCATTGCCACTGCTGTACAGCAAGGAAATGGCGAAGTGAGTGGTTGGCATCACAATGGTAGGCGGCAAGCAAGGCAATGGGGCACCCCTATGGGGAAAGATTAAGGCATTCTCGATGGTTATTATTATTAAATGATTAAACAGTCGAATAGTTGCCAATGAAATTGGGGTTTATTAAGATTTCCCCCCCCCCAAAGGACAGAATGCGCGCGTGTGATTAATAACAACACTATTTCATTTAGCATGATCATTATTCTCCGAATCACGGCAGCGGACATTTTTCGTCGTGGTATTACGGACATATAAAGAATTGAACCGATCTGTATTAAATAGTCATTTCTCGGCAACTCCATGTTGTAATTAATGCGTTTACTGAGTGCTGTCTAAGACACCTATGAGCGATGGGGAGAAAAAGCGATTTACCCAAACTGTATTACAATTATCAATAATTCGTTCCGTGGCACTCCCTCTCGTCGATCCTAAGGTTCTTTTTCGTAGGTTTGTCGGATTTCGACGAGAGTGGACGAAGTATTTCACGCGAACACTATGTGTTCTTAAGAACACCCGAGGCTCTCGATAAGGTCAAGATACCGTTGCAGTGGATAGGCGCTCACTGCGGTCA
This sequence comes from Laupala kohalensis, assembly GCA_002313205.1. Taxonomy (NCBI): domain Eukaryota; kingdom Metazoa; phylum Arthropoda; class Insecta; order Orthoptera; family Trigonidiidae; genus Laupala; species Laupala kohalensis. The sequence goes on from NNCF01128684.1 coordinate 1,063,104, forward strand.
AAACGAAAAAGATCACGGAGGATGGAGTGGAATGAAACGAACAGAGCGGAATTGTTTGATTGACCTAAGTGCACAGCAGTATACATGCACGGATTAGTGGCTCATGACGATACGTCGTCTTAAAGTGAATGGAAGAATAAGGCTTCCTTCGTTGGCGCTACGAGTCAAAGGAAATCATTAGACAAGAGTCAATCCTGAGGAGAGTTTTTATAGTATCTGTTTACAATAACAAAGTAAACGGAGATGTAGAGTCCTCAGTCACGATACATAATGCTTAAGTGCGGTAAAAGATTTTGGTTCAGGGGTATGTGAAAATAAAAAAAATAAGAATGTGGAAGCGGTGGCACAATCACTGGGAAAACTACTCCCAATGCGGGGACAGTTATTGGCGGGAACAGTACCTACAATTTCTAAGGGTAACCCAAATTACTACTCGAACGGCAATATGGATGACGAAGGCCGCTACGGGTGTACAGGTCGCAGGTTTACCAACATAATCCATACTAAACCCAAGCATAGGTTCGCACTGCAGTGTAAACAATAATAATAAAAAGAGGATCAATCGTCCCTAGGGATCCTAAGGGCAACAACAAAAATTAACTAGCCTACTGTGAGTTTCACACAGCTCGAGTCGACGACATAAAAATAATTAAAACCCACACTGCGATTACGCTAAGTGATTAAGACAAAATTTCGACGCTTATGACCTGGGAGAACTGATTAGGTCGATAAGAGTGTAGAGGTACCAATCGTATTGGAAAAGCGACCAGATTCTATAAAAACAATTTTATTCATTAAAATGCCCTATTCAGATGGCGGCTACGGGGGTTCCAGGTCCCCGAGAGGACACTCGCCTCTATTACACAACATGTACAAAAAAATCATATCTTCCCTACATACTCTCAAGAAAAACTCCAAGGGCATTACATCCGATACCAAAACACAAAGGACGTGGGTTGGCTAGTTCCGCTCCTAAAACAGTCAACGATGCGGGTTGGCTAGGCCCGATCTTAAAACAGTCAGCGATGCGGGTTGGCTAGGCCCGATCTTAAAACAGTCAGCGATGCGGGTTGGCTAGGCCCGATCTTAAAACAGTCAGCGATGCGGGTTGGCTAGGCCCGATCTTAAAACAGTCAGCGATGCGGGTTGGCTAGGCCCGATCTTAAAACAGTCAGCGATGCGGGTTGGCTAGGCCCGATCTTAAAACAGTCAGCGATGCGGGTTGGCTAGGCCCGATCTTAAAACAGTCAGCGATGCGGGTTGGCTAGGCCCGATCTTAAAACAGTCAGCGATGCGGGTTGGCTAGGCCCGATCTTAAAACAGTCAGCGATGCGGGTTGGCTAGGCCCGATCTTAAAACAGTCAGCGATGCGGGTTGGCTAGGCCCGATCTTAAAACAGTCAGCGATGCGGGTTGGCTAGGCCCGATCTTAAAACAGTCAGCGATGCGGGTTGGCTAGGCCCGATCTTAAAACAGTCAGCGATGCGGGTTGGCTAGGCCCGATCTTAAAACAGTCAGCGATGCGGGTTGGCTAGGCCCGATCTTAAAACAGTCAGCGATGCGGGTTGGCTAGGCCCGATCTTAAAACAGTCAGCGATGCGGGTTGGCTAGGCCCGATCTTAAAACAGTCAGCGATGCGGGTTGGCTAGGCCCGATCTTAAAACAGTCAGCGATGCGGGTTGGCTAGGCCCGATCTTAAAACAGTCAGCGATGCGGGTTGGCTAGGCCCGATCTTAAAACAGTCAGCGATGCGGGTTGGCTAGGCCCGATCTTAAAACAGTCAGCGATGCGGGTTGGCTAGGCCCGATCTTAAAACAGTCAGCGATGCGGGTTGGCTAGGCCCGATCTTAAAACAGTCAGCGATGCGGGTTGGCTAGGCCCGATCTTAAAACAGTCAGCGATGCGGGTTGGCTAGGCCCGATCTTAAAACAGTCAGCGATGCGGGTTGGCTAGGCCCGATCTTAAAACAGTCAGCGATGCGGGTTGGCTAGGCCCGATCTTAAAACAGTCAGCGATGCGGGTTGGCTAGGCCCGATCTTAAAACAGTCAGCGATGCGGGTTGGCTAGGCCCGATCTTAAAACAGTCAGCGATGCGGGTTGGCTAGGCCCGATCTTAAAACAGTCAGCGATGCGGGTTGGCTAGGCCCGATCTTAAAACAGTCAGCGATGCGGGTTGGCTAGGCCCGATCTTAAAACAGTCAGCGATGCGGGTTGGCTAGGCCCGATCTTAAAACAGTCAGCGATGCGGGTTGGCTAGGCCCGATCTTAAAACAGTCAGCGATGCGGGTTGGCTAGGCCCGATCTTAAAACTCAATCAAAATATGACTATACAACTCAAATCAAAATCTCAAAATCTATTCTCAAGTTATAATCAATTGTATATACTGATTCCCGGGGCCCTTCTCATTTCTGCGATGCTAGGGGATACAACTATTAGCGATGTTAAAACTGTCCCCAATGAGGCCACATTCCAATAGAAAAAGGGGAGGGTCTATGAATTGGGTGATAGTTGAAAGAACTTGAGCATGTCATAATACAAAACCATCACCGATCAACAAATAACTTTCAAAATTATGTAAGATGGAGTACCCATATAGAGTGAATTACTAAAATGTTGGATTATGTAATGAATAAAGCGTATCGTCACTATAGCGAACTGTATCATTTTTATTTTCAAGTTGAAACAAAGAAAAGAGTTTTCAGTAATTAGTTGGGGTCATTAACAAGAGTGTTAGTGTGGTTGAATACATAGAACTATAAATTTCCGCATCCACTGTCTTGTGTTCAAATTAAGATCATTTCTCACCGGTCACTCAATTAACGAATAAATGTAAACAATGAAAATAACTTGTTATATCAACATACTCAACAAATCAAATTTATGAAATCAAACAACGTTAAATTTCAACTAATTACCTCATTTCAATGAGAACTACGAGAATTAGCACGTGTAATTATCAACGTACACAAAATTGTTTTAAACTATTAAAAATGATGAAATAAAATAATGACGATTTCAATTAACAGAATCAAATAAAATAATATGATCTCATTGGATTAAAGTTCTTCAAGTTCCAAAATTATAATAACGATATTTTGCTTCCCAATGTTTCTAGTATTTAAAATTCAAAGTCACGAGGTTTGCTTTCCACAAATCAAATAGTGTGACATATCCATGAACTCGTAGACATTAAGATAGTCACAATTTCAGAATGACAACATAGTGAATGTGATTAAGAAAGGTATAAATCAAAATACTTTTATCAATTTGGTCATTTTCAACAAAGAACTACTCCACACTAACAAAAATTTAGGGTATGATACTTTGAAAATCTCCAAGACACAAAACATTAGTAACTAGAAGATAATTTGGCTTCACTTCTGTTCACAAGGTCGCGCGCACTCTCAGAGGAGCGATATGCGAAGGACGAAGGGTGTCCGCTAGCTGCCGCCCGTTCGCAGCTGTACAGCGAAGGAGGGGGAAGAGGCTATCCGCGCACAAGCACCGGCCTCCGACCACGACCTATGCCAATCACCATCACACGAACGTCTCTCTCATCTCTCACTCTCACACGAACATCTCTCACGTATTTTCCTCGAAAGAAAATAAAAACACAAAAAAATATTTTGTTTGACACGGACCATTATATATTAATATACTAACACCTACACACGAGAAGAAGAAAAACGTTTTTATTAGACAATAGAGAAAAATAAAAAATTATTTCCTTGACCAATACTAGAAATAGATAATAATAATAAAAATAACAAGAGACGACACTTCCATATTTATTTCAACACTGTTCTTTTTTCACCTACCCAGATTGTTACTCGTCATCCTCTTACTATGCATACAGAGTTTCACGATTCTGTATATTTCGTTGACCTGCGTATATGTACTATTTGGTCAGCCTCGTTACGTCGACGTGCGCTAATACGGCAGTTTACAGGCGAAACCTGTTCCACTATTCAATAAAGCCCCTTCTATTTCATATTCAACTTCTTACAATTACCTGGAAAAATATTTGAGACTTCAACATACTTGGTCGCCTAGCTCAAAAATTTCGAATCTGTGGGTGGAATTATACCGATTCTTCACCCGCAGTCCCGCTGCTTGTATCCCTTGCATTTCGAGTTTATCTGTATTTATCCCGTAGATCTTGCGCAATTTTATTCTTGATCGGCTGTGGAAATGTCGTATCTGTTCTGCTGGTAAAACTGGTTCTCGAGTGGACACTAGAAAAAATGGCGTCTGCCGCGTGGTCTCTTGACGCGACGTATTATAAGTGAATATAACAAAAGGAAGGAACTCATCCCAAATTCTCGAAATTAAATTCATCACAACATAGTTCACTTCAAAGTTCCGTTCCCCTAGATCTACTTCTATTCTTATTTCGTCTTTCGTTACAAGTAAAGTGTTTTTCAATAGAGTTTAGTGTCCGCTGAGACCGTCGCATTTTTGTTTTATTGATTAAGTCATGAGCCACTATGTTTTTTACCATATCAATTACCACGGGTACTTGTCTCTAGGTTGCCTCGTCATAAACTTTTACTATGTCTCGGTAGCTGTTGTTGATGTCCCAGCGGGCAAAATCCTCTCCTTTGCACGATTTCGATTTTCCGGTCAAACCTGCGCATAATGTCCTATCCGGAAGCACAAATAGCAACGCGTGCGTCCGTCCCTAGTACGATTAGTATCACGCGACACTCTTGAATTGCGCGGAAGATTTTGTCCGCTTACGCCCGGGTGCGGTCCACTGTGACCAGCCGTCTGATGATCGGCCCATTGTACTCGCGCTTCGTCGTCTCGCCAGCGTCTTCGCGGACGCGTGCGTTGACGCGCTTCGTCAGCGGCGACAGAAGGTCGCTCGCCCTCTCGCAACATTCTCGGCAACTTACCTATCTGGTTCAAGTACTCGATCTCCCTTTTGATTTCTTTTTCTTGCTCGTTTGGCGCTGCCTCGCCCATATCCGCACAAGATTCTGTTACGTCAGGTGTTTGCGGATTCATGTATACCTTCCTTAATACGTGTTGTTTTACATTTCGTATAAATTGTTCTACCTCCACTCGATTAGTCATTTGAGGATCTACTCTTTGGCAAATTCGTAATATATCAAATGTGAAAGCCTGCATACTCTCCCCCGCTTCCTGCGTACGGCGAATTAACTCAACTTCTGTTAATCTTTCTGCACGTGCTATTCTGAACGTGATTTGAAAATCTTTAGCAACGTCTTCCCATTAGATTTCACTCCCGTAAAAGTAGCTTTATATACTTCGTACTACTTTAACGCCGTTCCGCTCAAATAATACGGAAATAAGACTTTAGTGGAGTTATCCCAACGATTCACGGCGGCTATATTTTAATAATAACTAACATATTCTTCTGGATCTGGATCTCCCGAAAACAAGGGTAGTTGTATTTTAGTGATGCGTTGTCCTGCCTTACTCGCACGCTCACCGTTGGCTATCCTTACCACATTTTCCTGACTCATTGTGAACACCGAATTCTCACTACCACTCAAGTCGGCTCGTACAAGCGAGGAACTTGGTGGTGTTTCTGTCAGGATTTCCGCGATGTCTGCCGTTGACTCCCACGCACTCGTGGAGATGCCGTCTGCAGACAGCAGAAAATACTCGTGCTGTCCTGCCGACGTCATGCACTCGCACACTATAGCCTACCGCACACAACAGGTCAACCCTCAACTACAAGGTGTAAAGACAAAAATATTCATTAGTTACATCATATTAAAGATCCTTGATTTTCTCATACCCAGATATTTTTATCACATGCTGTTCAAGACTAAAATAGCCTCGAACAGGATATGATATCCGGCGCAACTCCACCAAATATTGCATGCCCCCCCCCCTATTTTAGCTATCATCACCCAATTATGGGTTTGATCTAATAAATTATACTTTAGTATTTACTCAGAGGCATTACTCGCTCAGTCTAGTGGGTGCAATTCCTACCATTGCAAAAAGGGGATCGACACTGGGATATGAAACAAATCAGGTTTACTCTCAAGAATACATGAAACAAACTTAATACTATTTATTCTAATTCCAACCACCAATTACAGCTGTAATCTCCACCAAAATACTTTAAATTGAATTGTGGATTATGAATACATTACATATTATTAGAGAAGACACATCACTACATAAATCAAATACAAAGCATCTAGTACAATATACTACTGTTCCACAGATATTCCTCCACCGGAGTGACCATCACTCGTGGTTCTCAATAACGAAAAGTATTTAGAAAATAGGGACTTAGGGCAAAGTAGTTTCCTGCGCGAGACGCGCTGAAGACACGTGTCGCGGAGTGTCGAGCCCTATCGACACTCTCATTCTTACAAATGAATATTACGGAGCATGCCAGCAACACATGCTCCGGAGTGCACGTCTCCACAAATCATGAAACCATCATAATACATTATAATACATTATAGAATGGCCATACTCATGGCCCTTGCCAAATACGAGCAATCAATAGATTTCAATGAAGAAAGGCTCCTAAATATTATACAGATGGGAAAGAGAATATAACAATTTCAGGGCCTGATGGGCATCTTACACAATCCGTGCTGAAGGCACGTCTTGCGGAGTGTCGCGGAAGGCCGACACTCGTTCTAAAATAAATGTTACGGAGCATGGGCGGCCACCCATGCTCCGGAGTGCACGTCTCCACGTACACTGCCCGCTCCTTCGATCCCTCCTTTTCTCGTTGCCAGATATCTTTGTTGTTTGAATTTTGTCCCTTGGAGGGGGGTACCAATCCCATCAAGTTTATTATGATGTCATGGGGATGACGACACTTTTACGGTCCTTTATTTGTTGATCAGAGCATCACGGCACTAGGGCGTGATGCTGACATCCCTGATCTCACGCCACAGAGGGCGGAGGCGGCCAGCGGAAATGGCGAATTGTCTTTCCGCTGTCCAAGATGTTTCTGACTGCATTCAAGACAATAGTCGGGACAGCGAAATAAATAAAACTTTCCACTGCTGTTTAAGTGGGACCGTAACACTATTATGAACAAATCATGGTAGACCTGGTAAGAAACTCCATTCCACTCTATGGTATGTGATTTCATCCTAGCACATCCTACTGTATATCAGAATCTTTAAGGTTTTTTATTAACCAAACCCTCACGATTTTATTAAAATACGAGTTTTAAAAGATAATATAAACGGCGTTTGTTTTTGGAAGCAATTCTTACTCCTTGGGTGATCCATCTATTGTATTTCTATGTGTTAATTGCGTTTTAGGGGAAAGCTATAGCTGTAAAGTTTTGGAATATTGAAATAAATACATTGAATTTACGTTGGTGTTTCGGCAATTGTAATCATCTTTCCAAGTTTTCTCGCGCGAATAATTTATAAATATGAATATATTTGTGGTGTTTAACTGTTTAGAAAACTTGTAAAGAATTTTAAGTGTTTTTAGTTTATCTTTAATAGTCAATACTTGAGGAAGGTGTTCGCTGTACCCGTTTTAAGCACTTCAGATGATTGATTTATTCTTACTTCTGGAGGCGAAACTGAAAATGTTATGTATAATAAAGTTTTGTATTAAATTCGAATTTTTTTAATTTGTAGAATTAGGGTTCTAGATTTATGTTTTTAAAATCCACTAGGACAAAATTATATAACAACATATATCGATTGTATTTTTTCCTGAAAAAAAGGAAGATTGGTGTAAGAAAAAATCCCGTGCAACACCCTTAAATCAACTAGCCTATAAATTACATCTACAGTTTTTTCTTAAATTTGAAGCGTAGGGAACTCTGTACAACTCTTGGGGGGTTGAAAATGTAACAAATGGTAATCCTTTATGGGGATCTATGTTGAAAAGTAGATACAAAATCATTCGGTTCGGGAACACTTTTGAGTGTCTTATCTTGGGGTACTCTTTATGTTTATTTTGACAGTATGTTGGGTAAATACAAATTATATATTTATTGTGTATGGTCAAATCCACTTGAGATATAAAATGATTTTAAACTCTAAATACAGATTTATTATTGAAATAAATTATTTCAGTGAATAGATGGAAGTGGATTTTTGCTTCTTATTACTATTTTATTGTAATAGGAAAGTAGAACAATATAGGAGACGTAAAAATCAGATCTCATAGATAACTTTGATAACTATGAAATTTTAAAATGGAGCTTTATAACGATAGAGATGTAACAATATAAGAATAATTATTATTTTCATTTAGGACATGGAGTTTAGGTTTAAAAATATACTAGGTAAACCCGTGCCGCGTAAATGACTCGGAAAATTGAATGAAACAAACATTCTCTATCATAATTTAAACGTTTACTTTTATTTGGAAAGATTATTTTATTGAGATAAAGTGGCAGATACTACTTTCCCACATCTGTTTGTTTGAGGCAAGTTTCACGCTGTTTCATATTTAGCATTAACAATGTAAACAGGACATCAAAAGAGCAGTTATAAATAGAATATGAAAAAATATAGTTATATACAAGAGGTTACTGCTTTAAAAATATCACGCAACTCACGTACAATTCTCTAGGAATATTGTTTATTGCTCGACAGAAACCTATGCCTAGAATACACTATATTTTTATTCATCTCTCTCTATAAAAGAACCCAGGAAGGTTGCAATACCTGTACTTTCTTACGTATGACGGATTTGCACGAACGGCTACATTACAGCATGGTCAGACGGGTAAGTGTCGTAATTTTTTCTTTTCTTGATGTAACTTTTAAACGCTGTTATCTCGGAAAGAAAGAGGTGAAATATGAAACAATACATCTTTTGACAACAATGGTCAACACATCTTTTTATGCTCTAATGTACGATATTTCATTTACACAGTTTGGTTACGCAGAAATGGAACTAATTTTTTTGGGATATTTGCGTATTAATGAATATATATATTCAAAGTTTTCAAAAAATTTGTGTTGTACATCCAAAGTGTATTCCAGAAATAATGGATATACAATCATATTTTCTTAAGCTCTTTACTCCGTAGAGCCGTTTGACTCGCCAGCTGAGTAGTATGTTCCCGGTATGCGTGGTCTGAACTCACCAGACACAAAAGACTCATGAATTGAAGCTAATGGTTGCATAGCTTCGTTGAGAGTACTGTCTCAGGGAATGCACGTGAGGTAGTGAAGTGCTGGCATGTATTGTGACGCGAGCGCATGCATTGTGTTTGTGCTGAGATCAACCTCCGCCTCGACGCCTTTCTGTGAACACCATGCTACGCATTCATAATGTTCTCAGGTAGCGTTCCATCACGACGCAAATTGTGAAATTTGCTTAGGGTGGTTCTCTTGGGGAACGTAAGTCAAATCATTCAAAAGACCAAGTACATTCTTTGTTTTTATATAAATTACAGTGTATGTTCTTTTAGTAATAGTAACTAGTAATGGGAATCCAATTTGCAACAAAAAGTTATTAATAAAGAAAGTAATTTTATCTCAGATGTCACTTGACTACTATGCATCGTGATTTGTCATCACCTTGGACGCCCATGACCGAGTTAGAAATGACAGACAGGACGAACACTCTGAACAAATATTTAAATATCTTTTCAGAAAATCTTAGATATATTTTACAAATTAACGTATGGTTTTCTCTAACAAGGGATGTGCGTGACTTAGAACAAACAGAACCGCACGAAAATGTGCTTAGAATATAAATAGCTCTTCGCAGTGGTATGAGTCATTTCCATGCAAAACTCAGTTGTTGTCTGCTAGCGCCATTCGACGATAGCATGTTGTACCTGCACTAACAAGTACTTCAGTTGTGTGAAGGGTACAGCTGCAGAACGAGGTCGTCATTTGGAGTGCTTGGTTGAGTATAAAAAGCGTACATCAGTATCTTGAGATGAATTAATCGCATGAATGTTTTCGAAATGTTAGAGGTTAAGTTGCGACGTACCGAATATAGGAACGTAATCAGAGTCGAGGATATGACGTTTGCAAATATGTTACATAGCATAATAATTCGCAAATATAACGGGAATGACACAGAATTGCATGAAGATACGATGGATGGTATTGTGATTTTGAAGGACAAGAAGAGTCCGTACCTGAAATTGGTTCTTCCAGCAATACAAGACTTTCATCTTCAGAGCTACAGGAAACCTCAAGAGCAAGTGAGTACTCAAAAATTTCGAGGCCCAGTGCATTATAAGATATTGATGACATACTGGAGTAATTTATGAAGACTATTACAATAGCCGCTTCAATTCGTGTTGGAAACTTATAAGTACATTCGAAGTTAATCAAATTGCAAGTTAGAATTAGATTATGTAACTGGTAGAAGGCGAGATCGAGTTAATTTCAAATGAAACAGGTCTTTGCAATTAGAAACTTTAAAAGTGTATGTAATGTCACAATTTGATAGGGGAAGAGCGAATGGATCTTCAGTTCTTTTGCCAACTGGAAACGTAGGTACTACAAGCGTCTAAAGTGGTTAACCTGGACAATTTCACAGCTTCGATTGCTTTTATCAACAAACTTCAGGCTGAATGTGGCATTTTCCCAGACGAATTACCACGTTTCTCACACGTGAAGACATACAAGAAGATCATATATCTATCAGAAGGCATAAGGGTTTGTGGAGGAAGAGAACAAATATGTAACAGATGGGAGTGTGGACAAAGAAAACGGCTGGAACTGTGACCACAGTCAATTTAATTATGAAAGGTCTTCCTTGTCAACACTATCTCATAGAGGAGAGAAAGCTACGTCTGGTGTGTTGTAAACAGTGTTTATCTCTATACAAATGTATACAATTGATGTGGCTTTTGACATTTGGCTGTTTGAAAGAGGAAGTGATATTGAATGTGAAAAAGTGGCTTTAGTCAGGTGTGCATATTGGTCTATTCCACTTTGCATTTGACCACTACACTGAAATCCCATACCTGCACCTTGAAGACTGAATTACTGTGTAAAACGACCAGGCCAGTAGTAAAGTTTGTTGTGCAGCTATCGTTAGTATTGAAAGCAGAGAAAACATTGCAATATAGTCACAACGTTGAAATACGTGTGTTTTTCGTCCTATTATATCGATATTTTGTTTCTTCGCGTTACCAAAATACCTGTCTTAAACCTTGAATATTTGATCATTCCAATGTCTCTCGTGGTAAAATGTAGCGTTTTGCACGAAAATGACTCATACCACTGTTTTTTGAATGAGTGATTAATATTCTAAGCACATTTTCGTGCGTTTCGGATGTTAGAGATCACGCTCAGTCCTAGTAAGTTTAAAAAAATTATCTTCATAAAGATTTGAAAAGTAATTTATTTTCGAAAACAAATTATTTTCTCTTAAGAGAGAATGTACTTCATCTAATTATTGAGAAGTCTATGTAATTCTTAAATTACTGGTAAGGTATTATTTAAAAGCTAATATTGCTAAGAGCATATAATATTGTATTCATTTTTTGAAATTTTCGGCGTGAAGAAGATTTCGATCACGACAGAAGAACCTTAAATTGATATTATTCTTAATATTTTGAGAAGGGAAACGGAAGAAAAAATAAACTTGTAACAATAAATTTTTCTCTTTCTTTGTCCTTCTAATATTACTGTACATTTTTTACCACAGAAATACTGATGTACCAGGTAATTTTGTTCTTTCCTAAGGGGCATTTTATTTTTTACTCTCGAGATTCAATTGACATTTCTTTGTCGTATAATTTATTTGAAATCCAAAATCATCAATGAGAATAATTTTTCTAGAACAATAAACCTAATTAAAATTTATAATACAGTTGGAAAGAACACTTTACTAAAACAAAATACATTTTACTAGCTTTTGACGAGTTACATTTTATTGTTCGTTTTATTTAAGCATCGACTACACGGAATCTTACCAATGAGTCCTGGAGTACACACAATTTTCATGATAGCTTGAGTGTAGTAAAAACCTTAAAATAACTTCATAATGTGAGGTGCTTTCGATTTGTATATGTCCTTCTAACTTCTCAATTTTTTAGTGCATGCATCATACTATCATTCAAAAAAGAACACTTTTACAAATGAAAGGGTCGCAAATGCTACACATAACCCGATGGTTTTTCGCTCAATTTCTTTCATTAACATTTATTTTGTATTCGCTTCATACTTTATACTTTCATTCAAGTTGTACATCTTACCAACGAAATAAAATTCAATTTTCCTGGTGTTATTTCGTTCTCTTTAATTTTGGCATTGCATTAATCCACATATGCCCAATGTTCAAAACCATGAAGGCATACTTCATGTTATCATTGTTGTTATTTTACAATCGGATGAAAGTCTATGAGGATGACAATCCAGAGGACTGTGTATTTCTGAAAAACTTTCCGTGCATGTTAGGACGAAAAAATTTGTTTCCTTCCATCAAAGATACAGGTAGAGCTTTCATTGCATTCCATGATTAAAAAATACATAATATGAAAGAAAAGTAAATGAAATATAAAAATTAATTTAAAAAATCATTAATAAATTTTGATTCCAATATATCTATTGAACTAAAAAATTTCGCCAAAAATATTGTAATTTTGGAAAGGTAAATTATTTTTATGTTTCATAATTTCTGTTTTAAAAGAGTCAAATTATGTATGATACGTGTTTTCGCGAGATTCATGGAAGAACATACTAGCCAATAGAAGCGTCATCAATGTGAGGTTTGCATCGCTGTTGATGAGCAGAACTTTGAATATCTGTTATAATTTACAGTTGTTGTTAACTTAGAACATCTCTATCGTTTCCCTAATAAAGTGCTTTATACACCTTTTTTGTCCTGTGACTTGGTGTTATTTTTCTCCTTCGGGAGACATTCCCGGATGTGTGTACCTTAATGATTTTTTATTCCTCTAATGTGCCCTATCACGCCTCCAATATTTTACATGGAATTCTCGGACATTCTCTCAAATCTTACTAAGAATAAACGAAATTATTCTCAAACCACAAAACTAATAAATAATCATCATAAAAACGCAAAGTAAAGAAATTCATTATAGAAAATCGATGTTTGAATATTGATCAATGATAACCTATAAGCTTTACGCACAAACACAATTAAAATTATCATTGATAAAAAACTATATTGGTTGTTCTAGCTATACAAATAAGTCACATTAACAACACTCAAACAAATATATCGCAACAAATATATAGCACAGGGTGAAGACTTATAAAATGGACGCAAAAGTGGGTAATATGGAATCAAATTATCCTCTCTGCTTATTTAATACTATATTCATAAGTTTTAAAATAATCTATCCAATAATTTGATACCAAAATACATTAAAATGTAATCCAATGTTTTCTCTACCAGTATGTATTGTTTGTGTGTTTCAAATTGCTTGATCTATCAGTGGAAATGTAGATGACATTACGCCCGTGTACTGAATGGGCAATCAGCATGTGTACCATATGAGTAATTTCATACCTTAAAGTCTCGCGATCAATAAAACAACTTTGTTAAGGTTCATCAGAAAAAAATAACAGCTATGAAGATATTGTGATATTATTCAATCGTGTAATGGGGGAAGTCGATGGTGATCGAAGAAAATAACACATGCAAAGAGAAACGTCAAAATTAAATATTATTTACGTGGTTTTTATTTGACTGTGCCACTTCATCGTGCACGTACATTCCGAAAAGAAAAGTGCGTAAAATATAGTAGAAGCTTCAGAACAGAAGTGGAAAAGAGTCACTGCACGGAAATGCGTTTGGGAACATAAAGTAGGCGCGATAATAAAGCAAACCATATTTAAGAAATAATTAATATTCATATCTGGATAACGGTGAGATGATACTAGAATTCATTTTAAGAAGAATAAATTAAAGATATGTTGTTGTCTACTGGTACAATTTAGGGATGGGTTTCGTATCGAATCAGTCGGATTTCCAACCAAACATATGTATTCGAATCGCTTTCGGGTCGGGTCGGTCGTGTTACGTCGGTTTCGGTTCGGTTAGAAAATCGACGCGACTCAACCCGAATATGTCGAAATTAAAACTGAACCAAATTTTAACAAAATCGAACCGAACTTAACCGATTTACGACCGAACATACCTTTATATAAATCATCAAAGAATTAATTACATTTCTAAAACATAGGTAATTGTAATTCATAAACACAATTAAATTGAATTACTGACTTTTGAGATAAAAATTAAATTAATTTGTTAGAATTTAATAAGTTTTATGATATACAATACTATAATAATTATAAATAGTAAATGAAAATAACATGGTGTAAATATGAAGCATGTAACTGATTTAATGGAAAATAAGTTAAAACCGAAATTGTTTTAAATAGTGAATGTTTTATTTATTTGTTGAATAAAATATGAATACATTATAAATTAAAATGATATATTCACAAAAAAGATACGATTTACAAGCATGAATTATTTTAACAAAAATTCAGGAAAGAAAAGCAGTAAACATTTGTTTGGTCGATTTTGACCAAGTGCACCGTCACCTAATAAGCATGCATAATACTCTGCAAAAGTAAAAAAAAAATACAAACATGAAATAAGGTACAGTATTGTGTGATAGATGATTGTATTGTATTATATGACAGTACTGTATAATGATTGTATAATACGACAGTACTATATGAATGATTCTGAATGATAAAATTAAAATATTTTATATGCGGAATTTCTTCTATTAAGTGCGAAATCTTCTCCGACTTCTACTATTAGTTCCTTATTCGGATAGAATTGATCGAATTTTGTTAATACAATATATGGTATCAACCAAATCCGCGATGCATATAGCATTAGTCCACTCGCACTAAATGCAGACTGAGGAAGAACAGATGATTCTGATAGCAAATATATCTCTAATAAACACAGATAAAACTGTACATAGGGTACAATTATCCTTCAATATTACAAGATTTTGAAACTGAGTTCAGGAGCAATACACGTGTCTTCCGGACAACGATCAATACGAGTCACTGATGAATCACTCTTAATTATCAATACCTGAACGTGTACTTATGTGATCAATATTACTGCTGGCTCCTCTGGGCACATCAGGTGATAAAGTAATACCATAAATGAGTTACTCATATATGAAAAACGATTTAATGAACATGTAATTATATATAACTGTGAGATTACAGAGTTTTCTATCAATAATCCTTTTTGGTAAAAGTTTCAATAATTTTCTTCCGCAACGTAACGTTTTACACGTTTTTTTAGAAGTTTTCGGAATAGGTGGAAATAAAATAAACTGCAAAAATATTATATTTTATACACCCAGTCCACCTTGCCTAAACTATATGTACTACATATACTTCTATACCTATGTTTCAGGGTCAATATATCACTATTTGGCAACAATCATTTAGCAGTAAAATATCCTATAGTTAATAGTTAAAGTTCGCTTCACAAGATACATTTTGTGCTCCAAAATTGCATGCATAGTTCCATGAAGTCTGTCGTCCAGTCTCAAATGATATAAAATGACGTCATCGTTTTCTACGCTGCAGTCTGGCGTGAAAGATTTGGGAAATAGCACCTATTCTATTTTCGTGCAGTTTTACATGCAAAGTTGGAGTGTTAACCAATGAAAACCTTGAACCTCGTCCTGTGACTGTGACAATTAATGGTCCACCATTCAAAGTAGGGCTAGCTCTGATGAATTATCGCTCAAGTAAACGAAATTCAATTTATTTGAAACAAATAATCGTGGATTACTGTTGGAAGCTAGCACACCACCGACGATGAAAACAGTATTTTCGCTTTCCTAATTAATAAGCACTCTTTATTCAATTTATGTATTTATTATGATTATCTTTATTAAAAAGCAACTTAAATTAACAAACGTACATTCAGAAATGAAACAAAGTGTTATGAGTTAATATATTTAATTTATAATAGATTGCCTAATCGAACATTGTGTTAATTTTTATCTTTTATTAAAAGCCAATACAGCAGGACAAGCATCAAAGCTGTCTGAATCACAGACATCAAAAGACATTGGAAACAAAAATAGCATGCTATATTGGAGTGCAAAATGCATCGTGTGAAGCGAGCTTAACATTAACTTACGACTGTAACAGTTTATGTATTTTTTCATATATATGATATTTTCGAGTATTTAACTGTGGTAATTTGATTTCTTAATTGTTTAATTATTTTCATATTACAATTCGAAGGGTGGGAGAGGAAAGTTCAAGATGAAATCTGCTTTATTCCATACAATACATTAATCCAATTAACATATGAAAAGACGTAGTTTCACGAACCCGATTAGTGGACCGGTCGGTCAACCAATGGGTTTTCGAGTTAGTATTTTAACCGACTTCACAAACTGAAATCGACCCAATCCGAATAAAACCGAAAATTTTTCGGTCAGTTTCGGTTGGGTCTATTTGTGATAGTACATTCAGCAGCTTAACTTGCATCATCAGACTGAAATAAAATATTATGTAATAATATAAACAATGTGTAAAGGGTATAAAGAAAAAAATTAATTGTTAAATTTATTATGTTACTTGATTTGAAATTAGGTTAAAGTGTGAATATAATGAAGACTTTAAATGTTCTAAACACAGAGTTCAGAATTAATGAACAATAAATAGAGGTGAAAACTAAAAAATTAAAACTAAAATATAAATAAGATTAAAGTGCCTGACAATGCCAAGTATCAAGAGTAATTTCTCCGAGAGTAAGAGGGGACGTAATTTAAGAACCTCAGATACGTAGAGATGGGAGGGTTTCAGTTAAAGCATTGACCGGGAAAGCCCTAGCGGCATATAAAGGAAGTTCTCGAGAGAAATTTCTTCAATTAATTCACATTTTAGACAGTCAACGTTTCGATATGTTTATTGTCTTCCTCAGGACTGAAAGAATGAAAAGAAGGAAGACAATAAATTGGTCGAAACGTTGGCTGTCTAAAATGTAAATTAATTGAAGGAACTTTGATGTTTCCTCATGAACCTCCTTGATAAAATGTATATCAAGGGTCAAGAACGATAATGATCCTAGGGATAATTGGTTACTGTCTTCTGTTCTATTGATCACATTTGATACATATTTTCACATTTTCCCTCCGTGAGATATTGATCCGTGGTTGTGAGTACCTTTTAAATCGAGAGAAATCTTCGCTTTAAAAAACTTCCTAGAACAAATCCAGCAATGTTTCTCGGGAGATATGATACGGCGCGGCCTCAGGATTTGTGTAGAAATGTTCTTGAACTATTTCTCCTTCGACTGTACACCGTGTAATTGAAATTATCACTGGTGTTCAACACTCAAATAGTCTCAGTCTCTAAAACATATCAATAGTAAAATTATAAAGGAATATTTTAGTCCCGCAATGGGTCTGATAGGTAATTATGGAGACCACTGACAATCAGTAGCTCTGGAAAGGGTGGAAGGGAATGAATAATGTGGATTAAAAAAATCCCTAGTCAGTCCCAAAGTAAACAATGGCATGCACCTAGAGATGAAAAATTTCTCAATCTAGGGATTATTAGAACCCTTTTCAACCTTTTCTTGCGGTCAAATTAGTTTCTCATTTTGAATCTGCCCATTTCAAAAGAAGAGAGAAAAGAGGAGAAAGTGCCTATTTGTTCATTAGAATGTTCAGGTGTGAAATTGGTGTATTTGTAGAAGGAGGTGTTAAGATGTATTGCTAGTTTATGAGTGACGGAATTGTTGTATGAGACAATAGGGCGAATCGAAATATTTTGTTCATGAAGTTTAGGAAGACTATATGCACGTGGTGGCTGTGAATTAGTTGGAACTAAATATTTAGGTTGGGAGACAAGTACGGGAGAGTCATTGATGAGTGGTTTTGATTTGTTTATGTATTGGGAAGTATGATCTATACAGCATTGTTTGATAAAAGTAACAACTTTTTCATCGTATTCTGACCAGTTCAATATAACAACAGTATCATTTTTGTCAGCTTTTGTGATTAATATGTTGCTTTGAACGAGAGTATTGTCTATTGTCTTCACTATCCTTGTGTCACTGTGATTGATCATTTATTTGTGTGGAGTAAGAGTGTGTGCTGAAATAGTTTTAGCATCGGAAGGAATGTTATTGAATTCTGTTGCAAAGTTGTTTTACGGTACAGTTATTAGTGAATTTGGGACGGCAATATTTGAGGTCTGATATTTCTGAATTGCTAAATTTGGGAGAAGAGAGGTTTGATGTAAGAGAATAGAAAGAGTGAGTAGTGGACGGAAATTTGGGTTTAAATTTCCTATGGCAAGCCAGACAGATCAACTTACTTATATGCTTCTTTTTGTTCTTCTGAGTTGCAAGATGGAATGCTCTTCACCGAACGGAGTCATCAAGGGTGTTCATCACATTGGACAATAAAGTTCTCATCGAATTATCTGTTTACCTTTGTCTTATATACAGAAACGTGTTTGTGGGAAAAACCCAATTATTTGAAAAAAATAGCTGTTATGTGAATACGGCTATTAAGACATAGATTAACCTTATCCCATAGAGCTGCAACTTCATAATCTCATTTTTAAAACAACTAGGAATATTTTATGTGAAGAAATAACTACTTTTGCAAGGAATCGATGTACTAATATGCACTCAAATGATTATAATTATAGTCCCAAAGAACATATACGAGACATAAATTAATAATTGTATCCAGTCACGTGTAACTTCTAGGTTATGTTCTCTGTGTAGCCATGTAGGTTGACATATGGCATCTTAATGTAGACTACTAATAGGAACGACTCTAAGAAGTAGGGCTGAATGAGACAGTTCGATTACATTGCAATTAAACACTTGATTTCCTTTGGTGACTGAAAATCGACGTCAAAACACTTTGTAACACAAGTAGCATTTACCTCTGGTATTAAACATTGATTTTTCATTTCAGTAGGAAAATAATCAATTGGCTGAATGCAGTCAGTTAAGGTACATTGAAATTTATTAGAAATTTAATCATTGAGATTTTCATCTCATTTGATACTAGATTGGTTTATTGTTTGCATCCTTTGCTTTTTATTCCGAAAAGTACTTAACAGTACTTGAATAATTCATTTACTTATGATTCTCTGCCTCTAACACAAAACGTTATAATTGTAATTAACAAACATAATCGTACAGATGGATTCCATACTTTGAGAAGTGATTTCTTTTTACATGTTAAAGAAAAAGGCACATTTATATTAGTATCCATTTATCGCGTGTAACCTAGTATTCACTCCTTCGAATCTTGATATTGTGTAATACTTGATGTGTAGACATTTTTAAAGGTGAAATTAATTCGATACAAAACATTCAATTAAACGTATTAGGAGATTATATCTGTGGCTTTCAGTATTACCCAGTTAAGTGTACTATTCGTTTTTCCGAGTTGCGGTCGTTTAAAGTTCTCAAAACGTTTTTCAGTTATAACATTGGTATTTAACTTTTATATAATGTGCTATTATAATATCTCGTTGCTAACAATATTTTTAACTATAATGCTCGTTATAAACTATATTTTTACACGAAAAACTAATAAATGAGGGTTTTTATCACGAAAAATGAGGACAAAATAATTTCCTGGTTACTTTCAGTTCATAGAGTATTTATTATTTCACTCTACCTATATAAATTATTTAAGTTGTACTCATATATATATATATATA
>NNCF01128684.1:1084108-1137789 GCA_002313205.1 Laupala kohalensis
AAAATAATAATAATAATAATAATTTCTGTGTACGTTATTGCCATCTTCGTATTCTATCAAATAATCTATTTTTTACCACATAGCTTCTAAAGAGAAGAAAATTAGATACATTGCAATTTTTCTCATAAATAGTAATCTAAAAATAAAATTAAAAGAAAAGCAATAGATTAAGATTAACAGTTTCA
Source organism: Laupala kohalensis (assembly GCA_002313205.1). Classification (NCBI taxonomy): domain Eukaryota; kingdom Metazoa; phylum Arthropoda; class Insecta; order Orthoptera; family Trigonidiidae; genus Laupala; species Laupala kohalensis. The sequence continues at coordinate 1,084,294 of NNCF01128684.1, forward strand.
GTTCATATCGAGGTGACACGAAAAGTCAACGTAAGCCTTTGCGGCGGGTTGTAATACGTTGATACGATAATCTAGACTTCACTAGCTCTGGTTATCGAGGTCCATAATTGGTCAAAACCACATACATATTAAGATTAATATCCTTATAATTTGATGTAAGTTTCATAAATTTCTGTCTTCCAACACCCACCATATGCTTGCAAGGCGCTGATGCATGCGCACCCTCTCTTCCTCGGTGCTTCCGTGCGCATGGCCAAGGGGTAGTCTCGTCACCGCTACGCCGACCGCTTCGCCATCCGCCATCCGTGGTCGCAAACGCCGCCGCCGCCACCGCCACCGCCGTTGGAGTCGTCGCCGGCGCGCAGACGCTTGCCCTCCCCGCGCCTGTATAAACGCGCACGCTGCCCGCCGCCGCTTCACAGTTGATCGCGACCCCGCGCCGCCCGTACCCCAGCAGAGCACCCCGACGCTGTCGCCGCTACTTCGGAAGCTCTCGACGCCCACAGGTAGGAGTAACACGGCCCAGAAGCACGACTGTTCAGAAATTTTATTGAAACGTTTCTTTCTTATCTGGATACCACGTCTCTTCATCCCTTTTCTGTATTCTACACTCAGAGCTAACTGAACTAATAAAACAAATGCGAGTTTCTACAGAGATATCTAATAGTCACACCAACGTAATATCCGTAAAAAATCATGGAGTGAAATAGTTGAAAATGCTTTTCTTTTTACTCTGTTCGTAAAGGATCTTATGTCATTAAAATATTAATATAACACCTAATCAGCACTTTATTTGAAAGATTGATGTTCCCACAGCAACATCCACTCGAGGCACGAAAAATTTAAACCATACTTTAAGAACTAAGCATAAGAAGACATAATTCCCATTATTATAGGTCACTGTATAATTTACTTCTGATATATTAAATATATTACGCACACAATAATCATTACTGACAGTTGGAGCCCGAAAATTTCGTTTTATATTGGAAGAAAATTCACACATGATTGATTATCTTGCCGCATGACATACATTGAAAGTCTTACTGCAATTGAACTTACTCGGATACATTTCAATAGAAATTTGATCCTGTTTTAAAATCATGGTGTTCCTTGATAATGCCATTAGTATTCATCACATATACGTTTTGATAAATTTGTAGTTACTCTCATTTCCTATAATTTTATTCTTAACTATGTATCACATTATTTATCACGTGATATGAAGTTTCCAAATATTTTACAATACAATAGATTTTTACCGAGTGCTATTAACGATGACCAGAGATCACTAGTTAATTAGTTCTTTGGGAAAGATTATTCTGATTACGGTTGTGTAGAAATGATAGTTTTAACAAAATTTCTGAAATACATGTAGCAAAATATAAGATTCATACGAACTGTTATTATATTTCTTATTAGAACATATCAATTTATGGACAAAAAGTTAGACAAAGATATTTTAGTTTAAAATTTTGCAACCGTGGCACAGATAAAGGCAGGAATATTGCAAACAGATGAAATATTAATATTATATTATTTAGAAATGAACGAAATATGTTTAAAATGATCTTTTTTCTCTTATTAAAGGTCATTTAAATTTCACTCTACCTCAAAACTTGTCAATAAAATGATCTAGTTAAGAAATCGACAGGATGTTCTGTCTCACAATTTATGTAGTTCAAGAACAAATTTGCAGATTTATCGCTGATAATATTTTAAATATTTGAAACTTCTCTGGATATAAGTACGTTCAACTAATTTTCTTTGGACATTGGAATATAAATAGAGCTAGGATAATTAATACTGCCTGTAAATGAAAAACATTGAGATAAATATTTAACAAATTTAGAGAACCTAATTACCTCTGTAATCATGCTATTTCCTCCCAAATTTGTACAAATATAATAATTCATCCAGATTTCAATAAGGTCTTGTTCATTCCGTATTTTAACACATATTGAAGCACGACGTCTAACAAACATGATACGTTATTTTCAATGAGTGAGGAACTTCCTTAGCTTAAATATATCTAGTAAAAATTCATAAAATATTATTATAGCCCGGAATATAAATGAATTGAATTCTTGGACATAATTACTAGAATTGAATTGATTTATATAAATCACACTTGGTTTTTTAGTTCCAAATCATTCATTCAATTATTTATGAGTGACTCTATTAAATATACATGGAATTGATGAGACATTGTAGGCGAATTCATAAAGTCATAATACACATAATGACATTATCACTGTTTGCATCCTGTGAAATTGTTTTGAAGTCATAAGTTGAGTATCAGAATAAAGCATAGTCGTTATCAACTGTATCTATCTCAACGTTAATTGACTGAGTTCCGATTGAAATATTAAACTAATGACCATACATGAATAACAAAAACCTCCTACGTTCAAGTGATATGACAACGAAACAATGTAATAATAATAATAATAATCTGGATAGTCTTAAAATTGTAATACGTTTCAACTGAATGTACTTATATAAGATTAAGTGGCTACAAAAATCTTCTTATGAACGTTAGGACATTTTCCTCACACATTCATCCATAAATGTGAAGTTAAAACACGATTTTATGTTTCACTTTTAGTTTTTTTCCCATTCTCATATTGTTGATTTGAAAAAAAAACATTATATTGGATAGCAACAAATTCACACAGGCTTAAAGTAAATTTACATCTCGAACAGTTTTCTTATTAATTGTAATGAAAATTTGCATTCTACATCATTGGAATCACACAATATTGTGATAAAGAGAAAATCAGTTAAACAATAGGCCGCCATTCTTCTTGAATTTGATCGATCTATAACTTCGATTAATTGAAAGAATTTCATAGAAAATATGCATGCTTCGCATGCTTTAATGTTTGTTCAGTTTATAAATTTATTTGTAATGAGTCTTAATGAAATTTGGTGAAATTGTCTAAAATTGTCTCGACGTACCAGTATGTTATTTTAAATTATTCATGAACATGTTTTTTGTGAAAGGACAATGCGAATAATAACGTTCTATATCCGCAGGGTAATGCTACACCAAAGTGAGGTTATTTGGCAGGAGGAGAGTTTCTGTGGAGATATCAATTACCGAACTACGCGTAATTGTGTGAAGAGGCCGGGGAGAGACCCATCCAAATTCCTGGGTGACGCTTGATGAAATCTGCTAGTTAACGTACATTCTGTAGTTGACAACTTGCTGAAAAAAGAATGAAATAAATCTTTAACTATCTTTTTTATTTAAGGTATTATATCCGTCAAAGCGACTAGTCTTAAGTACCGCCAAAACATGTTTCAAATGATTGTATGAACCATTCCCTATCCAGTGGCGATGAACGTTTAAACTCTTACGGCGCAAAATTGTGAATTATTTGACTTTAAATTACTAAGGGCTTATAAACGAAAACTTTCGTGGGCTTACGTTTTTTTATATCCTGAAAGAAGTACCGGCTTAACATTGCAAAAACAACCTATTAAAATATAGTAAATGGAAATAGGGACGCAAATAAGATTTTCATACCATACAGGGCATTTAGAAGAATAATTCACCAAAAACTGGAAAATACTGTTCTAACGTGAAAGGCAGTCGCATCACGTGCCTGAATACAATGCGACACTGGTCAAAGGAGTCAAACGACAATCTAAATTTATTATCAAGTTTTAAAATCACAAAATAATTGTCCTCGTCCAACATTACAAATTAATTAGAACTCTTTTTGTTCTATATTTCCAAGTTTCGTGAATAGTTGGCAACTTGACTTCAGTCAACACGGATATAATACTTTAAATAAGCGGAAACCTTTTCGTTGACGAGGAAGATATTTAGAAATCTCTTAGATTGCGGTAAACCGCACCGCCAGGTAACAGATTAATTATGTTATGTTGAATGAGGAAGATATTGTTAGACGGTGGCAAAAAGTTTATTGCCCATTGTCAATTTACTTGTATCAACATTGCCACAATGTTGACGAGCCCTAAAGCCCCCCGCCCCACAAAAAAAAAATCATTGCCACAGACACAACGATAACGATCACGTTGGCACCAAATTTTGTATTTTTGAAATAAGGAACCATGGAATATTACGCTTTTTGTGAAATACTATAATTGTTTCATATGGCATTTTCTTCTTTGCAACACTTAATAGAATAGGAATATTTATTGGAAAATTTTTGGATAACATTTGTTTTCTTGATTTAAAATTAGTCCAACGTTTAAAGGGTCATTTTTTATTTAAATGGCTTAACCAAGTGTTAATTTTTTATTTTTGGGAGATGTTTCTGAGTTTTTGATGATAAATTTAAAATCCTTCATATTTCGAAAATTCAGCACACCTTTCCTCATGTAAACAATATATCTAATCATTAAAATGTTTCGTTATTTAGATTCAGTATTTTTATTATTAATTTACAAGTAACAATATTCCTCTTATTTTCGAGGATTACTTGACCTCTAATAATCTTAATGTAGCTGTCGAAAAGGTCAAAATATTTCAGAACACAAAATAACGAGACATTCGTTGCCAGTAATTCTGGAAATAATTAGTTATCGGCGAGAGAATTCTTCCCGTTATGCAACTTTGTTAAAATTAAAAAGATTCTTTTTGCAATATCTTGGATCTTTCACGATAATGAATCAAAACATTGTTTTCCCTTGCGAAATTTTAATTAATGATACATAAAGCATAGTTGTGGAGACATTATAATCCCACAATACCATGTTGAATGATAGAAGAACTAGTAAAAGAAGAAATTGAAGAAAGCAATTTAGATGGATTGTTTCCTAATTTTTTGTACGTCACATCTTATAGCACGATCAATTGTACTTTTCTTGGACGGCGCATCCCAAAGAACATCGTCACACGGAAATACTTTGTAACTTCAGCTGCATATTATTCATGGTATGTTAATGTGTAATAGTTAACGAATAACAGAGAAAAATTATTTATTTATTAACACAGACACATTCATAAAACTACGTTGTATAAACCATGTTCCTAACTTTCAATTTTTCTTTTAATTTTATCTTATTTTTTCTCTTTTAATAAAAGGTTAGTATATTAGTACAACCTAGTTTCGGTAATCGGTGGCATCGTGGTGTGTGGTTGAAATTCTGCAACATTGAGTTGAAGTCCAGACCGAAACCACGCTGCAAAATTAATATATCTCGTGATTCTCTTGTACTAGGGGATTTCGAATGATGTGGTAACATTTGCAATGTGCAACTTAACGGCGGATAAGCATTGTTATGTCACTTGCATTACACAATTTATCCGCTTTGTGTCAGTATCTTTTGATTATTGAGTAATATTCGTTCACGTTAAGTGCGTGAAATAACTTTGAATTAATATATTAATACATTTCTACGGGTAAATCTTTAAAATTATAGCTGAAAACCATATACCAGTTCATAATAAGAAGTATAGTGTCATAACCTAAAAGACAAAAAACATTAAAGCTTGGTGCAAAAATGATTTTCTGTCTTAACAGAGGACGTTTTTGTGAAAATGAGATTATCTTGGTTGAAATCCTCATAAGTCGAAAAATGCATTTTCTCAGTGTACCACCTTTAGGGTAAGAGTGCTAGGTGCATTTTTACATGGTATCTCCAATAGGGCACATGCTTTTATTAGGGAAATATTTATACTTTTAAAAATATTTTACGAAGAAAAGTAGAAAAATTCTTTTGGAAGAAATATATTAAGCTTCAAAGAGATTAAGTTACGTTCGGAAACATGAAAGCAAGGTCGATCCTATAATTCAGCATTCCAGGACCTATGGTCGATGGCGAATTACTCTGGATTATTAGCTCTTATTTTTTTCTTTATTTCTTTTTTGCAAACCAGAATCAGCAGTAATATCTGCTTTTCATGGTTCTTTTAAACATACATAATGTACACAAGATCACACAATAAAATACATAAATAAGAACTAAAATTAAAATACAAGTATACCTTTGACAGTAAAAACATGCGTGTGAGGGCATCTATGAGACAACTCGGGATAATCTTTAAACGAATTTAAATATATAATTTTTCGAATTTAAACACATGATCACTAGGTTCTACTTTTGTTTGTTATATAATTTTTGTAAGTTAGGGAGATTTGAAAGTGTCTAGGATATTGAGATTTTATTCTATTATTTTCTTTTGCAGACTTGCCTAAATTAAATGTCTTGGAAGGAGACGAGATTAAAAGACTGGGGTGAAATGTCATGATCATTTTATTAATATGTTCTCTTAATGGTTTAATATTATCTATAGATCTGTTTAATGTTATCTATAGACCTTGGATACGAACCAAGGAACCTTCAGTGCACATCTTAAAGTCTTGTTTTGTTTTGGATGACAAGAAGTCTTTTAAAAGACGTTTCGGCTGCCCCTCCCCATATTGAACATGTATTAGTTCTAGATGGTCATGTGATAGCTTTGAATATGTATAAGACCGAGTCTGTTCTCAGAGATGTGTTTCAATTTAATAATGGGTGCAATTTTGATAATTTTTTCGTAACTGTTAATTTATTTAATATTACATTTATATGCGCCTTCTAAGTTTATTTGTAGTCTAAAAGTATTCCTAAGTATTTGATGGGGTGTTCGAACCAACCAAAGCAATTTCTTTAAGGATTTTAATATAGGAATTTTTCGCAATGAATATATTTCTGCCTGTGATTTCGTAAGATTTGGAGCTAATCTCCATTTATCAGTCCGTTCTACGAAGGTAAGTAGGTCGTCCTCGAGGTTGGATTATTAGTGAATCTTAGAACAAATATTTCGGTACGTTAGGCCTTCGCGGCTTTCTTGGCTCTCGGGAGTTTCCCGTGCCTTGTGTCGAAAAGCCGACGTTTTGACAGATGACGCGGCAAACTCCCGAAAGGCAAGATTCACCGAGGAAAAGAGAACGGGAAAAAGGTAGAAGTTGTTTCAGGGTTCTACAGACTTCCCAGTTCATAGCATCTTTAATAATTATAAAATAAAATCACTTTCATATCTCCTGGATGTGTCTGCAAACCTGTTACATCTCTCCAAACCCGAAAACCAGAAATCCGATTATCGTGATTCTATTTTTAATTCACAGATATGTTCTCTCTCAAGGCTGTTACCTTAGAAATCACAAGTAATAGGCAATAACGATATTAGACATTCAATCAATCTTTGCAGAGAGGTTTTTGCATACGCTCCTAAACGGTTAGAGGAAGGTGACAATAATGAATGGCAATATTGTTCGTCTCAGAGAGTTCGTGACAGCACATGTCTACCTACAGAGGATAGCTAAAATTATTGAAAAAAAAGTTTTAAGAAAAAACGTGTTAAAGCACTTTAAACTAAGAGAGTAATTAAAGTAGGTAAAAATACATCCTCATCAAATTAAATGAATTCCGTGTTTTGTCCATTTAAGAAAGATGAAAAATGTCTTTATATTGCAAAATTTCAACGATTAGTTTAGATGCGTGTAGCTTTAGAAGCAGCCGCCGCCGCCGCTGCAGCCGTCGCGTCGTATGTTCCGTCGGGAGGACCAGGCTAGCATTCGACTGGTGCGCTACCAGGCGTGAGGTGCTTCACGAGAAGCAATTATTTTAGACTAGACATTTTTGGCTTTTCTAAAGTATAAAGGAAGAGTGAAAAAGCAACACACCAAAAACACACGAGCGATGCCGTGGCGTGTTGTTAGTTTGTAATAAACTACAACAAATAAGAAAAAAGGAGAGTGGAAAACATAAAATAACCATCCTATTTTTTTAAATATATTACAAAACAATGTATTTACTCCCCAAACAGGTTTTCAGATTTCAAATCTTATTAATAGGATTAGAAGGAAGCATTTTTCATATTTCGTCAAAAGTAATGTATTATCTGAGGCATTATCTCTATGAAAAATCCTAAGTTTTGGCTCCGACTGTGGAAACATACAGTGCTATACGACTTCGTAGAAGAGTGGGGCAGGGGAGGGGTATTTCATCCCTCCCGTGAGATCGCCACACCCATGTGTCACTACAACGCCATATCCCGCTTCATCAAGTCTCCCGCAACAGACGACGAAAACTTACCGATATTCGCGGCTTTATCCTACTACAATGCTTTATGGTATTCCCGACCCATAAAACTATCTACATCAGTTCTGAATACCATACTTGTCAGTTGCTTAGATACACTACTGCAGGTAATAATCGTTTATGAAGTCTGTACTCTCGGGAATACAAATTGGAACTCGAAATCTCACGTAGTTTCACATCGGACTGTTATTACTTCACAATTGCTTTCCTCCACGTAAAATGTATTATACAACGCGTCTTTTTATTTTGAACTATAATTCCACATCAGTATATTTAATATAATGTAGCTTTTCATATCATGCTTTTAATGTTCTACGATATTTTTACATTACGTCCAAGCATCCTCAGAACAATGGCAATAATGTCGGCAATTTAACTTGCACTGTTTATGGTCCAATGTTTTTCGACATTACTGCTGATGAAATAAAATAGATGGCAATGAGTAAGATTTAAATAAGTACTGCTTTGGAAACTGTTCGGGCGAATTCAATCTAGGGAAAACCTAACTGGTGGAGATGACCTCAAATATCATGATAACGTATAGAGAACGGTATAGGTGTTTCTCTTTTAGCAACATTCTCGATCAGTTTTCACTCTAGCAAAATTGTATGTACATTAAAATAAGAGTTAATCATTGAACCATAGCAATTTAATTCTCGTTAAAAAGAGAATGTTTGTCGTACAATAGATACAAACTGAAGAAATTCATTGAATGCATGGTCAATTCTGACGTATCCAATTAACTAATTGAAATATATGAGAATGAATAAATAATGTAATTACTAGAATCAATAAATTTAAGTTTTAAGCAAATGTGTGGCATTTCATCACTGTTCATATTGTAAAAAATATTCAATTTCTTGTCCCATTAGAGAAATTTTCTTCTAAATGTTTTGGACATAACTTCACACTTATGGGAGAACTATAGATATCAATTTTTATAGATGTATTATTATAGATTGTTTATTATGTCGTTCTGTTAAAACATTTCAGCTCAGTTATAAGCTGTTAGTGAAATTATGAAACAGAAGTGATGTTCTTAACGGTTCGCGTGCACGTCTTGACCGGGAGACCACTGCACACGTTCAGCTACCTAGTTCTGGTGACTATTAGCTTCGTGAGAGATTAGGGTCCACAAAGCCCCCAGTACGGTTCACACTCTGTACTTGGGGGGCATATACCGCGGAAGGGCTGTGCCATATATCCCTGATATAGGACTGATAATTATCAAGAAAATATAATGGAAGTAAAATACGACTAGTACTCTTCAATCCATTCATATAAAGATCCAAATAGTATTTAGTGGAAATNGCTAGTACTCTTCAATCCATTCATATAAAGATCCAAATAGTATTTAATGGAAATATTTTTATGAATATTAAAGCTCTTATTGTTTTGGTTTCGCGATGCCCTTCATGGGAACACCTATGAAAGGTGAAAAGATGTCAACAACCTTAATTATCATTGACATTTTCTTCAATGACATAGCCTTCTCCCGTTCCTCCATTTAAACAAGAGTACTCACTGAATGGGACGACTTCTCGTGAGAATAAATACCACATTTGCCTCCAGAATGGGTAACATCGAGTTTCGAACCAAGGTACCCCAGTACATCAGAGACGCACATCAATATGTGACCATTAGATACTGGCTGTTTTTCTGGAGAATTATTTCTCAAGAGTCATTACCTGAGATGTGTTTTCTGGGAGAGTATTTTGGATATTAATTATTATGAATTGCGAAATCGAGGTTTTATTAATTACTAGCAGATTTACCCGACGTTACCAAGAATTTGAAAAGAAACTGAAAACAATCATTACTGGACATTAAAAATTTTAAAGAAGTCACAAAACACATAAATAAAACATTTTTGTTTGATTGTTAAACAAACATACGAAAGTTACATCAACATTCAAAGACAAATTGGTACAGAGAATTGAAGCATTTTACCCTCCAATGGGTATTAAAACGCCTCTCAAAAGGTCTGAAATTTTTAAACTCATTTTCTCCGGCGTTGCCCAGGGTTCTTACATAATATTCTAAATTCACATGTTAGTTTCCATATTCCACACTTTCGTGAAAAAAAAATTGTTTATTTCAAAAATTAAGTACAATAAGAAAACATAGAAAAATACAGTTTTCAGTATTCATTGTAATATGTACGTAATTAACAATTATTTTAAAATCCAGGCAGAAGGAATGTACACATTACATAGAAATAAACAAAGCTGTAGTTAAGACCTCTAAATTATTTTGGTTTCATTTCACTTTTAGGTCATGTGCTTGGGAACATTGTTCTTGAGAACCTTTATATGATAATTCAGTCACGTGGGTTATATGTTCAGTGCATTGTCCGCCTCACATTCGCAATCGGACTCTGGCGGACACATTAGTAAGCTTCCCAGTCAAGCCATGAGAGTGAAGATTCACATTTACTGAAGCAGCGACTAATTTTAATTGTTCTTCTGCTCTTATAATACATTAATATTAACAATAATTTGTATTTTACTTGCAATAATCCTTAAAAAGTATTCTTTGAAATTTCCAATAATTTCATCGACTACTTTTTCCGACTTCCATGCAACAGACATTCCAAATAATTCACTTTTATCAGTATAGATTTGAATTGTTTTTGCGGTGCGTTCTATCAAATTTTGAATCAACAGTCTTCGATTGTTGGTTAGTTTTTAATATAAAACCAACAGAATAGTTTTCGCAATACCTTTCTTCGTCAGGAACCGGGCAAAACACCATTTAAGTATGAGTTGCTTCTTTATCCTTGAAACACATTTCGTTTGAAAATCCTCATCGAAAGGTTGAGGTGATTATTTTAAAGAAGAAGAAAATGGAAGTAAATCTAATTATTAAAAATATCAGCGAAATTAGAGCATACGCGAACAATATTTTCCATCTTCATTCGCTGCAGTTTCCAGTTTGTTGTTCTATAAAGAAGAAGCAATCTGATGTGAAATTTTTTATAAATTTATTGTCAAAAAACAGTACAAACTGCGTATGACCACGTGGAGGAAGAAAAAAAATGTGTGCGTATTAATTCCTCTCTAATAACGTATTTTGATATTATAAGTGTGTTTTCAACTCTAATATTAAATTGCCCTGATGTTATTTTGAATATCATTAACTTGTTAAAGATTCAAATTTCAGGAAACCGCAAATTACGGATAAATACGAAATCACTATTGGAAAAAAAATGAAAAACCTGGACACAATTTAATATTTTGTTTTTACATTTTGAATATTTAACATGGTATCATCGTATAGCATGGTATTCCCTAAATTTCAAAAACAAATACGGTTTTTGACTAAGAAAAGATGTTATTTGTGCTTGTTACAACACACCACAAGCCCATATGCGATGTGCGTAAGCTTTTGGTGGAGAAGCGGGATTCAACCATAAACCACAACCTTTATGGTAGAGTTCACTGCCACCAGCTTGGTTTCCCCAAGCAATCAAACACACGAGTAATAACAATAAAACATTTAATTCAAATTAAAGAAAGCTCTGAATATTTACAAATGTAGACAAACTCGCAAATCATAAATACAAGTTTGAACTTGTTATTACTTGATATTGCTATCTAAAAGCAATAATTACACACAGTTATAACTACTGGTGTTATGAATTAACTCGGAAATCTACCCAGATTATCCGAAGTTCAAAAAGTTCCAAGTTGCTATCTCGAAATAAATAACTGTTCCAAGCTATGTTATTCGCGCCTATAGCAGGTAATAGAATTACCGCAGCAATTCTCAGTGGTCTGACGACCAAACTAACCAAGTTACATATTAAATAACTTGCGTACTTCTATACGCTTTCGCACTTGTCTCAAAGTCTGAAAGCCTCCAGTATAAAAGTCACTTCGGAGCTGAAATCCCTCCAATATATATTGAGGCGGAGGTCACGTGACTACCTCTTCGCCCGTTCCCAACACCCCACCTCGGCTTGGTCACTCCTCAACTTCCGAGAAAAACTGCCTTTTCGGATGAACACTATTTGTCAACTGCTGAAATATTCCATACACATTCATTTTCCTTCTCCGGGGCGTTCATCTCAGTTTTCAGAAGTAGAAGGGAGTTCTGCCTCTTCACAATACGATGAGTCTTAAACGCGCATCTTTCCTTGTTTGGGCGGTGACGGGCCTGGCTTAATCGCCTTTGGAATTTCCGGCGAGCACAGTGCTTGAAAATGTTATTTCAAAATTTATACTGGCCCCGATGTTACAGTGCTCAGGTTTCGTTGGGAAATGTGTTCCGTAAACTCGGGAAAACTTTTCTAAACTTATTATTATCAATTTTTTCTATATTTATTAAACAATAACTTTCTGAACGTTTAAAGATCAATAAAGGTGTTATTCAAGGTGATCTGCTATCTTCACTACATTTTACTTTGATTTTGAGACAGGACCATTAACACGTTAGACATGAGAGGAGACACCTCAAATAGACTGAGACATATATGTGCTTACGCGGATGATGTATTAATACTAGCTAGAACACAAGGTACCATGACTGAAAGTAACTCGAAATAGAGGCACGTAAAGTTGTTCTTATAGTTAATACAGATGAAACGAAGTTTATGAAGTGGACCAGAAAACCAATAGTCTGTCGGACAATAAGAGTAGGACAACGATGAAATTGAGAATGTTCATTCCTTCAAATATATAGGGACAATGGCAAATACAAACAATTCATTAGAGAAAGAAATGAAAGAAAGTATAAGAGCAGGAAATAGGTCTTATTATATGTATAAAGCATTATTATATAGCAAATTGTTATCCAAAAACACCAAAATAAAATAATACAATACCCTGATAAAACCGGTAATTATGTGTGGTTGCGAAACGTGGGTGATAAAAAATCAAATCGAGGAGAAACACTTGAGGACAGAACGAAAGATTTTAAGGAAAATACTTGGTTCTCTTAAGATAAGTAAGTTACGTCTACAGAAGGTTAACCCATGATAAAATAGAATCCCGCATCGAGAAGATATAGTGAGAGATATTAAATCAAGAAGGCTGGCCTCTCTTAGGTAAGTAGAAAGGATGTCTGATAAAAGAATTACAAAAAAATAAGTCCATAGTAACAAGACATAGAGGAAGGTTGAAATAAAATGGGAGGATAATATCACTGAAGATATCAGAAAATTGAAAATCTAAAATTGGAGGAAAAGTGCTGGTCATAGGCTTGGCAAAAAGTGATTGAACGGGCCAAGACTCGCAGCGGACCTTAGTGCCATTTAAGAAGAAGATAAGAAGAAGACAAACTACATGGGGACATATTTTCCAACTCTAAATAATGTAATAAAGCACAATCTCATATATTTAATGATAATGAATTATTTCCTTATCTATATAACACAAAGGCACACGATCCAAAACTAAAATATTACGATAAGAATTGTAAGAAAATTATTGTTAACATATTTTAAAATAGTTTGATTAAATAATCAAACATCAAACGACGTATCAGTTCTTACCTTTAAAGAACGTATTTTTAATCTCATAACATTCTTTTTCCTATGCGATGAAAATTTCTTTGTAAATTGACGACAGTTTTCAGAAATAAGAAGCGTCTAAAAAAACAAAATTTGTAGAATCACACTGGTTAATAATAATTTTCATTTGAAGTGTTATTCCAATAATATGTATTAAATGTTACTGGGGAGAGGCAAATGCACGCTTATGGTCATTCTAAACTGTCACCGAGCTCTTTCTGCACATTACGATGTTCTATCAGTCAATATAAAAAAATTGTGTGGCTACTTACATACAAATAAAGTTGGATCAGAAACTACGTATGAGCATACGGGTGGAACAAGAAACTTTATTTATTTTACTATATTGAAAGAGATCTAACGGTGAGTAAAAATGTGGTGTTGGAACAAGAGATCGCTAGGGAGTTTTTTTTCACCACTGGGTCATCTTCAGAGCTAGCTCAGTTTCCAGGATAAAAGAAAAAGTAACGCGAAGACAAAATGTGATGTGGACTGAAGATAATATGGGAATATCCTCGTTCTTCCTTAAACATCTTTCCTTGCGTTTGAAGCCCTCCTTTGCCTGAAACTTGAAACGGTCAGATCGTTTCACGGCAACGCGAAGAATAGCCGTTTGAGGGAAGTGTCCCAGAGATACGGACCCAATAGTATTTTGGAAAACTTCCTGAACATCTACGATACTCGATGATAGAAGAACTCGTTCATGGAAATGATACACATACATTCAAGTTCCAATCAGGCTAAACAATCCAGCGATAAATTATCCCATTCTTCTTGTAATAAGGAAGCAACGATGTGGAACGAAAAAGAAATCGTTTCCTTTGGATTTTATGATTTTGAGGCAAGAATTTAGGATCATATTTAGTGTCGTATATTTTATAAATTTAAGTACATGCAGAATTTAAAACAGTTCTGTACATGAAAATATAAGACGTTCGTTACTGTGATACAGGATATTAGAAATTATTTCTGAGAGAGACGATCCAAATATTAGTATAAAATTGAAACGGAATTTGATACTAAATGAAATTTGCTGTGCACATATTCTTTATTGATTTATGAATGAGAGGATTGAAGAATGAACTAACACTTCTGGAAAATACTAACGTGCTAATCATAAATGAATCGTATTGCAATGAAATTTTTGTTTTACATCATTGTAAGGCTTAAATAACACGAAAATCTAATATTTCGGAAAACAATTAGAATAACAACCTTAATAATGAAAAAGACTTATTTTGATAAATACTTTAATATTGATTACTAAAGACATACTATAGCTTTGATACAATTTATTCACGGTTCGAGTATTTAGTTTTTTTTTATCCCGTAGCAATCCTAATCTGCTGAAGAACACATAAACCTAGTCCGTAGCGCCCACTGATAGCTGGCCGATATTTACCAAATATAAGTTCATTAACATTATTTAATTTTTTACATCCAACTATTTTCCGTATCAAATTGAAAAAAAAAAATTCAAGTTGTTTTTAAGGTAATTTTGTTGTACAATTTTCGCTCGTATAATGACACAAAATAAGTCGTACCACTCTTAACAATGATTTAAAAGAGATAAATGATTCTGGTTTTTTTCTCAGGAAATCAATTGACGCAAAATGCAAACAGTATCATATAGTTTTATAACATAGTTGTATAGATGGCTTAGACAGTATGTATTAATATTTGTTATTTCGCCTCTCTTTTTTCTTTTCTTGTTCTCGTCATATTGATTGTATTTTACTCTTTGATACCTACACGAATCCCAATAACCGAAGGAGCCAAGGGGTCGATATACAAATCTCCCGAGGAGTAACGGTGTGAAATTTATTCTCATTTATTTCCTTCTCGCATATGTAAACTGACGGACACCAGCAAATTGATTGTCACCAATTGAACGCTGTCTTACATTACATCCACCAAAGATTTCTTTTTTCCAACTTGTATTCCATGAAATGTTATTAAATTTTGCAATGCACTTTCAACAAAGTTGCAATGCACGTCCTTGCGAAGATTCCTCGGATATTTTATATCAATTCATGAAGTCAAGGTAAAACTGCCCCACAACAGATTGTAAGGTTCAAGGCCTTCAAATATGAGCAGAGCTCTGCAACTTCTTCATATGGACATGAGGAAGAGATGATGCCAAAATCACGTCCTGGTCGCTTTGACCCCAGCCATAGAACCAATGATTATTTTATCGTAGGCCAAGTAAAAGGTGGTTCTGCAAAATTCAACCTCTGAGATTTAGAAGGGACACCTTCCCATTTTGTTTTATGTATTACAATAAGACGTTCATAAAAATATAAGATTTTAAAAATATATTTTAGAGGTCTCTACCAAGCTTTCAAGCAAAAACTTTCAGGGGTCGTTATCTAGTTTTAAAATTTTGAAATTTTATACTTGAAAGCTTGGTAGAGACCTCTAAAATATATTTTTTAAATCTGAAATTTTTATGAAAAACTTATTTTAAGAAATATGTTGAAATTAGAGGATGCACCACCCAAATTTCATGAGTTCATTTTTTAAGAACCACCCCACTGAGTAGACATGGGAGACCGTCTTGACGTTAACACATAAACCCATAATGTGACCGCGATTCGAACCCACAATTTATGAAAATATATCATAGACACTTATTTGATGTACACTTTCATTAGTGTAGATTGATTATGACATATATTTGTACAGCTGGATAATTGTTCCTTAAGTCTATAGGAACTTTGATTTAGAAGATTCTCGCAGGTTATTTGTATGTTAGTTACCAAAGTATCCTCCCTCTCTTGTCGACTCTTCTGATATTTGAAAATCCAACCTTAGAGGATCGACAAAAGTACTTGTGATGATATATAGCTGGGATCAATTTTCGTGGCACAAGATGAAAATCAGGAAAGTTTGATGAATTGAATATATGCGTCTGCTACATGTTCTGCATACAAAATATGAAAATAGATGACAAAAATATGAATTTGTTGGCTTAAAGAGATCTGTCTTGTGAATTATTAGCACTACAAACTTTACCGTCTACAACAGTTTATTTAGAAATTAAATAAAAGTTAAGAATATAAGATTGTAGAAGTTATGGGAAAACATTTCTCTTAAACAAAGACGAATATACACCCGAAAGGACAAGAAGAAATGAATTAGAGAGTTTCAAAATTAGGACGAGAATAAAGGAGGAAATATCTTATGCAATGAAATAGGTAAGATGGTGAGAAAAATGGAAGACGTCAATACCTCAGGTTCAGGGTCTGACGTCGTGACGGCTTTTGATAAGCGGAGAACAGTCAATATTTGCGGGGCCACCACGCTGCGCTGACCGCGCCCTGTTGCTTCGGAAAAGCCACTGCGGATCCATTTCGGACCTCCTCGACGAATATTTTAGAAGCTGTCTGCCAATATGAAGACAGTGAAATGTCGGACGATTGTATATGTAAAGAACTCGGTTTCACTGAAGAAACACTCATCGTAAGACAGGACGTTAGATATCATCTGATTTCGGGGTAACTTATTCATCGTACATGTTAATGCGAATCTTAATTTTTTATACTAATCAATGCCTCTATTAAAGTGTATTAAGATATTCCATGTTCCGTGTTTTTTTTTCTTTTATAAATTTATAGAGACTCTTGAACTTCTTGAGGTTTTCTTACTTAATTTGCAACGCTAACTACCATTAGATATTAATTATCAGTCTGAATTTGGTATTCTCTCAAAAACGTCGATTCATTATATAATCTATCTCATGCAAACACAACAAAAAGAACTTTAATTTATCAGATTCAAAGATTCTTAGCGAGTAGTCTATTGATTTACTATTATTTTCCATTTTGGAAAATAAGTCTTTAAAACTATTTTGTGTATAATTATTAATATACAGTTTTGTATTTTCAGATTACTGAAGATGATTGCTATGAAGTCGAAAGTTTATTATAACAATAAATGTGTGTTTAATGAGACTAACAAAACTAGTTTTATTTTTCATTTCACCAATAAAATTTCACCAATACCATCTATCTTTTTTTTCATTCCAAACTTCTTTAAAATTAACCTTGTAAAACTTTTGCATAATTTTAGAAAATAATTGCAAAATTTATTTCTACAACAGTGTTCCCATAATCATTTCCAAACTAAACATTTCTTCCTCACGTGATGTGAGAGGAAACCATACATGTAAAACGAGGAAGCTTTCATAAAATATTTTTCAAGTTGGAGCTGATTTCACGAGTCAGAAATTCATACGGACCACAATCAGTGACAAAATTTCATAAAATGTCCTGCATGGAAGAGAGAGAACACATGGATTATCAGATTCATTAGACTTGTCCGAAACAATGTTCAATTATGTTTCTGCAAGAGAAAACTTTTTATGTTCAAACTTTGAAGCCGCATAAAATACTTTTGAGTTGGGGAAAACTACAAGTTCGAGTAAGGCGTCAGATTATCGAGAGTCATATTTTATATTACTTCGTATACGTATTACAATGTCGGTCTAGACGTTTCCTCTTCCATCGTATGATCATAAGTGCACCCAATGCTTCTTTCGTTACGCAGCAGAGACACTTAAAAATCTGCATATGAATGTTCAGTGAGAGAACGCAAAATATTTTTGATGTTTGCAATTTTCAAATCTGATCGATATTATCTACGATTGTGCGTTGTACATGGGTATCTGTTCATTTAACTGTCGGTTCAATTTTTTTTTTCCAAAAGTGAAATTATGGCAAAATCTAAGGATCATGTACAGCCGGTGGACCATCGTTTGACAAATGCTGATTGAAAAAACTTTTGTGTTTCCATTCCTGCGTCAAGAGGATTTTTCTCTTAATTTCATTTTGAAACAATTTTAAAAGATCTTTGTTTTAGCATTGAAGTTAAATATTACGAGAAAAGCATAATTAGCTTTAATCTCCTCAGTATTTCTTACCGTACTATGCCAACTATATAATATTACGTTTGCTTTTACCTAGTTCTCTTTACTGATGACGTTTTAACGTCAATCCATTTGTTCTTCAACATTGATTAGTTCTTTTCGGAAAACCAAAGATGCTTGTAGTAGGGTGGCCAAAGGGTCAAAAGTTATTTCTTCATGAACCGTGCTTTTTGCTTGTGTCTTCCCTTCTTATTTATTTATCTATCGTGTCAGTCGTAATAAGTAAAGGAATAGTCCACCCTACTCCTTACTTATTAGAATCATCGATGCATATTTTGACCTTGTATATTTTCACTTAATTGATGTTTAATTATTTATGTTTTATGTCTTTCTAAAAACGAAACATAAATTATTAAATGTTTACCATAAATCTTAACATATCTTAATTAAAACTATTCATGAATAATTTAAATGCACAAATTACATGGTATGAACCTACATCACACGCGCAATAATTCTAATTATCCACGTACAAATGAAGACATGTTGAATGTAGAAGAGGAACACATTAATTCATATTTCAGACATCTCTTTTGATCTAGGCGAAATGTTTTTGCTCTTACGCACCAAAAAGTCCAGTGTCATATTGCTCAACATTTTTCCCTTTTATTTCAGAGAGTAGTCTCATGCTTATTTCTAGTGTAACTCGCTACATACCTCAGAACGCACTCTGGGACAAAGGAACATCTTAATTATTCTGGGAGTACTTATTGATCCGACTGAATTCCATGGAACTTACTCCAACCCAGAAGTGTTTGACTGTGGGGACAGTGCTTGCAGGAGTCATAAAGCTACACAATTGGAGTTTTACTACCATATAAATAAAACGAGATGAATGGCAATAGGCTT
Organism: Laupala kohalensis; assembly: GCA_002313205.1. Classification (NCBI taxonomy): domain Eukaryota; kingdom Metazoa; phylum Arthropoda; class Insecta; order Orthoptera; family Trigonidiidae; genus Laupala; species Laupala kohalensis. The sequence continues at coordinate 1,103,643 of NNCF01128684.1, forward strand.
ATCACGAACGTGTTGCGAACGTGGTGCGAGATAGATTATGTTTATAGCTTGTTATATTCCAGAGGTTGAACAAATTATAGAGAACTCTCATCCACGTTCTCAGAAATGGCTTCTCATTTACAGTGATAACAGTTCTCTCATTTCCACATAAATGTTTTCACATTTATAATCTCATTCACGTATTTATTTTGTTCATCACAATGTCATGAATGTTGCTGTAGTTCATCGTTGAATTTTTCAGTCTATTCTTATTGTTACGGAATATCTCCATATCATATGAAAGAAATTTTAACTATTGTTTAAGCGGATGCGAACTAGAATAATAGTTACATATTGCTGTAGACTCACCTCCAGTTATTTCTTTACATTGTAGATTTATCAGGATACATATTCGTAGACAAAAGAATACATGCTACCGAGCCCAGAAGTTCCTAGTGTTTTTATTATTAGGATTGATCATGTAAGCATTATCTGAACTTAGTAAACTCACAATATACCTTTTTCTCAAGGCTATAAAAATCTTTTCACGGTATAATGGAGGTAAAAGTGTTCTACCACACATACTGAGGTATTATACTATCCTTTTAACGCGTAACTGTGATATATTCAAAGGTTGCAAAGAGTATTTTGGAGTACTGTTAAAATACATGAAAAGCCATTGCGAGCGTGGTCAATTTACAATACACGACCCATTGTGTAAACTGTCAAAAAAAATCCATTGTAATATACCTTGACGCTTTCACATTTTGCGGGTGACAGAGTCCTATTCTCTTGTAGATTTGAGTGCCTCAAAGCATTATTATCCAACAGAGCCTAGTGAGAAAGCGTTTTAATCCCCACCATTTCGTCGAGTTTGCATTTGGTGCATGTTTTAATGAAAATGAGAAGGAGCAAGAGACAGTCGTATTTCCATCACATTACTTGGACAGCGCAGTCGGTGTCCGCTGGAGGCGTGCAAAGCGCGTCGAGTGGTTGTTTGACCGAACAACGACGCTGTCCTTGAATGAGTGTGCGGTTGCGTGTCAGTGTAGGGCACGCACGGCGTGTGCTGCCTCCCCTCCGTGCTAGCTCTCTTCCTCCCCCTTAGTTTTGGTTGCTTCTTCTTTGAGGTTGTCAGTCCATACACGCGTGTGCTATTTCTCAAAAGAAAAATAATAACTGAGGTGATATTTATTTATTCTTCTTCTACTATTAGTTTTTTTTCCTCCACGTGGTCATACGCAGTTTGTACTGTTTTTTGACAATAAATTTATTAGTATATTTATTAAATTTATTAGTATTAGTATTACTCCTGAATATGGAACGAGATTCTGGATCTCTGATTTCATAACTCGTTGATTACTTTTCTTCTTGACACGTCGTTTCAACTGCCCCTATCATTTTGCATCTATGGAGTTTGTATTAGCCCATTTATGCTTTTGGTCTATTTCTGTACCTGAGACACTCTTTCATATTTTCTTTCATTTTACGAAAGGTCATCATGGTAAATGAGATATTATTTTGTCTTGTGTATCATCAGCCCTTTCAAACATATGTTTCTTAACACAACATAGTGTTTTCTTGAATATTTCTAGTTTTATGCTCTATCATATTTGATATCCACAACCCAGATTTCACTCTCAAGACGTTTTATTTATGTGTTTAAAACCCTTTTACAAAGACGTTTTATTTGTGTGTTAACAATCCTTCTACTTTTCATAAGAATCCTCGACCTTACATTCTTACATTCTCGTATTTAATTAAACTAAACTATATTAATGTAGTTTAAAGTATTTTCACAATTCTGATAAACCTGTTTTCTTGGCCTTCCTCAAGTATTTCCTTGCCACGGATAAAATAAACATGAATGAAAGAACATCAGTTACATTATTGTCAAACCATGCTCCTGCGGTCCGGTGTAGAATGCTCATTTGACCTAATGTGTCCATTAAATCTTGAAAGATGTTTGCATCTTCACGTTAATTTGGAAAATAATTTCGAGTATTCAAAAGAGAGCCAATTCTTTGAATATGAATGAATGTAAATCTAATTTACTCCAAATCACATTTTATGGAGGACTAATACTGTATTTAAAACTAAAAACAATAAGAAATTAATAAAAAATAATATGAAAGACTACTGTAAAGAATTGATGTACATTTAACAATACCGCTCCGGCCTCCATAAGGTCCTTAGGAATTAAGAATTACTTCCCAGCTTGGTATTATGACACCAGTACCAAGTTCCGAGTCAGTAAACACATTCAAGGAAACTGTCCAAAGAGTTATCTTTCTGCGACTTCATTAGATTTGCCTGAAATGTGATAGAGCATAATTATCTAACAAGTTTGCAAAATTAGCAGTCAGATGTAGGCATGTTATCATATTCCAGGGAAACTGCCAAAATCTAAAACAAATTTTTCGCGGAAAAAAATCAACGAAAACCGAAACAACCGATAATCTAAAGAAACATAAACCCATTATTCCTGCATACAGAATGTCCCAGAACTCCGCAAAAAATGGAAAGATTATGAAGTATATTAAAAGGAATAAAAATCATAAATAAACATAAATGTCACAAGGAGAAGATAAAACGAGACGAAGACAGAGAAAGAACACAACACCAAATATACTTTACTAGGTGAACTGAGAAAGTTATATAGGATTTGGAAGTTATGCTCACTAAAAGCGATACATGTCTCGTACCAACGTCGTGACGTTATTGCAATACTCCAGGAACACCATATTCGCCTATCCATACGACAGTGCGGTGTTAGTTTCGCTGATAATGGACAGAACTTCGAACAATTATGGTTATTTGCCTCAATTCCCCTAACAAAGAGTTTTATACGTCTTTTTTCCGTATCAGTGGAGGGAAATTGTCATTTAGTTATGATGTGATCGGTAAGTAGGATTTTTTAAAATTTTTCATTACATATGTTAAGATGAAGTCAAAATTATACTTTGCAAAATCGGACTGGAACTTCGCGAGAAAATTGCATAAATGTGCATTTTTAATGCATTACCACACTATTTTTATAATATATCCGTTTCTACTGGTCGTAGAAAAATAAAAAATGCAAAATACTCGTGAATGAATAAACTATCGAACTGATCCGTTATAAATGCTATAAAATTGAACGACCATTAGAAACGGATATATTAAAAAAATAGTGTAGTAATTTTCTCGCAAAGCTCCAATACGATTTAGTAAAAATTTTTGTTTTGACTTCATCGTAACACATGTAAGAAAAACATAAAAAAACCTACTTACCGATTACATCACAACTTGGCTTTTTTATATTTAATTTCCCTCTACTATGTGTTTTGACTGTCTTCCTGTCGTTTTATCCGTGAATTTCTGAACGTATGCTCATTTATGGTCTCATATTATTATTCCTATTAATGTGTTCTATATTCTCTCCATTTTTCACGTGAAGTTCTGGACATTCTGCTTAACATATCACCTTTATTTTGTAGTGTTACTAAGAACCTTTCACTCAACTGAACCTTGCCTGAGCGTTCTCAATTAATTATGTCGTCAGTTCATATAATTGATATTCGTGTTTATATTTCTTGTCATTCTATTTCATTTCTTACAAGGTTCTAATTTGGAGTATAATATTGTCTTTCATAGTGTTGATGTTATTTCCCTCTTGTTGTCTGAATGGGTTTATTCTTGGAATCCATTGTAGCTGAATTCGATCGTTTGTTTTCGTATTTCGTGCTGTGTGACACTTGTTATTTTTGTTATCAGAGAGAAATGATCATTATTATCCCGAAGTACTTTGTCCGCAGATGGAATTATGAATTAAATACCCTGAACTTCTTTTTGTAAAGATAATACATTTTCTTCTTAATTTACAACAATATATATAATATAGCCCGCTTCTATAGATAAATGAGTACACAATTGCGTAATATTCCGTTAATGCGTAAATTGCGTAAATGAGTACGTAATTGCGTAATTGTCTCGATTTTTGTTTTCAAAATTCTCACCTTATTATATTTCTTCATGATTTAACCTACTTGAATTAACAGTAAACGTTAATTAACATTTTAATTATGAAGTAATACACGTTTTCAAGTTTAAAAATAGGAAACTGCCTGTAGTTTCATTTTTTTGAGTACCTTAACTAATTAAATGTGGGAATTATAACCTTTCATTCAAAAAGAAGTGGATTAGGTTATTATCTCCTCAAAATAGCAAATAACATTCGCCCGCGTAATTTTATGAATTCTATCTTTCTTTCTTACAGTATTACATTATTTTATATAATTTCGATCTAACATTCACATCTTTCGATTGTTTGTTTTGATATGAAGCTTAAGGTATTGTTGGAATCGAAGCAACTCATCCCACAATTTTAATTATATCGTAAGGGAATGTGAGAAAACTTTTACATTTGAACAATTTGTTCTATACAACAGCTTTTATTTATATGTATTTATAATTGCATTTGGTGTTTGCATTATACCAAGTGTTTTTGTAGTTTCAAAACGTTTTACAGTGTGATCGATGTTCGATCACGTGATTAACATTCCACGGGAATCATATTTCTATTTCAGCTCAAACTGCTTTGTAAGTTGCCAACGCATTGTGCAGGAAGTAGAGTAAGGTACACATCCCGTACCTGCGCTAATCCCATTATATCCATCTGCACATAAAACACAAGACCTCCCTATAATTGTACCTCTCCTTTCTACTAAATTGGATTTACAAATTGAATTTAAATTCAATATTAATTTCGTACCAACTACGTACGCAGAGATATTTGCGTTCTTAAAAGTGTTTCATGTAAATGATCAGTAAAATTTGAATTAAAGAGAAATTATGAACAATGCGAGCTTTATTATAGAAACTTAAATTCTCACAAGAATAAATTTATTTTTCGATAGATGGCATCCCATGCATAGAACATGGATGTATTAATTTTTTGTAAACGTGAAAAGCTGTTTTTACTGTAAAATAGTTTACGTAGTATTTGACATATAGTATTTATTTCGAAAAGCAAAGAATGGATAATTTTATAAACTAAGAATTAATTAAACTGATGATACATTAATGAAAAATTAAGGTCTAATTAAATCATAGTGTAAGATAAATACTAGATTTCTTACATTTACTGTCTATGACTTTACCACCGAAGGACACATCGATAAAACATTCAAATCGGAAAACTTATTACCGAAATATATGGATGATATTGAATGAAGTCTCCAAATTACTGAAACAGATTTGTATTTTTTTACTTTAATCTAGATTAACCAATAGTGAAACTGATAATGTACTGGATTCATTATTGTAAAAACCATAGACTGTATCCCACAAACGCACAGAGTTTTAAATCATTTTTGTCACAAACAAGATCTGCATGGTAGTATTTTGAACTTATTTCTAATTAATTAAAAACCACGTGTATTTTGTTTCATGCTCATTACCATCCGAGAAATTAGTCTGGTAATCCATACAATGTGAGTACATCTTGACAAAAGAAGATACGGAACTCGTTCACTCATAAATTTTCTTGTCAGAGTGTCTTAAGCATATTTCCTTTCATCCCTCATCCCATGTGACACGATCGTAGCCAAGATGAGCATAGTTGATCGGCAGTTAATGAGCCGTCACGTCACACTACTACAGAGCAACACATCCCCGTTCTCGCACGGCGACCTCACTAACCACGAGCGCACAGTGATCCGTCCTACGAGACCCGTAGTTGAGGAAATCGGCTTTGGAGGAGACAAGTCTCGTGTCCATTCGGAATCAGCGTGGTTACCTAATGCAAGGCACTATACAGTCTCCGTCCCAAGCACTACTGCACTAACCAACAGAAGGCCTTGATTCCGTGACATACTAAACTCATGTTTTAGTTTATAATCTAAAGCTGGGTTACTCTACAGAATAGCGAAATTAATGTCCATATCGCTCTATCCTGTTGGGTTTAGATTTTTTTGCTAGTNGATATTTTATTTTTTTGCTAGTAAAACATTTTGATACAAATGAATTGGGTCATTTAACATCATCAGATTAAATATACATGACGCTGATAATAATTTATTTACAACTACATCCTCTCTCCTTTGTCATTTCATGTCCCATTCCATTGTCATTTTTTGAAATTCACGTCTGTCGAGGTAGAGATGTGGTGGCACCCAGCTGTATTCGCCTGAGAATATATTTTATTTCCACACTTCCTTTTTGTAGCTATTTTCAGAGTTCTTTTCCCTCTCTATAACAAGTTTCACATGCTGTACCATTTAATTTTAATAGAAATTTAATTTGATATTTAAGGTTTAATTTTTGGAAGAAAATAACTCAAAATATCTACGTTTATGCATTATGCTGTACATAAAATAACATTGTTAACAAACCTCTTCAACGAAGGGTTGGGTAAAAGATTTCTGTTTTCCGACGACGAAAACATCTCTGAATAGAATAAAAAACTCTTTTCCGAAAAATAAAAGAAGTAACTCTATCCAGAAGATTTATAGAACTGTTTTTAGAACCATAAATGATGTTCGGAAATACGTCGAAAGATCTCAGAACCACGGGCATAGAGTGGTATTCAAACCGAGTTGAATGCAAGAAGTTCGGATATCTCTTTAAGGCAATGCTATTAATCAACTTGGCAAATTTTGAAAAAGAGAAAGGCAATTGACATTAGATTTATTCCTTAGAGTCTTGAAAACATGAGAACTCCATGCTACAAGTTACTACATCATAAATAAATTATTGAGAAATTTTACACTATTTATTTACTTCCTTGGAGCTTTACAATTTACACTAATTATATTATCACCTCTATCTACGTCAAATCAATGACATGTTAACAAAAAATGGATATTATACAAAAAATGAGTATTACGAAATTTAGTCGATGATCATTTCATTTTCTTCAATTGAACCATCCAAAAAGTTCTTGAATGCAGAATGAATGACGTGTTGTCACAGAAAACCGATCAGATCCCTAAATGAACGGCGAAACTTCGAGACACGTGTTGGTGGAGTATTTCGTACTAAGTAATTGAACTGCTCTGAGGGAAAGGTCCAAACGTTGCCCTTCCTTCGTTCATTTCAAATAAATAAGGTTATATTGAACACTTGCTGAGGTATATAGTAGTATAAGTTAAGTTTCTTTTCCTCATCAAATGATAATTTTACTGACAATCTCTTCAATTTGGTTTATTTTACAAATATTGTTGAAGCATTTATTACGATACAAAATTATTCATCACCGATGAAATAACATTTATTGTAATATTACGAGACGAACGCAGCTTTATGAACAAAAAATTCATTAATTTGTTTAACAAGCTTACCTGATACATCTTTCGATAATTTTATAGCAGCTTCATTAACTTGTCAATGTGACCAGGTAGGACCGTCATAGTTGAGTGATGATTTATAACTATAGTTTTGCATATTATATTCATGATTTTACGATTTCATTACAAATCAGTTCTTAAAGAGACAAATTATCCCATATTATTTTTAAAATAATTATTATAGAAAATATTAGTATTATTATAAAGACATGGTTTTGCAGTAATACTTTTATGGTTTAGTCTCTAAAACTATTACAACAAGTTTATATCTTCATCTAATATTTTTTTGATACATACAAAATGCAATCAAGTATCCATAACTAATTAATTCTCAAATTTTGATACTTTTGTGATTATTCCCCTCTTTTGTTTTTTGGACTCTTAATTTTAATAAAAGAGAATTAATTACTTCCATAAACACGATACATCGAGATGACGATTAGAATGGCTTGAGAAAATTTAATTTACTGAAAGATATGTCGTCATATAATCCGTAGTAGCCTACTCCATAAAGAAAGGCGCAGAAGATGTAAGAATGTCCTTGAGTCTAATTGCGTAAAATATGCATGTTTCAAGATAAAACTGAGTAATTATAGAAAAATGAAGATCGAATATAAAGTATCGAAAAATTCTGTAATAAAAGTTATCAGCGTTGTGATCACACGGCATTTTAATAGATTCCTAGAGAAGAACTGAGATATTTTAGCAATGAAAAATTTTTCTGGTATCCGAAAAATCACAAAGTGTATTCATAGTGAAATTGTGCCAACTCAAATAATATTCAAAATTAAAGGGGATGCAAAGATTCAAGATAAAAGATAATTTCGAAGCAATGACATGGAGCATAAAGTTATGATAGCATAGGTTATATCTTAAGAAGAAAAGATTTTGTTGGCATAGAAAATGTTTTTATAAAAACGTTTTATCTCTCCAATGTATTCTGTGTACGTGACTTTTTAGGTTCTTAAATATTATTAAACCTTTATCCTTCCACTCTTTAAAACAACTTTTGCGTTAACCCGAGCTCACACGCATGAGTTCTTTAGTAAAGAATGAACGTGTTGTTACACAGCAGTTCAATCGCAATGAGGTCATTAACGAACTAAGTATGAAGAGACCTCTTCAGGATACATCACGAAATGTCTCAATATTACCATAGTTCGTATTCGAAGAACATATTTCTTTTTTTTTCTCGGGGTACATACAAAGAGAGGTACATGTAAGTATACAGATATGCCATAACACCTTGTAATGAAACAATAAAAAAAAAGGTTTTTATTATACGACAAGAAAATTAAATAGAACAGAAATGAATTCAAAATTACTTACATACATTGGAACATTTTTGGATTATTTGTTCCACATGTTTACTCACCACATGAAGAAATACACGTGTGGTTTCACTGTGATTAAACTTTGATACCCATTATTTTCCGTCAACAGTATTTCGCCGATTAATTAATAAGTATACCTAAAAATTCAGGATATTATACACAAAATATACTTTGCAATATAAGCAAATTTTAATGAAGTTTGTTCAAAATATTATTTTACGTAGTCTCGCATAGTATGTATACCCTCTTGTGTTCCACGCATTTTAATGGAAAATTAATTTGCTCAAACTTTTTAATTTCAATATAAAATCAACTTAATTATTAATGAACACAAGCGGTGAGCATTGCAAATTATTCAAATTATTCCTACAAAAAGGATTATTCTTGAACAAATACCCATTATTGATATATTGGAAGCACTTTTAAGTAAAAATATGTTTTAAATAGTCGCTTTGAAATACGCAATACTTCTGTTCAAAGAAGAGATGCATCTAGACTGGTGCAATAGTATTTTTCATGTGTATGTGATGGAAAATCATGCATTACTTAAATTTTTAAAGCATATCAACCAACAATGCTTATTTTAAATGCTTTGAAAAATGTTTTTTCTAACGGGTAGGTTGTATTGCGATATCATTATACTATAAAGTGTGGAAACAATTCTGGACATTTGCTACGAAATTTCGCCAGTAAAAAGACGTTTAACTCCTGACCTCTTCTTGTTAATAATTCGTAGTAGTAAACACGCTATATATATATATACATGAAAGTATAAAGTTGAGATTAAACTGGTTTACTCTCCAGCTATATTGGGTCTTGTGTTGTCGTGAAACAGGGAGGGGTGTAGGATTGGTACTTTTCGATGACAGTGCAAGTTGTAATATTAAGGACCAATAGTCTATAAAATTCCTTTGATATGAAAGCTATAAAAGAACCTTACCAACTGGAAATAGGATGCTGGACTGAGCTGAAAATTCCCTCGTTTTTTCGCCATTCATTCTCCTCTCAATCACGTGCAGAAATTACCGAGAGTGACCTCTCAATCATTTTATCATGTCAAAATATAAGCATGGAGACTTCAACATTGCCTATCTTCATTGGAAATACTACAAACTCATCTATTGGATACCAAACATCATCACAAATAGTTCCCTGAACGCTGTCAAATATTTTAGGTTTTATAAGCAATTTTAGCAACCGTGAATCGACGAAAATTCTCTTACACACGTTGGTCTTCTTATGACTTTTTTTTACTGTTTCAACAGCCTCACGTCTTTCCACGAAGTTTTTATGCCACTCATACTCTTAAATTTTCTGACATGTTGTCGGGAAGGAATAATATACATATTAGATTTGTACTTTTCAATACTACTTGTCTCCCGTGACATAATTAGTAACAATATTTAGACTTATCTCTCCCGATTTCTTTACCAACTGTAACATAACAAAAAAATTGAGCTCAAAATAATTGAAAATATTATCCAAATATAATGAAACAGTGCAATAAAACTAGGGTTTTAAAAACAGATTCTGCGCTTAACAGGTATTTAAATTAAAGTGGCATAAAATGTATTTAACGGAAAGTATTTTGTATGATATTAGGAATATTATTTAACCTCCTTCCTCAAAAACCATGTTATATTTTTAGACATATCTATCGATTCTTCTAATATCGTGACTCGTAAATTATGCCTGGTTTTTGCAAAATTTTGGACTTTCACCATCCATCTTTAATAGGTTTTTGGGAATAAATGTACAAGGAAATATTGCTCTCACATGATTTAAGTAGGAAACTCATTTGAGGAAGTTCGAATGTAAATCAGCCTACACTGAGACGTCACGCTCCTTTTAGTTACCTCATTAATGCACACTCTCTCAATCCCCCGTCATATATTAAAATATATTAAAATTGAAAGTAGGAGGCAATTATGGACACGCACAGTTTAAGCACATGAGATATATTAGATCATGCCCCATCAATAAAATATATGACTCTTTTAAACCAGTTTTTCAACAGTTTCGAGTTATTTGAATTACTTGAAATTATAGCATTAAAATATGTTTAAAATATTATAGAACAAAAAATCGTGTCGTCTTTCGCGTTTCATTTTTTAATATTTTGTTTGTTTAGCCTGACTGCTAGAAGAGTAGATCATCCCCGAAGCTTAAGGTGGAGGGCAATAATAATTAATTAATTATGAAGTAAATAATAATACTTATTATGAAGTAAATAATAATACTTATTATGAAGTAAATAATAATTATGAAACAAATAGGAAATTAAACAATTAAAAATTATATACTTCATTGACTCAGACAGAGCCAATACAATGTTTTTTTATATACTACTTACATTTCTTTGCCTCTTGGAGATACATAGTACTTTTTGTTATCTATCGATCATCAACAAATTATCTTCAACAATTTCTTAAAACCTCGCGCAATCATACACTTTTATCGCAGAAATTCGAAAATACAATCTACTTCTCCGATTCTATTAATTTCTGAACATTTCTTGTGTCTATCTTAATGTATTCGTCCAAAAATCTCGTCTCTCATTTTCAAACAAGCAACATTCCAACAATATATGTTCTAAGGTGGAAAGCGATAGAGGAATACACTTTCACGTCGAAATAAGTCATTCTTTTTATATTATTCAGAGTGTTAAGTTATTTCACGACAAGAAGGTACCTTTGTGCTAACGCCCAATATTAAATTAATTGTATTCTTATTTACTATCTTTCAATGTATCATAATAAATCATGAATGAATAGAAGCTACTGAACATGACTTTGCAAAGCAATTCTGTCAATACATAAGGTTTTTTTTTTTTTTTTTGCATTTAGGTGTGAATTGTTGGAATGGTCACTTGCTTGCATTCAGAGAGTGTCTATCTTACTTTCCTTATATCTATCATCTTATCATAATTCATAGTTTATGGGTAATAATTTTATTTATTGTTTATCTAAGTTATGTATTTCCTTGGGTTTATTTGCGTAAAAATAAAAAGACGAACTACACCATGATTAAAAAGTAACGCCACGCCTTGTCTCTGATATTAGTGTTCTCCATGCTTTGCTGAAATGAGACGCCAATTTCCTTCAAGTCCCCAACTCGCTTTTTGTGTTGTTGAAAGTCGATCGAAAGTGGAATGTTGATGGGCGTGTGAATGTGCAGAAGGGCAATGAGTGTCGGAGCGGTGGCGCGTGGTTAGTACCTGAGGCGAGCGACAGTGCTGCGCTCCATCGCACCTACTGCGTCACTGAGTTGAGGGCTATATTTGCATCTGGGCAGCAGGCGATACCCGACAGAGAAAAGAAAAATACTTCAACGCCTTGTTGCAGAATATAGAAGCAAAATCAATACTCTTCATTTGTCGATTATCACGTATACGTTTTCAGAAATGATTGGTCATAAGACGAACTACGTTATTTCTATTCACCATATACATGCACGGTACTTTATTTCAATCGGGTAATCAACTAAGGTTTTAAACACTTAAAATAAAGTTACTATAATAACATTGAAACAAATTCAGTTAAATATTTAGGTCTGCCAAAGCTTCTTCATAGGTACTGAAACACCCACTGAATTGCCAATAACGTTAGATTGTAAAATAAACATTTTTTTGTCTGATGAGTTTGGCATTCTCAATAAGACAATTTAAAGCTATTTGTGCATTATTTCTTATTTCTAAAATGATGTAAATATTTTCACTATACTTAAACTTGCTCGTTTCTCAACTCCAACCAATTTCATAGCAATGTTAATTTATTTAAACACGCGAACTTAAGTGGAGTAAGAGACCTGTAACTAGAGACGTATTGTTATTATGACACAAGACACAAAAGTAAATTAATTTTGAAAAAATAATGATAGCAATATCAACAAGGACAATAATAATAGGGATAGGTTTGAGAGCTCATTGACTGGTATTCATTCTAGGATTTTGAGAGACACAAATGGACCGGTAGAGAAAGGTGGCGATGCACTGTTTCCATACGCGTCGTAAGAAGCGTACTAAGAAACATAGCGAAAATAAACGTATCATAACTACTATTTCATATTTCTGTATAAGGCAAAGTGAAGCAAGTTAAATGTAATGAACAAAATACTTCCCTCATCCAGTTTACACGAGAAGTTATCCGAAGAAGGACAAACCAAAAATGAAGGCAGTGAAATAATAAAGATATAATATGCAAATACTGAAACAACGCAATCGATCATATAATATTAATCCTCTCTAGAGCCTCTTTGGAAAATGACGATCCGGAAACCCGGTAACCTTTGTAATGGTTTAGTTAATTTTTTTAAAATTCCTTCGAGATGTCAAAATAAGTGAAACTTTTCTATTCCACCATTTTGATAAGTAAGAGTTGTAAGTTACGAACGCTGAGTAGTACAAACTTACAATCAATTATTGGTATGTTCCCTTCAAGTCGAGTGAGACAATTTTGCAGATAATCCCTCTTTGTCAGCCCTTCGCCCATTTTAGATACGATTTTCGGAGGAACAAGTAATTTATCGTTTCCTTTAGCACTTGTTAGTCACAATAAACTCTCATAATTTCTTCAACTTCCTATCCTTTGGTTAAATATTTTCCGCCAAATATCCCCACTCGTATATCCAATGTTTCACTAACAAATATAAAACGTATGCAGCCCGCTGCACTTGAGTGTATGAAGTGTTGCATCCTGCAGCCAGTTACAGGAGCTAGCATGCGGATCAAAGGAGCATGCTAACCGAAAGATGAAGGATTTAGTGTTAGATTCCGCAAAAAATCTGGATGATGGAGAGTCCCATGATGTTAGACAGACACATATAGAAAAGGGTAAAAGCCTCTTTCCCCAAGGACCCGGAAAAAGGTCTCAGTCCCCGTTGTATGAAGTGTCTTCTAGACGTCAAGAAAGTCTAAAGAGAGTTCTACGTTCCAATGTCGGAGACACATAAAGTTTGTATATTTATTAGGTATCACGTACTTTCGAGTTTGGGTATCCAGATAACATAATATTTTCTAACTAACTATATATAAAATTTTCCATATTTACATTATTATAAAAACATTCTTCGTGAATATTTTGTTTTGTAATCCTTTAAAAATTTAATGCTTTTATGTGTAACAGATAAAACTAACTTTTCCTTCGATTACTTATTCAAAAACAAAAGCAAAGTTACATTCATAAATTATTATTTAACTCTATCACTTATTATAGTATTATAAAAAGAGCAGAAAAAATTCTTTTTTTCTGATAAATAAAGAGCAAAAAATTGTTGTTTTTTTTAATAAAAAGCGTTTTTCATTTATTCACCAAATCAAATAAATAAATATATGTTGTAAAAATAACTTGAACGTTTGTTTTGTGAATTGCTGCTTTCAATAATACTTCATTTTTCAAGTTTTTATTTCATTAGCGTAATACAACAATACTTTAGAATGTGCAACATTTGATTTTCTTTAAAATGCGCATTTTACAGAATTCTTAAAAGTGAACACCCATTTTCTAGCAATATTCTGCTCGAAGAATATTTACTTAGGACCTTTCATTTTACAAATAAGATTTAGATTAAATCAACCCCCCCCCCCGAGAAAAGATAAGAAATGTATTTGACGTAAGAGTTGGCCTACTTATGGGTTTATTTTATGTCCTACTTATGGGTTTATTTTAGCATTTCATAAGGTCTAGTAAATGTATATAAATCACTATGTTTTTAACTATTTTACAAAACTATAAAATGTTCATTACTTCAGCACGAGGAACATACATTGAATTTAGATTGATTTTTGCACGATATAGTCTCAGGAGGTACTCCCTAATGGGTTCAACTAGCAAGGCATATCCGATTAAGGTTTTGTTTATTCTATCCCCAGAATAGAACATTGTAACGAAAATCTTGCAATTTTAACACAATAAAACTTTGTTTCTTTTACTTAACAAGACCAATGTCACAACAAATACTAAGAAAAAAGGGAAGCGTTTTTGAATTTAAAATGGGAAGTGTCCATGCATGTAATATAGTGTTGATATATTGATGTTGCGGTAAGGCACTATTATGTACATTCTAAATTTATCCTTACAATTTACTTTTATATAGAGTAAGAAGTTTTTGATGACTCCTCATAAGAGTTTATACCATTCCTGATGAATACAACATTTGATGTCCAAACGTTAAAAAGGCCTTAAATTATTTCACAATACAGACACACTTCTCGGAGAACGCACTTACAACACAATAATTTCAATTATCAGATGAAAATATACTTTCATTGTATTCAAACAGTACCATACTGCTTCCTGGAGTACATTTTAGGTCTCTACATAGTAGAACATAAAATGTTTATTAATGTTGCAGTTCCTTAAAACGAAACACGCTATACACTTTTTTAATAAAACTTTTAACATATATTGTCACCAAGAAATATGTTCGTAATGACGAGTAAAAACTACAGGGTTTTCATAAATTGCTTTTGAAATTGTATGTGTATTGAAGATTACAGAATGAAAGAAGTGTGGCCTTTTATTACTGTTCCGGAAATTACTAGCCTCTTCGTCAGCACACATCTAATATTCTGTAGTCCTTTTTTTTCCGGTTTGTTACACTTTAGTACTATAATCAGGAAACTCATTTCCACTACGTTCATATGTCGTATCATAATTTTTTCATTTTGTGATGTTTTTAAACACTATACGAAATCCATTTTTGCATTCTCAAACTACGTTCAAGATTTCATTTTATAACGCCCAATTTTTATAAATGATATAAAGTAGAGATATCACTATTTAAGGATAGATAAAAAAGAAAGATTTTAACGTAAAAGTATCGAAGAGCATTCATTGTAGATGGGCGTAGTATTGTGCATGATGTTTTACTTATCATAAACCTTCAGCGTAATTCGAAGTGCGTGAAAATAAATGCATAAGTGAACATTTTTTACAATGAAGCGTCATAGTGTGATGCTAGCATAAAAAATTGTAATTACCTCATGAATATATATTTTGTTTGTCACCATGGAAACTTCTGGAATGACACAAACTGATATTAAAATTTTTAAAGCAAAGTGTGAAATAAACTCCAAGATATTTTAGATTCAATAAGAAAAGAAAATAAGCTTGCGTCATTAAATCCATTGATTGGAGGAATTGGTCTGATGTTGACAGATTGATGTACATTACAAGAAGTGAAAGATTTCATCATTCTGTCATTATATCATGCCATCAATAATGACAGAATGACGAAATCTTTTACTTCTTGCAAATATGAAAATGTATTGGCAACGAAACGTAATTTACGAGAGCGTACAGGCAAAGGAGACTTAGCGAGCTAACATGAAGTAGAAAATGACGTCAATGCACTTGAGTGATAAGAGGACAAAAGCACAGTAAAATACAGGAGCGGCAAGGAGAGGGGGAGGCTAGTAAGCAGGAGTTTTTGCAACTTCTTGCACCGCTACAAAATAAGCACGGAAAAAACTTTTGAGCGTCAGAAAAACGAGGTTGCTTGGCATGTTGAAAATGAATTACTTTAATTAATTCAAGAAAGATTTTCGTAATGAAGTATAGTGAGAAGGATCATGTTGTGGATTACAAGTATATGAGTAAAAACATATTTCCCGGCTTCAGCATTTTTATTCGTTTGACTTCATGAGTCGATTCTTACGTTAATCCCAGTACAAATCCCCTTCCGAGTCTCGTCATTTGAAACTTCAGAGTGAATTCACATTTGGATAGTGTTATGCATTACTAGACGCAGCGCCATTTCTAAAAAGTGAATAATACGCATTAATAAAAATCAAAACAAAGCTTTCTGTTGCGAAATTATGGAAACTATGGTCAAAAAATACCAATAATGTGTTAGTAATTTCTTCCAAGATGGATTATTGAGAAAAAAGTAGTATAGGCTATAAACTGAAGTTTCAATTAACTGCAAATGAGTTTTAGGGATTGGTCTAGAAATGTATAAAGCTATCTATTTCTTCCCACTTACGCCAAGAGAACTGCGTGCAGCAACACGTCCTCGCTTCTTAACTGAGAATATTTACATACAACTAGGTGAGGCTGGAAATGCAAGTGAACAGTGAAGCATGGATAAGTGAAAAGTTCCGATGAAAAGTCGTTGCTTCCCTACTATTCTCTTCCTCCACGCTTTCCAACTTCAAAGAGACTTCCTCGGAAGCGAAGTTTTGGCTGAGAGCATCGTAAATGTCTCGTTCACCCCTACGAGACGTCACTCCCTACCACAGCCAATCCATCACCGCCTCCATCGACGTCGAGAAGCGGTTGGTGATGCGCAAGTGACACATTGTTTGTGGCCACTGAGCAATTACGCAATGACGCGGCTCCGTCCCGGAAGTGAGCGCACGCGGGCAACAAACCGCGCTGCTCGAAGCTCACGGCGGCTGCGAGTTCTCGAAGCTTTTCCATAGGAAGTTTGAAGCAAGGTCAAGAGGGATTGCCGCAAGGCAACTTGTGAAATGGAAACTAAGTTACCAACAAAGACGAAAAGAGGATTACTTTGGTTTTAGTATAAGGAGAAATTTTGGTTCTGACAAAACGAAAGAACTTTGAGACAATGTGCTTTTTACAATTAAATAAAATTATACTACGGAAAAAATTTTCATTCTGGTATTCTTTTCCTTCCTATTTTTTAAAAACATTATTTCATTTCTTCGGTACAAGATGGTTAGAAAAACAATGATAAAACTATCTTTAAACTTTTTAAAATGCTTCAATGGAAATTCTTTTTCAAATCTTCATCGGTTGAAGCATACCCTAATACTGTAAAAAACTTAATTATTGATTCATTCCATCCAATAATATTTTAATTTTGTCGAATATCCTTTACATGTAGATCGAGTTGTATTTGATAATCTTCAAAAAATTGAGTTCTCTTCTCCATTGAGTGGTTAGCATAATGACTCATTTTCCACCAATACATTTTAATAACTATAAAGATTGTAAAATAGAATTAATTGTAATAATTTCGAATATAATGTTCTGTCCTTGAACTCACTGATTCCATAACTGGGGTTCGTGTACCCCTAGTTCTTCGTGGAGAACTTCATTGGTAATAATGGCGAATGACTCCAAAATCAACATTTAAAACGAAAGCACAACACAGTTATTGCGACTGTATATACAAATAGGAGGAAAAGTGGAATATCAAGAGACTGAGAAGAATGGAAATAAATGAATAATTGTAGGTCTAATAACTAACCTTTGATTTCTTCATTTTCATGTCTAAAGTTTTTAAATTTTCAGCATACATTTATTTAATTTAACTACAATTCATTAAGATATGGAATAAACTTTAAGATGAATAAAGCATTCTTTCTTGTACTGCAATGAGAATTATAAAGCTTCATTTGCGCATTACGAAGCTAAGGTCTAATAGCAAAATAATACAATTTATGATCGAATTTTAATGTTTTTATTATTCACAATTTTGCAGTTCCTATGAACGTTCACTGTAAGTTTTGTTAGGAGGGAATACAATACGCTCAAACATATGATCCAGTGCTAATAGGAAAAGTCTTTACTTGAAAGATGTGCTGATAAATGAAAAGCAGAACAGTGGAACATGACACGAGCAGTAACTACTTATAGGGTTAATAAATTGGTAAGATTTGTTTTACATGCCACTGATTTCAATGAGTCTTTGTTCTTTCCTCGAACATAACCTTCTAAACCTCAAGTCCATTGTTTATCCTTCAAGTTTAATTTCACGTCAAAAGAACGCAAAATTAAGTCCGTAAAGCACACGTCTGGAAATTTTTTTTGTTCGTATCTCCATTTCCCTTGACATTATCCTTACCATTGGATGAAGCGTAGTGCTGTGACATCATCATTCTCGCCTTCTTGTGCATACATCTCTCCGCCGAGGCGCAGGAGCGACGAAGCCACAAACAGGGATGCTGACATTGATATAACGCAAGGAATTGCTGCGTTGGAATATCGTGTCACAGCGTCTGTATGTACGTCGTAAAAATGGCGTATACCCCTTTAATAAGACTTCTCGCTAGATTCAAAGTCTGGAGGTTAGTAGGTTGGTAAAAGGTTTTCGCGGAATGATCATTTCATGGTTGATGCTATCAGAAAGCAGCTACTGTGATGATGTAAGGATTATTCTAAGATGAAACTTCATTTCGCCTCTAAACAGAATTATGTATAATAATAAACTTTGTCAATAATAAACTTTATGGTAAAAAAAACAGTTACAAACTGTAAATGACAACGAAGAGAACAATAAGCTCATTTACTCTTCGGAAGCAAAGAAAGTGACTTTTACTCTCCGGAAGCATCTCATCAACCCCAATCAAGGGTTTTTCCTTGGGTTTTTCAAGATATCCCATCAATATTAAATAGGTGAATATTAAAAGATACTTGAAAAAAAGTAGAGATTTACGATATAAGTTTTATTAAAAGTGAGGTTTGAAGAGATACGGTTATGTTGCTACGTTGTACAACATATTCGCGCCCTGCCCCCAGTGGTAACACGTGGTCTGACGTTACATACCCAGCCATCTGGATACCGTGTGACCATTGTTCCATGTGCCCCTCTACCCTAGTAACCCAGCCTCATACGCGCACTTATGATACCACGTGCTCTGACGTCAGGTATCCATCCATATGGATTCCGTACGATGGTCATTCCACGTGCACCCTCTCGCGCTAAGGCAGAAGCGGATTTCACTTTTCAACACACTCCAAACAAATAAATTAATTCGATTCATGTTATACGCGGTATAGTATGGAAAACTGTTTTAAATTATTCTGAAACGTTTTTTTTTATAGTTTAAATCAGAAAAATATGCGTTCACTCTTCCAAAAGACAAAATAAATATTTGTCCCCCACTTCCTCCACAAGGCATAGTGATACTATGAAATATAGAGTCGTTGACACGTTAATTTAAGATTTCTTTATTTACGAAATGTTTATCTAGGGTTATTTTATAAATCATTGACCACACCTATTTTTTAAAGTAATTCTAAACTAAGTAATTTGTAAAATTATAAACATGTATTATAGTAGAACACTAATAATAAGAAAAAAATAAAGCAGGTATTTTACTTCTAGTTAGAATCAATTCTTTATTTATTTATATTTATTTATATTTACTTGCCTAAAATACACATTATGAATAAATTCATTTTACATACAACTGAAAGAAGTTATTGAATATATTATTTTAGAACATTATTTGTTCAAGTTGATTATGTATTAAGGATTAATAAAGGAAGCAAGTATATTTAAATTCTTGATATGTTGAATGCAGTAAAATAAATCGAAGTACAAGTCTGCAAAAATTTGTGAGTGTTTTCTGTTAAGTAATTTAGTTTCAAATCTCCTATAAATATTCATGTTCATTGCCTCGACGTGACGTAGAGGGAGTGTGATGTTAGTTCACACTTGAACAAACATGATGAATTCCAATTTCATGCAAAATTTGTTTAGAAATTTCTTCTTCTGCCACTGCTCTTTTAGTCTGCAGCCTCGACTTTATGGGATCCATTCATTTATACCTATGACCCCTTTTTCTCCACATGTGCATATTACTTTTATTTCCTTAGTCTCATTAATCCACCTTGACTTCGGTCGTCCTCGTTCCGTTTTACCTTCTAATCATGTAAAAACTTCTTTTCGCTGCCCCATATATGGCCGTTCTCATACACTGTGTAGCACGTTCTCTCCATTCTAGTATCTTAATTTTGATTTTAATTAGTATTTTCATTTCATTTTTGAATCTTATTCTTCAACTGTTCCGACACCTACCCCAAATGCAAAGTACTGCTAGTGTAATTATAGTATGAGAAAAAGGTAATGAAAATGGTCAGTTGTGTCCGTGGTGTTAGTGGCAAAACCGCGTGCCTCCGCTTCCTCTTAGGGTGACAAAACTGGCTGCTGGGGCTGTAAATATTTTGCAAATAAATTTTAAGTTGTCAAAAATAAACTCCTTTGTTTCCGATGTTTCCTGTTCCACATATGTTCAAATTATAGACTGCACTTGCACTTGCACAAATTATAGACTGCACTCCAGTGCACAAACAGAGCACCAATATACCGCGCAACTTGAAACCCAGGCATTATCGAGAAAGGCATGTTATGTAAAATTCACAACTTTTTTCGGGAGAATGAAAAATTCTGAAATTTATAAAAAATAAAGCCAATATAAGCATCTTGGAATCACGTATTAAAATTTGTTTGTAATCAGAGGTGATTATTTTTTACAAAACTTCAAACTTGGACAACACATATGAAACGTAAGAAAACTAGACTTTTTTCTTTGCCAAATAAAAATTAATAAATAGTATTATAAAAATATTTATACCTAAAAAAGTGCAGAATAGAACATGGAAAATGAATATGCAACTGTGAATTCTATAAGTATTGCTATTTGGTTTCAGCTGACCTCTAAACTCAACGGAGTATACTTTTGAATCCGACAATAGGACAGTGAGATCGTCATTAGGATGCGCACGGCTACATCAGCCCCACACCACGTTACATCGATAATTGAACTAAAGACCGACTGAGACAGACACATAAAAAGTGATCCGGCTGTAGTATAGACTAGAAATGGCTCAATGGTAGGCTACACCCACCTACGCGTGGTGGTCGGTACGTACCAAAACGAAAAATGATGTTTATGAGGGAAAATAATGATATAAAGAAATTATATTGTAATGTTACTTCATGTAGTTCAAGAAATATATAATCGTCAATGAAATGTCTTATTATGTTCATGGATCAAACATGACATGAAAGAAGAAAGGTATGTAAGTTCATAAGCAATCAAACGATTCTAAGATAAGGACATCGAGCAACAAGCAATGTTGTTATCTCAACGTCATATTCCAGGATTGTTTTTGAAATGTCCTATGGTTCTAAGAGCGAAGAAAGGATCAGAAAATTCATAGTAAGTATAATATATTCCCAATTTATGGGGACAGTTTGAAATAAGTACCGTGAAGTGTTCTGGACTGCGTAAATATTGTACTGCATGATGATCAAAGATAAACAATAATTGTTCAAATATGAAATCACATTAATACAGTTTACTTTCAATATTTTCCGATTTGTTTGTTAACATGCTAATGTACGCCATGCCTCGAGAGCAGTGACTAAATATTTGACGTTGGGTAAAGTATACAGCCCAGTTAACATTCGCTGCCAAGGCAGGACATGAGGTGGAGGATTTCGAAATCAGATGTGAAGGATGAATGAATATCGGAATGAATGGAAAGAATTTTCTTATGAGAATCAATACCGTAGACACACCTGATGCGAATTTCTGAAATGATAATGATCTACAATCACTATTAAGTATCGTAGTTGATGTTAGTTCGGTGGTATGATGATACGTTGAATAATCATTATACACCTTCATTTAAAACAGAGAACAGCAATTTATTATTTCTATTTTATCAATTATTTTCTATGCTACCAAATCTACCACTCAGACAGTAAATGAATTGGATATTGTTATGTTTTTTTTAAATTTGAGATCAACATAATCTACTTTGTGTTGAAATTAAAAATGATTTTAATGTCATAGTAAAATGAGTTTTTATTTATTTGAAAGAAAATTTTTAAAAAATAACAAAATTGAAAATTTACCTTGCAGACGTTTCAATATTCCAAAAAGTATTGTCATGTTCTAAGTTTTAACACCTGTATTTGTTTTCAACTTTGTATTTATTCCTCGATCATGCGTGAACTAAGTCACAAATATCTCTACCCAGATATCATTACCAAACCTCACGGCTAGAAAGCTTCCAAAAACGCCAATTTTTTAATATTTAACGCAAATAGTATTCTGTCAACACGGCAATTTGCAAGAAGATATTAATAAAATGGTGTGAAAAATTCTTAAAAAAGCATTTTACAAGGGCAGATAGCTACGTTTTAAAAGAAAGTTAAAGTGAGAGTAAAATTTAACTTCATTGCCACCACCGATATTTAGTAATCTAGAATAATCGAGAATAATATTCATTAGAACAACACTTCACTATATTAAGTTAAGTAAGGGTTTTTCGTGTTTTAATTTATTTCTCAATTTTGATGGCATAATATAATGACAACAGAATATGATTATAAATAAAAATAAAGTGAGACATAATATCACGAGAACCCAACAATTGAGAAATAATCTTGTCGACTCATTTTACTATGTTGCGTAGTGTGGAGAAGTGGTCGAGTTCTCAACCAAGTCTCCGCTTCCACAAAATAAATAACATGGACAGGTTTTTTTAACTTCTTGCCTTGNGATTCAATTTATTCTCACAGTTACATTGATTAGTAATGTTTGTTTCTCTTCCATATTCTCACAAACTACCAAATGACAGACAGGTTTTAGAGTTGTGAAATTAATTTAAACATTTCCACGTTGCTACAACTGTACAACAAGCCCTTCGCCCTAAGGAGATCAGTGAGAATTTGTGAGCAAATGTGTTGCTCACTTTGTCCATGAGCGAGATGCGACTACACGGCGCCTCGCGATGCGTCGTTAGCGTAGGAAGCGACACCAGCGCCAAGGATATGCAGTGGTGACAATGAAAACAACTCAAGCACGAAAGGAACGAAGTAAGGTTGGAATGAGAGGACGTCAATGAGACGCCAACGCGGTGGTGTTTGCGACCGCATCCAGGCGTGATGCCAAATCGCGCTTCATCCTACATCCCTCCGTTGCCCCCCCCCCTTTCTACCACAATTTCAAATTTAATGACTTCGATTCATACCTGATTTTGAAAGTAATTGACTTTATTTAATAGGTAGTAATCAAGTTCCATAAAACACAATATAAAAACATAAAATAATAAATAAAATTTTAAGCCCAGCAGATTTTATTTCTGTCCATGAATAATGAATATTACCCACTTCATCATAAACTACGGAACGAAGTTTAACCATTCATAAGATCGAATATGATAATAATGTTAATTGATGTAGGAGCAAATGATACAGAAATATGCAGTTAATGCATCTTTCAAAAATTTCTGAGAGAAGTCTTTTAAAGCTTATGAAGTTAATTAAAAGCTCATGAAGTAATCAGCTTAACTATAAGGCACGTAAAGAGAACCTACATTGACAATTTGCCTCGATGATATGTTTTAAAAATATTCTCCTTTACATCAGTAGAACAAAAATATTGAGAGAACATTATATACATTATTTTCTAAACCACCCAGTATTACCAAACATATTATAATAGTAGAAATTTAATATGTATATAATAATAGAAATTTAAAGATGATTAACTACACAAAAATCACTGCATTCATATGAGGCAATCCCAGGGTACCAAGGATTTGTACTTCGACTAATATGCTGTTTGGAATAAGAAATAAGAAAGAAAAAATAATAGTGTTCCAAGATCCCGATGAAAGTGTCACATTTATGTACAATATTCGGAAACCACGAAAACTTTATTTAAAATTTGAAGCAGAAAGGTGACGTAGGAAACCTTGAAGCAGAAAGGTGACGTAGTTATATCCACTACGTTATTGGTACTTATATTCACAAAAGCTCATGCCTTTTAAAATACTTCCAGTTTTAGTTCCATTTCATTTGCATTTTAATGCACAACTCAATCTTTCAACCCTATTGTATTTCTGCTGTTTATGAGATTCCCAAAATGAAGACAACTGTAACATTACGTCATACAATCTTGTTCGTAGTAGACACTCAATTAAGGTAGCACTAGTGTAAATAGAATTAAATCACTAAAATATCTGAAATCGGCAAAAATGAAGAGAGAAACATGTTCTTGTTGTGATTTCACCTTGAAATACATACATGACCGGCCATTTTAATGAAATAATTGCAATTATAATTGACGATGTAATACATTGCGTCTTATTGAGGAAATACTTATTTTTAAAAAAGACCAAGTTTGAAATCACGAAAGTGATGGAAGTTTACTTTGCTTCATAGTAAATTTTCCGAAGTATTTTTACATCACTTTCGTCTATAGATCACCGGACATTTGAGGAAAATATTTTATTTTTTCTGAGGTGAGATGCATAAATTACGAAACAGTTGCGTTCGTCCGCCACACTTTTACACGCTCTTATGTCTTTCAAACGAGTCAAGCGATTTTCTGAATATTGTGCATACCATAGAATTAACTTATAGATACAAATTAAATCATGTTTTTCATCATTATAATTCATAATGTTGTGTTTGAAAAATAAAGAATACAATTTTACATCTTAGTGATTCGACTAACGTGCAGTGCTGGTCCCACCTTTAGCAGAAAGAAGTGCGGTGGGGGAGAAACTTGTTGTGCAGAGTCGGTAAATAGATAGTAGAGCACTTCGTGAGAGAGAGAGAGAGTTCAGGTGTGTGGATTAGTGAACATGGAGGGAACATACCCTTCTGTAAATAGAGTACGCCACAAACAACTTTTGAGCCTGAACAAACCGTTTCATTACGAGGGAATGAGATGTTTGAAAGCAGGAACAAAATCCCAACATCGTAAATATCTTCTAATCCTCGTAATTTTAGAGTATATCATGCACCTTGTTTTGGGAGTCTCAGAAGCAAAATTAATGTAATTCTGAACTATAAAAACTACAATTTTATTTTGAATCTTGAGGTAAGGAGTAGATAGGAATAAATAAGTAATAGACGGAAAGATATTTTAGACTTCCAAGAACATGGGAGAATCGGTATGACATTGGTAATAGCTGAGGTATACTCTTTTAGACTGATAGACTTAGCTCATCACCTGACATCGTCGTGATGTTTTTTTTTCTTTTCCTTTGTTTCAGTTCAGCCCCCCCCCCTCACACTTTCTCAATCTCCCTCCTTCCCTCCCTCTCTTGAGGCTACATGGCATGTTTCCCTTAAGTAACATTGAACGACGAGGGAATATGGCGCCACTGGCACGGAATTCGTAGAGCTCACCATTCTGTATTCCATGCAAAGCTTATGTCAATGAACGCGAGTTAAATCACATTGCTTTTAAAAGTCTCTCAGTGAGATGTTGAGGAGTAGAGAGGCAATGAAGTTAAGAATAGCAACGGAACTGTAAATGTTTGTAATTTTAAAATTATTTTATTTATTAGATTATATTATTGCATACTTCAGTAACAATTTCGATGCTAAATGTCTTTGAAATTAATTTCCACTATGTGAATTTGGTGCCATAAATAATTCTGTGCACATTTTGTTTCACTTTATGTGATCTATTTATTAGACGGTCACATTTTGTTGACTCTCCACCATCGTGCACTTAACATAAAAATAACTGATTTTTTTCTGCTTATCATCTCGCGTTCCAATGAACCCAAATGGTTTGCAGAAGGTTGGACCCGTTTCACAGAAGGAGACCGTACTCGGGGTCCTTTCAGTTTAACATGGTATTACATGGAGTCTCCGAGAATGATTTCACACGGGGACAGCGATCCGGTGTCTACAGGACCGATCGCACGACTCTCGGACTAGAGCGACGTATCACCGCAACCGAGAAAAATAAGAGAAATCTGTCGAGATAACGAGACGAGATAAGAGAAATCTGAGGAACAAGGATCTTTCACTTTATGATCTACTCTTCCACTCATCATGGAAATAAAGTTGATGTACTCAAGATCACAGGTGTTATAACGATTACGTTGATGTATTCAGATCAAAATGTCGCCGTATCTCACGAATATGCTGTTCAATTATCGACAAATATTTTTCGAGCATTTGCCAAAAGTCTAACTTGTCTATCTAACACAACAAAATTAATTCGGTGAGATATGAAATAACAGTCAAAATAACTACTTGGAATGTAAGAACACTTTCTATTTATTATATATACCAGTCTTGCTAATGTCATTGCCAACGACATATATCGCGTAGGACCCTTTCAACATAACTTGACGTTGTACGGAAAAGGGAAAGTCATTTGATTCTAGGATGAAGAAATTTTTCTGATGAAATATGTAAGTAACAATTAGATAATATGATATATTGTTTCATTACAATATGTGAAATTGGTCCCTAAACAAAATAAAAATAAGGTCTTTTTCGTATGATTAAAAACAAAGATGTATTTATGATACAGTAACAGACAAATGAGAGTAAATTTTCTGCACACTCTTGAATTTGATGTATATGTAAATTCATTTATGATCATTATTTAGTAAGTCTAATTTTATGAAGGATGTCATCAAATCAAATAATATAGCCACGTTCTGGTTTCAATGAATTCCATTCGTAACTAATTGTTCATTATATTTTTAACGATTCATTAAAATTAATGGTTCGTTTTCACTTTCCAATTACATTAGTGGAACACCAATAAGAAGATATTATACTATTGGTTTCAACTTTCACAAGATCTTTACTTATTTTGTTACAGAGATCACGTTTGCTCGTTTTTTATGGTAGTTGATAATATCTGGTTTTAATAACGTGCGTGAGTATAAAAAGTATTAAATCATGAGAACTCCAAACAAAATGCGAGTCACAATTATGAATTTAGGACATAATTGTTTGAGGAGGGCGTTTTTCAGAAATTACGTATTCCTAAATGATCTATGACAAATACATAGATATATTTTTGATTCAATAATAAAGAAAAGCAACATAATGAACAAAAACAAACTTGTCAAATTATTAGATAATGTTTCGTTTTTATAGTTGACGCAATCTTTTAAAACATTTGTTGAACTAGTAACAGGAAAAGTTATTTTTTTAATATTGCAGAGGGAAGGTTAGTCCTTCATAAACATTCCACCACTTCCTACTACATACCGAAGCAACATTTGTTTAACTGAAATAATTAGCTGTTCAGGACGTACGATTCAAATAATGGTAACCATTTCAAATCATCCACCAATGTTGTTCAACATTTTTAAATTTCGTAAGTTTTTTATCGTAGGATGACTTGGTCTTAAAAAATGTTTTAATTTTTTTCAAGTCATATAGTTCTTTTGACAGTTTAAATATGCGGGATATGCAAATTTTTTTTAGAAAAAGGTGGTTGCATAATGTTCTGTAATTCTGTTGATATTAAAGATGTGAAGATAAATCAAAAACCACTATGAAATATAGTCTGTGAGAATTTTACATTCAGTGTCTTTTGAGACATTGATTTCCAAATATAGATTTTTTTTTAATTATGACCTTCTTTCAAAGGATATAGAAGGAAAAAGAAAGCATTCTGAGGACTGGATTTTTTTTCTGCAGGCATTCCTACAAAAAAACTACACATTAGAGGTGAGCCTCTTTTCCTTCATAAAAATTAATGACCCGAATAAGTCAGATTTCATGTTTTTCTCCTACTTTTGGCTAAAAAGTTTTGGTGGACTCCCTTAGTCTCAAGGAAAAAATTAATAATGTTTCATTCATTCTCACATCTTTAATATTAACAGAGTTAAAGGACATTATGCGAACCACATTTTTCTAAGAAAAACGAATATATGACATATTAAGAAGGGATGCCGAAAAATATGATTTAAAAATTTTAAACCTTTTGGGACCATCAAGTGATAAGGAAAACTCGACAATAAACTTGAAAATCAAAATAATGAGCAACACTGCTGGACACTAACTTTCTCACCATTCTTAGTGATTTAGTGTATAAAATATACTAATATAAATATTTAGAATTGTGTCTATCGATTTGTTCTAATTAATTCATCAAAGGTACATTTTTGAATTGATACATTACTATCACGATTCTTTCTAACTTATAGATGTATGATATTTGATTTATATGTTTAATTTAAACTCCTATAAAACTCATCTTACTTTTATTTGTCATTTTAAACATTTAACTTCATTATAAAGAAGTTACACGAATGTGAGACAGAGTTAATATTAATAATTGAGAGTTCCATTTTATTTAATTAAATCTTCCGAACACTTCTTTCCAAACTCATAGTGTTTAAACGATGACTTAAGAACATGGAGTTTTTTTTAGATGTAACATACTGTCAGTATGTATAAGTATTTGCACCAGATAAGTTCAGAAAATTTCAATATGGTACATTACATTACAANTAATATTAATAATTGAGAGTTCCATTTTATTTAATTAAATATTCCGAACACTTCTTTCCAAACTCATAGTGTTTAAACGATGACTTAAGAACATGGAGTTTTTTTAGATGTAACATACTGTCAGTATGTATAAGTATTTGCACCAGATAAGTTCAGAAAATTTCAATATGGTACATTACATTACAATCGTGTCAGAAGGACCAAGAACACATTAAAAATTAAAAAGGAACAACACTCATGTACACACAATGTTCAAATATATTTTGACCAGAATATGGCCACGTCAAGGGTTTCAATAGAGTGATGGCGTAGCTAAATTATTCCCGGAAGAATAAATTATGGAAGACCATGATTAAATACATTTATAATCAGTGTTTTTCGTCAATATAATCAATAAACAAAAATTAATTTTATTCCTTAGAATGGTGTCTCCCCATTTATATCCTAGCGTATCCCTCACTCTTTTATGCAAACTAATTCACTAATTTCTTTCCCCAATGTGTAATTCTCTTTCATTCCCACAGTCAATACAGTAAGACATTTTTCATTTCACATTTCATTCGAAGAATGCTAGAACAACACATTCGTCCGCACTCTGATTATTGGTTTTCGTGATTTCCCCAGACGCTTAAAGTGGATGAAGAACTAGCCCCTGGCGCAAAACGTACTGTCAGGTATACACAAAGAAATTATTAGAGTTTCACATGGTACTCATAACTCCAGCTTTTTCCATGTGGGTGCAATGTCCCACTTACCCGACTTAAGAACATTCAGATAATAGCCAAAACAGGATTAAGGTTATCGAACATATTCGTAGCTACATATTTTTTTGTAAACAAAATTCGTGTTTTCTTCGTGAATGTACTGGTAATATGGATACAGTTAACGACCTTTTAGAGTAGAAAAAGTTTTGTTCTTAATTTTTAAAATTCACTACGTTTCGGCCAATGCTTGCGGTTCTCATCAGATATTTATCCACAAATTATACTATCAAACATACGGATAAGAAAAGGAATAATTACTTGTAATATTCTATGGAAAATGATATGCTATGAGATCTTTAAAGTAAGTCAGTAAATGATGGAGTTAAATTGTTTGAAATAACTCATATTATACACCGAAAAACAATAATTTGAATGGAACATTTCAGTAGAATAGACCTGAGAATGGGTCTCCATCCATGACCTCAGTGACAGTGATTCTGTAACAAAAGAAAAGTGAGCAAAGACCAAAGGATATTGCGGTCGCAGTGTCTGTGGTCACACTGACAGCAGGGGGTTGCATATTAACAGCGACAAAGGAGAAGACGAGCCTCGGCATTGTGTATAGTTTTAATCCGGGTAATATGAACGCCCGACCGTCTACTCTTTTCAGTGACCTCACACACAACCCGTCACAATGCTGCTTTTACAGAAGGCACTGCGGCTCTTTTCTATCCGGACCCGTGATTACCCTGACCTGTCATCACACTTTTCTAACAATTGCTACCACAAAAATAATTATTCTCATTGTACTATCTCGTTTATTAACTGACTGAAATTATACTCAACAGGAAGTTTTCCAATTATTATTGATCTTAACTTTTTCTGTCTGTAAAGTATTTCTATGTCCACAAGAATAGTGTGTATTTTGTGTTAAGTTATTTGTACTCATGTACTTGAGTTCTACTCATATACTTGAGTTGTATCCATGTTAGTGCTAATTATAAACCGAAATGAAAATCCGTTTTTTTATTTCTTTATTTCGATCAAAACGTTAATGTTTTTTGTTTGTTTTGTAATTTACTATGTATGTTCGAACAATACCCTACTGACTCATATTACATAACATTGATACAAATTTCATGCAAATTTATCTTTCGAATCAGTTCCAATTCCTCAACGAAAACCATCCAAAATTTTAGTAAGGGATTTCAATTTTCCCTTATCTTGTGAAGTTTATGGATATGCGTTAGATCTCCTGTTATGAAGATACGTTCAACATTATAAATATTTTATTAGTGCTACATCCAAGAGTATCTAATCAATTGATATTGCCTACAGAACACAAGGCTTTTTCTTGCCCTTTCACGATAGTAAAACTGACGTACCTAATTTCTTGAAACGAGATACGATAAGAGTATCGTGTATTCATAATGTGATATGAGCAGAGGACATCCAAGGTGGGTGATTCCCTCCCTGACTCTATACTTATCCATAGCCAACTCCTTTTGGAAAGGCATGTCGTCCACAGCCAAGATGTTTCTTTTGGGAAGCCTTCGTCGATTTCTTTCTTTGACGACGTCCACTAGCAGTATCTAATGCCCCTCCCCTTCCCCATAGCCTTAAGCTCTTGAATGTCTTTGACACCGACGCAATCGAGATGTGTGCTCGTGTTGGACGAGACATCGATGCCCTGAATCCTCGCTTCAAGCGGAGATATTGCGATGATACCACCGATAAAATAGTCATTCCACAGAAGTGAGAGTAACGGGTCAGGGAATTTGTTTTTGGAGGAATACTTTGACTTTCTGAACATAAAGAATTTTGGATTTAAAATAATCCCAGACATCCTAAGAACATTATTTGGACTACGTAATCTATATACGTAATTTTGAGATTAAATTTAATAAAAAAATGAGTTAAAATAATCAAGCAATATGAAAAAATGTTAGAGTTAATTTCATTAAAGCATCAAATGTAGGCTCACGAATAAAAAGAATAAACAAAAATAATAAATCTTGAAGCTGGCTCTTCAAATTCATTCTTCTCTACACCGAAGCATTGCAGAAACGAATGTTACGATTATTAAACACTCATAATTTAACTCGATAACCTAATCGTTTCCAAAAGGATGCTAGGGAATTATTCCAAAGTGCAATGACCTTGTTGTAATTACTCTTGCGTTGTAATTTCGTTGCGACAATTCGTCGCTAAAAAGTAATTAATATCACGACAATTAATCTTATTTTTTATCTAAAATAATAACTTAAGGTAAAAATTGGTATAATAGTCTTATATCCTATATTTTAAATTAATTTTGCGGTACGTTAAACCATACTTTAATAAAAACAAAATTATGTCACAACATTATGATTTTCTTATAGAACTTCAGCAAAAATGAATTAATCAACGCAATAAAATGGAATATACAACACTGCTAATAAAAATATTAAAAGCATTGGCTTCATGCATATAATGAAAGGCTACATCTATTTTCATATATGACCTGTACGTGATAAGAAATCGATGACATTAATAACATTATTATGTAGCATTAAGCCCGATGAAATATACCAAAAGGGTAATTTACGTAAAATAACAGGATTGATTTTATTGACGTTACATATACAGACGTCCGAAGAAAGAAGAAAAATAGCTTCAGAGTGAATAGAAAGAATTATTTATGGATGCCTCTCAGAAGACGCT
This sequence comes from Laupala kohalensis, assembly GCA_002313205.1. Lineage (NCBI taxonomy): Eukaryota > Metazoa > Arthropoda > Insecta > Orthoptera > Trigonidiidae > Laupala > Laupala kohalensis. Next base: position 1,135,683 of record NNCF01128684.1, read on the forward strand.
TTATTCACTACACATCCTGACGCAAATCGACATACGAAGACAGTTGATTATTAAGAAAAATGAAATGATGATGCTGAGTACAATGGCAAAACTCTCTGGGAAAATATGATATAGGAGTCACAATTCACAAGAGTTATGATAAAGGGGAATTATTGTTGCTTTCCTGAAGAACGATATGCTGGATATCTAAAAAATGTAACTACAAACATTGAATATGCATCCTCTGAAAACTTGTTGGGTCGTGATAAATAAATTCCTTAACATTAGATGGATTTGCCTACGCTACTCGTGAGCCAAACATAATGGAGTCTTTAAAAAAATTTCTTGGTTATTATCATAATAATGGAAATATTCAAAGAAATGTATAATCTAAACCTCTTCACGAAGAATCATGTTAATTCTTGAAGTTGATATTGTGAGGAATTATTGAAAATTTTCATAAACAGTTTCTAAGCACTCCATAGTGCATTTAAAATCATGAGCGAGCATTTTAATGGATAAATGTGGGAAAACGAATACCTAGTTGTATCTACACTAAGTGGGTATCCATCAGATTTTTCTAACATGCTTCATTAATAAAATTCATTACACTTCCTCTATTTGAGAACAAAAGTACGATTTCTATTACAAAATTTAAACAATGGAGAAACAAAATGATGATAGAAACAATGCCAAATTAATGTAAACAAACATACAGAAATCTCTTAAATTGCGGTAAACCTCACCGCCAGGTAAGTTAAACCAGTTCGAAACTAGGTCCTATTCTCATTCATCATGACACAATTAATGGAAAAAAATCGTTTTGTATAGTTTTACATTTGGTGATTAACGTCAATAAGATACGAAGAAAGATGAGTAAGAATGACCACGCGTTCGCGAGAAAAACAGTAATAGTAAAAAAATTAGTAAATTTTGAACTGTAACGCATTATCAACATCTACAAAATGCCGTCATGCTTTATGTAGTTATGAGTTTCATTTTATATCTTTCCTTTTCAATTTTAAATTTGAGCTAAAAAGAGTTAATGACTGCGTATGACCACGTGAAGGATAAGAAGATAATTTATTTTCTGGAAACTAGAATCATAGCATCATTTCCCATCAAATACTTCAAAGGAAAACCGGAGAAATTCTCAGGTCTCTATGTAACTTCAGAGTATAATGCTCTCAACTATGTCAGGATTGAGTAAATAGAAAAATATAATCACAATACTAATTTAAAAATGTATAAACATTATTGTATTGCAGTGATTTTATAATTTTTTATAATTTGTTATTAACGTATTCTGCCTCTGTAATAAAAAATTAAAATGAAAGTTAATGAATTCGTAACATAATATTAAATATTAATTTGAATGTAACAATATTTCATGGGATAGTTCATAAAAGTTTAAAGAAATAGCAATTAGCTCTCTATTTCTTCTCAGAAAACGAGGTTAAATGAGAAGGTATTCAGTAATACTTGTTTTTAATCGAACAAAATCAATCAAATTCGTCTAAAATAAACAGACACTTTCCTCACAAAATAACAAGAAAAAACAAAACAAACCCAACAATTGACCAACTGACTAACATAAAAAAGCAACAATGTGCAAGGCACAGTCTAAATCCAGACATGACACTTTATTGGAGAACTGTGACACAAGTTTACAAAATTTAATAAATTGAAGCCATTCGTGTAAGTAGCCCAGGATACACCGTTAAATTTCTGTGAAGCCTCCTTAGTATTGACACCAGTGGCAAACCCGTGAACTGCCTACTTATATTTCTATTCAATATGAATTGTGATAGCTGTTTCAAACTAGATTTAATACTTAAAGAAGAAGTTAATTTTGTTCGTTCTTCAAGAATGTCGCTGTTTTGTGTGTGTTATTTTCTATTAGTTCGGTTTCCCAAGAATTTAGGAAATATGTACATTCCGAACATTTACATTCCTGGGAATGTGGGAATCGGCAAGTAATAATACATTCGATGTCATCGATCACGAAATTCTCCTTTCCAAATTGCATTCTTTAGGCATTCGTGGACTTCCACATCAATGGCTAACTTCTTATTTAAAAGATAGATATCAACAGGTCGAAATATCCTATACTAAAAATAAAATACTT
>NNCF01128684.1:1138777-1157559 GCA_002313205.1 Laupala kohalensis
ACGGTTGTGTACATAAATTCTGTAGCCCCATCCTGGCCCGGGTTTTTCTCCGTTTTTCCTTTGGGTAGAGGCGGATTTATCATACAGGTTCTCTAGGCTTTGACTATGGGCGTGTTTATTGTAACAATAAATCGTGAATTTAGTGTTTTTTCAACTCTTATGATTTTTAAACTCTATACTCAGAATAATCTATAGTTCGATAATAACTTGTACATGTAAATTTACAAACATATTTGCGTTAAATTCGAAACATATTGACATTATATATGTATTATAACTCGCAGCTACCTTTTTATCTTATCTAGGAACTTACGCAAAAATGTTTGAATCCGCCTCTGCCTTAGGGCCCTTGATCGGAATTGTTGGGATGGTCCCTTGCTTGCTTCCGGAGAGTAAATTAGTTTTTTTTCCTCCACGTGGTCATACGCAGTTTGTACTGTTTTTTTACAATAAATTTATTATTATTTAATGCATTTTGACAAATATAGTGAAATGGTTATTGGCATGTATACAAATATGGTAAAAGTTTCTTAAATTTGGAATTCGATTGTCTGAATTAGTATTTGTTAACATTGCTGAACTTTCAGTTGTATTTGAATGTTTTCTTATCTAATATATAGTTTTCGTTGTGTTCCCAGCATGTCTCAAAAAAAACAATGTTTTAAATGTTTTTTTTAAATTTTATCTGTTAATGATCATACCAACGTATTGACGAGAAATATTGTATCTATTTTTATAGTCTCTATAATGTTCTTGTGAATTAAAGTGAACGATTCTACATTATGTTATTTCTCGCTTTTAATTTTCTCATCTTTAATATCCAAATACTTTTTTTAATATTATATATTTTTAAATATTCAGATTCTTGTTTGTGATATATGAAGATGAAATTGTTCAATTTAAAAATTTTATTATTTCATTAAATTTACAGGAGAAAAATCGAGGTAAATTAATTCTAAATTAAGGAAGTCTAGTAGTGAGGATGATTGATTGGCATAAACGGCAAGAGTAGAGAAGGCGGTGGAGTAATACTGTTGCNTGTTAAATTATGTGGCAGCCGTCCCGGTAGAGGCGCAAACCTTGTCTATGGGCATTAACATTGACTATTGAGTCTGGAATTAGTATACGGTAGATGGTCAGTTCGTATTAAAATTAATTCAAAATAAAATAATATCAATAAGATGAAAATAAAGCTAATAGGGTAAAAGTAAAACCAAAATTTTTTAGACAAATTTGGAAGAATTAAATATTAAAAAATACGTCATAGATCCTAAGCAGTTTTTCTGTATCAATCTGCTGATTTATGGTATTTTTGTTACATTTGATACGCAACATTTCAGTCACATTTCACATATAATAATTTTCTTCCATTTAAATTTTGACACTATTACACAAACATTCATGATTAATGTTGACGCGCTTGTTTGGTTAATTTTTTTTGTTCTGTGTACTCCTGAGTATAAGTCCTTTGCTACCAATTCATCTCACATTTCATGTTTAACACCTGACCCTACGCTATTATGCACGTGATATGAGCAACACTCACACGTTTTGAAATGTATTTGTATACCGTATGATGATACCAAACGGTATCGGAACGTCGTGAGAAATTGTATTTTTGTTTTCAAAATTTGTTAATTAAATTTACATTTTGCGAAGGAAATAGTCTGTTTATTTTAGTCGAATTTAAATTTATAAATTATACACGGAGACCCAATACATAATATCAATCAAGTAATTATCAATGTCAGGCAAGTTGACCAAATGAATCACAGAAACGAAGACAAAAACAAGATAATTCAATGTAAGTACTAATTATGTCTAGGAATGAAGTTAACGCAATTAAATGAACTGTTACGTCACAAAATATGCATGTACTATTGTCACAAAAATCAGTACCATTTGATTATTCTTTCAACAAACATAATTTGGGACAAATGTAAAAATCATACACTTATACCACAATAATATGAATATACTTTAGTCTTCAGATGTATCAGTAAACTTGAAAGCTATTGCATTAAAGATATTATATTAAACTTTAATACTCTCCGTTGTAATGGAAATATATACGAATAATATAACGTAAAATACGAAGATAACTAAGCTATGAAATAACCATAAATACCCTTCATAAATATGCATCCTTCTGATTCAATGCATCAGCTACTTACAAATTTATCGCTGACTGTTAATGTTCAAGTACGTGCGAGTAATACAAATGAAATTCATCCTCTCCATATCGAATATTGATAATTTATTTAGGTCATAAACTGAGTTACTAAATAGATTTCCTCAAGTAGTGTATAATGCTGCGGGGACCTTATTAGAAACGCGTACATGCAACTCATGAAATTGTGAGCTGCGTGAAGAGGATTTACAGCGCTTGTTGGTAATCCAGTTATACCCTCATTCTCTACAACTTCATATGGCATTGTATTCGTCGTAAACAAAAATAACACGACCCACGTGAAAGGAGTGGAAGAAATACTGCGGCATTCAGCAGCAGAGCGAATCGGGTCATCTCCCCGCGTCCACATCGAATCCGTGACGTCGTCAAAACGCAGCGCGTGGTATTGCACGAGCGGAGGATACGACCTGCACTCCAAGATATTTAACGGAAACGATTGAAATCGAGCGTAGCCGAAGAAATAGAACGCGACCTATGAAGACGGATGGAGGAGGTAGAGGAGATGAGAGCGACGTATCACATGACGCGGTTGCAATATTCGCGTCTCTGCCATCCGGCTTACCCCGGGTTATGAGCGTACGCGACCACGGTAGCTTCACTCCGCGTCGCTCCCACACGCAAAGCGGGGGATGCCAATGTCAACGCAGACGATGTCTCCATGGAGGTACGGAGATATGCGTTTTCTCGACGCACATATGAACTTACCACCGCTCCATAAGCGAAAATTATCTTGTTATACCTCACATCGCGCAACAGTTCATACATTTTATTGTAAATTATGATGGCATTAAGATTTCTCAGTTTTTGATAATGCGATGAAAACGAAGTTATTTGTTCCAAGAATACGGTGATAGGAGATTCACACAATTTAGTTCTTTTTCTTCTCGGTATTGAGCAATAGTTCCTATATCATTTGTTTACTATGCTAGAAAACAACCGAATAAATAAAATATGGCCCAGAAATGATATTGACCATGAACTATGTATGATTTGAATAAATGTGTAGTTTGAACCATAATAAGCTTATAATTTTGGAGGGGAAGAAAAGAAAGACATTGAGTATCGGTTTTCATAGTAATTGGTTTGGGAATTCCATTAATGTAAAGTTTGCTGAGCATTTATTTTAAAACCGTACACAAACAATGACAGAGTAATGAAACTCATTTATATCAGAACTATTGGTGTGTTGTCAAAATTTACAAAACTTTTGATACATATTTTGGTATCATTACACAATTGTTTATTATAACTAATCGAAATTAATTAGTGACATCAATCTAAAAGCTTGTTTATTTTGTCAAGAGACATTTCTCCAAAGAGTTAATTCTTACAATTTACAATATCATATGTTTGACACATCAGCACAACTCGTATTTACGTCGGAATTTTACGAACCAAAATGTACAAGAAATAAAATAATTTAAAACACATTTGGGCACGCATTAATATGATTTCTATATCCCTTATCTCCAATTTTATTCTAGGGACACCCAAAACACTCAACGGGTTCAAACTTGATTGAGAATATACGAAGTATAAATGACATAAAATTATATCCATACACAACTGAGAACTTCAGGAAACCAAAATGGAGTATTGAATCGTGAAATTCCAAAAGAAGTGTGCCAATACCTCGTTGATATCACGCCTAAAAGTGGATGCTGCGATATATGAAAAGAAGAAGTCAATTACATATTAAATGCTTTCAGGTTGAATTGTACTGTGAAGTTATATTTTCTGTCGAAATAATGTTCGTAGACTCCAAATTTGTCGTGTTCATTTTCGTTCGGGATATCAAAATATATGCCGTCATTAGCAACATTTCATAATACATGCGTTTTTAGAACATTACATATAGAAATACATGCCGTCTTTTCATTTCATACTATTTTTGACACTTATTCAAAATATTCACTTGATGCACAGCAAATTATTTAGTGACTACATAATCCTTGATTAAAATTAAGTGGTTCAAAAATATTAAGCTAGTATATCTGGATGCAACAGGTAAATGATATACCTTTCAATGCTTTTCTCTCGCAGTGTAGCATGTTCACGAATTGAAACGTATTGAAAGGTAAATCTTAAAATTGTATTAAAAAACAAATTTACTCCGGAGTAATGACTATTTAATTAACACCAATCATGATGAAGAGAACGAACATTTTCAAAATGTTGAAACGTCGCATCGTGTTAATGAAGAAAAATAAATTTTACTACCTATCCCGACCCGAGGGGAAACAGACGTGTCATTATGATAACAAGTCACGTCACAAGAATAAAACCCGTTAAGAGGTCTGAAGGGCATATCTTAAGGGTAAAGGTTATGACGGACGAGTTGAGGCAAAGGACTAGTAATTACACCAGCAGAGAGTGATTAAGCTAAGAACCGTCGGTGGTAGGGAAAACGTCTGCGACGAAGAAGGCGGTTTTAATATCTGTGATGGGTTGAGGTCTTTCCAAGCGTCTACTCCAACGCAGCTGACTCGAGACATCACCAGACTGCGACACAATCACATTAAGAATATGAGAAATTCTTTAAATCTTTCATACGGGGAAATGTTTGTTTTTAAGATCCAGATAAAAATATTATTCGTTTAGTTTGTGTTACCTTGTTATAGTGATTTGTATATCGGAATATTTAATACGTTTTAAAACAGATTCTGACTTGCTACCAATACTGCCTAAATTCGAAGCATCTATCTATTTTAGAACAACTAGGTGAATTTAAAGCGTTTCTACGTGATTTCCTCATAATGTACAATAAAATATTCAAAATATTAATTCGTCTAGTCACTCAAAAAAGGTGAATAATTTGGTTAAACGAAGAGAAATGTAGTATGAAATAACTTACTCTTCTTCTTCACCGAGTCCGTGATGGATTGAATAAATTTTCATTTAACTGTATTATTGATATTATAAATGTATTTTGTGTCACTACTGTGATTATATTCTACAGTTATTTTATAATTATGAAGTGAACCTTGCTCAGTTCTTCGACTTTCATCAGAAATTACTTCAAAACCATACAAAAAAAAAATCGAAATACAAGTAAATTGTAATTAAGAAATATATCATTTATAATAAAAGACACAGTTACATACTTCGTATAACAACATGGATAAAAAATAAATTGTGTTTGTACGTATAAAAAATACTTCTATGTTCGATACAATAAATAAATTTACTCAAGTTGAAATTGTATACGTATAGTTTTAGAATTTAAAAAAAATCAAGACGTATATTACCAGCAAAATTGCATATTTACAAATCACCCTGGAAAAAATTGAAATGCATGGAATATAATTCCCTTGTTCTAATTCGCAATTACTTATCTTCAAAATTTCTTCAGGAAGATTCTGTTGATTACTATTATACCTCTTTCTAAAATTTAAGATACAATAACCTAAATGTAATTCATTTTACAACAATGAATAAACGAAAAATCCATTTGAAGGTGTATTGACAAAAGTCCGTCAGTTCATATTTGATTAAAATTGATTTATCATCATTATGTTGAGCTGAAGATAATTGGAAACAATAACCTGTTCACATAATTTTTAAGGATACAAATAAATGCCACAAAACGTGTTAAGAGAATTTTACGAGCACAATATACACACATAACGGGAAAAGTAAATACCAATTAATCTGAAATATACAAATGGATATGCAATTTGGAAAATATGATTATCACACGTAGAAAACAATCATAATACATGGACGATATAAACGTATGAATATTAATGCACCCATACATTTTTTGTCAAAGATGGAATGCGTTTCTGATAAGATTGCTATTGACGGAGTTATTTAGAAACTAAATTCGTTTCGTGCTTGCTCTTTTTAATCACTTTTAATATTGCAGCTTTCTTTGTTCATCGATTCTATTATATTTAAGTTACGCCATTGTATATTGTGTGAAAATCATAGTCTTTTCAAAACTTATGAAATCTTTACTTTTAGTCTAATGTTGTTAGATGTGTCTAAATGAAGAAAATTGAATGAACTCTACTGCAATGATGTTTAAAATTTTAATTTAATGCTCTCAGTATAAGAAGATAATTTATATTATCGTTGAACTTGTCTTAAGAGTATTATAATACGTAAAATAGAGGATGTGTGGTGAATCTTACTTGCCTCATGATTCGAAAAACTAAAGTATTTTTAAGAAACACAGTATTTAAAAAATACGCAGATACTTCATCTAAAAGTACATTAATATTTTATGACTAACAGGAAATTAAAAAAATCCACATTGATTGAACTTGTTCAACAATATTTCAGCGAACACTTAAAAGTTCAACGAACATTCAATGAAGACGCGTCGAAGAACATACAAAACTAGAGTCTCAGAAAGACAGCCGTAAAGATTATTTGTTGGAAAATGTTTGCTCTCTAGGCCAACACTGGTTTGTTGGGAGGAATCTGTGATAGTGAGAGATTGCTCGTTTGATTGTTTGTGCGTGTTTGTTTACAAGTGCACCATGTATTATTAAGTGCGAGAAATGATTTCTGTTGAACATTTCGAGAAAGAAATATTAAATCTTATGTTTTGTATCAATACTATAAAAACAGGTTTTCTATAGGATTCGAATGATGCAAGCTGTCGAAAAAATAGGTGAAATGGTTCCTTTGATAATATTACTTCGGAAATAGGGTTTATTGTGAAGGCAGTTACAGTCTTCCACATTAACAAACATTCATAAATATTTCATCTTTAATTATTTTTACAAAAAGCTTTATGAATATCAAATCGTTATATTGTTTCAAATATAAACCCTCAGTAAAGATTTTTATATTCATAAAAAAATTAATTTTATTTTATTAAACTGTTACTGAAATTTCAATGAATGCAGGGGATTATGACATTTAAACAGTTTTGTGTCACAGTCCCCTGTTTCCATGGTTGGGATGAAACATTACTTCAAAGTCCAATAAAGCAGTACGAAAGGACAGTGCTGCTGCATGTTTAAATGCGACGAATGAAATGCTGCAAGTTTAAATACCGATATTGTAGTGAACTTTATTAGAACTCGTATTAATGTCACATAAATAACTCTCACCTTCCGTTGAATGTAATCATATATTGAGTGTGGCAGAAATGTGACATAACGACACGAAAATTATACTCGAATGTAACAAGCCTATAACAACGAACCTATCAATTGATACTACGAGACAAACAAAGGAAATAAATAAGTTTTCGAAAGAGATGAGAGTTCTTACGTATGAAATCTATATATGTAATCGTGTCAGAATTGCTTCTGACAGAATTGCTTACCCCCCAGTAATCGTGTCAGAATTGCTTACCCCCCTCCCCCCCCCCGGGGACTTACATCTAGTAAGTACGTGTTCGGCAAACATGGGGCCCCGAGCTGAGTCTGGCATTCCTTTCACTTACTTGTGCAAGCCTCCTTCCTTTCTCTTTCCTGACCTTCCTTGGTCACCTCTTGTTCTTTTCGATCCCGACGCTAATCGATTGCGAGGGCTAGGGTATCTTTCATTTTCCTAATTTTTTGTAATGTTTTGATTTTTGGTTTTGAGATATGTTTCGATATATTGTAATTCAGGAGGGTGTGGTTGAGTTGTTTGGTAAGTCCCACATGCGGGGAGAGTTATGTTGGCTCTCCTTTGTGCGTGACTGCGTTTTCCCTAACTGTACAAGTTTTTAGTGCTCTAATGACCGCGATGTCGACGAGCCGTAAATCCCCACAAAAAAATTGCTTCTGGGGTAGAGGACTTCTAACAGCATTGCTGCTTCGGGGACATCGCGTTGAGGCTCCTCTGCGCCCTGGTCGTTGTACACGACGTCGTACACGGCCTGTTCTCAGACGATCTCCTAAATGACGGAGATAAAATGAATGACATGCGAATGAGGTGAAATGATGATGAGTGAATGTTGTAGTGGGATGAATGGCAGGGGAAACGGGAGAGCCTCGAGAAAACCTGCCGCGAACCCGCTTTGTACACCACCGCGAATTCTACTTGGATCAGACAGAGTTTGAACCAGCGTCACCAAAGGCAGAAGGCAAAAACGCTAGGCACTACGCCACAGGTCACATATCCTTGAAAATAAATAAACATACTTGTCTTAACTAAAGTACAGCACTGTAAGTATAGGTACTCTCATGCCGCCATTTTGGTCCAAAGAGGCTCATGCAAGTTGTGTGTTCCATGAAACCCCATAGCTAATAACAGTACTTCGGGTCATTTCGGATTTTGTTTTCAGAAGAAAGTAGCAGTTTTTGATACGAAATATTGAATTAATTACAAATATTTTCTGTTATTGACATAGACTTAAAAGAGAATTTAATTCGTGTTTGTAAATACATGCAAAACATTGCACAAGACTCGCCATGCGCTCCGTCAGTATTGTTGCCTCTCCGTCGGCCGCTTCACTTTCATTATTAGGAGATTTTGAAAAGATCATAGCTCTGCAGTACTGACTCTGACTGAAGTGCCATTCTGTGTTATTCTAACCTGTTTTCACGCGTCATAAGATATTTTACTCAATTTTCCGTCCTTAAAATACATGTGAGTACGAGCAATTTAAAAAAATCACGTCATTCTGTCCACACACAAATTGTCAAACCAATTTTTGCCACAAAATTTGCCAAAATTTCCCTCTGTGTGCACTCTGGATTAGTTTGGGTAATAATTGCTATGTCTGTCAATGCTGAAAATGAGTCTCTTATAACTCCTGGAGTTAGATCTATAGCACTACGGCATCTTCCATCTTCCTTCTAGCCAGCTTCCCTTTCTTATCTCAATTACACATGAAAAACTATTTAAGTTAAACATGAGGATCAACAGTTATTTGGAATCACAAATGTCTCTCGGGTCCCTGTTTGAGAGCCATTAATTGGGATGAACTTTCCTACCTAACTCTACTAATATCATAAAAACATGACATTTTCAATTAGAAGAAAGATTCTGCAAAAAGGTGACATTTGTAACCAAAAAGGTCCATTTATTAACAACGTGTAAACATGAACACTTATAAACATTGCAAAGACAGCTTTCAAATATAATGTATCTCGAGAATGTTTGCTCAAGATGCTCCTGCAGCGACGCAACTGAACAGTATCTGCGAGCTTGGGTGCACTAACTGAGTCCGATGCCCTACATCTAACCACGCCAACTCTTACTCTCGGACTGCACGAAACATGTTACCGCTCACTATGACGGGGTTTCGCCCGTCCTCTCGCTGTCGCTCTGTGCTGCTCGCGACTGTGATACTGCGGTTCAACCGCACCTCCTCCGCGCAAGTCGCTTCCACCATTTTATATAAATATAAAATTCATAATAAAATTCATCAAATAAATTATTAACAATTAAATATCTGGTGTTATTAATACCAGTAACATTTATTTCTTAATATTATTAATCTGGTGTTATTAATTTTATTAATCTGGTACTGTTATTTTATTAACCTGGTATTATTAATAAAAATAACAATTATTTTATTAAAAACAATAATTATAACTATAAGCTATAGGCATTGTACCTGAGCTCTCAACAGATAAAATTTAAGTTGATAGTTTAAGGTAATAAACTTGTCAGTGACTTTCATGATTTTGAACATGACTATTATTTCTCGTAGTTAATTAGAATCGTTTAACTTCTTAATTTATTTATTTTCTATTTTTATTTTGGAGGGGTAAATCAACATAGGGTGAACACGCGTTATTTACCTTCAGTTTAGAAGTAGGCACTTAAATATTTTAATGTTCTTAGAAAACCCCGACAGAATACCAGCAAACAAACTTGCGATTGTAGATTTTTCGGGGAATATTTTGGACAGTGGATTGAATTGGTCTGTTAATGAATTTCTGCTTTGCGTTACATATATTTCGTTTATTACACTCAAATTTTGTAGTCGTCAAAACTCGTATTTGATTCATGAAACAATAAATTTGGGATTATTTTCAGTTAGAGTAGGTTAAATTCACTTCGTATTAGAGAAACACAGAAAAATAAAATGAAAATTCTTACTCGTGTCTAAAAATGAAAGGAATGTTGCAAAAGAAATATGTTTTGAAATCAAATATTCATATTTTGTCATGTAAATTGGTCTCACATAAGTTTAATCCTGTACCCTTCCAGTGGTGTTGTTTACAAGACCAAAGTCTGACGTCAATTCGCCATGCGCCGGCAGAAACAAGGCCTGGGATTGAGTGGTGCAACGTTTCCATGGACACAAATAAATATATCAGAACTTTCCGACTTCTGTCAAAACAAAATAATTGATGACAAATTTTTCTTACCATTTAATTCAATTTGATTTTTTGGTTGTCTTCGATCGTCACGCAGAAACAATATCGTGACATAAAAATCGTTTATAGTTACTGTAACATTGATAAAGAAATTTAGACTATTGACACCCTGTGAAGATTTCTCAGTCCTCCTAACACGAGGGTACCAATCAATAGGACCACAATGTCGTGAAAACAGTTAATACAATGGTATATGCAAGGTTATCTATGGCTAGTACGCATAAAAACGAAGTAAATGCTTTCATTCTGCTAAGTATTGTGCTGTTATCTTTTGATTTTCCACATGAAAAGTATATGGTATAGCTCGTATTAGGGGTGTTGAAAAAATATTGATATTGTTCTTTCCATATATCGATATTTTTCTTTCGATATATCGATATGTTTTTAACAATATATCAATGTATCGACAATAATAATAATAATAAATTTATTGCCAAAAAAGCAGTACAAACTGCGTATGATCACGTGGAGGACGATAAACTAATTTACACTCCGGAAGCAAGCAAGAGACCATCCCATCAATTCCGATCAAGGGCCCTAAGGCAGAGGCGGATTCAAAAATTTCAGTAAAATTTCTTAGATTAGATAAAAAGATAAGAATATTAAAATTCAAATATTGGATACGATATTTTTTTGAAAAAATTATAAGTTTTGAGGAAATTAATAGTTAATATATCATTTTTAAGAATATTGATAATATTAAATTTTGAGAGATAAAAATCTAAAACTGAGTGAGAAAGAAATCTTACTTGACTGGTATTAGGTATAATTGAATTAACACTGGAAAGGCACTGAAATATTGTCAACGAGGCGTGAGACAGGTGCATGCGTTGACTCACAGACCGTCGATCCTGTCAATCCCGGTTGTTAAGGTCACCGTAAGCTTCTGATAGGGTTGAAGTAGTGACAGTTCCATTGCACCGTAACGTCCTTGACTGGTAAAAGAAATAATTGAAATATATTATAAAATATTCTCATCGTGGAGTTAGGGATGGTGATAACGGAAAAAGAAGATAAATATAATATATTATATCAATCTTTTGATACATCGAAATGAAATATCAATATACCGGGATTATTATGCATAATAATGACTATTCTTCAACGGTACTAAAAATATTTTACAAAACAAAAACAAAATTTTCAGTTATTTTTTAAATTTTCTCATAATTATATACATGATTCATTTTCTTTAGTCAGTATTCTTGAAACTTGAGTTTTTGTTATGATATGGTTTAATCAGCATCATTATATTGTGATGTCAAAAATAACACGTATATTTACAATAACTGAGCTAATATCTCAATTTCTTCCTGAGATGTAATGACAAAATATGCCGAAATCGCGAGACACAGGAACATATAAAACATTTTTACCCGTTTGCACTTATAAAAAATTACATTGAAAACCTGGTTTTTAGATATTAGAATTACCACGAACGACCGAGATGACATCTTAATGTTTGAAAATGGCTCAAATTTCGAAAAATATCCCCCTTCCTAAAACCCTACTCTAAAATTCCTCTTAAACAAAATTAAAAGAAAACCTTTTCTTAATGTGTTTGTGCAATATAAAAACAACAAGCCGTTGAAATTTCAAATTCATCAGTAAAATAATTTTTACTATGCGTTGATGAATTTGAAAGTAAGTGCAGGAGTAAGTTAGATTCACATTATCGCCGCTTGTATTATTATTTTCAATTAATTTTATTCATGTTATTTGAATCAATTTTATACATTTTTATAGTTTATCTTTTGTTTGTCCGTTATAAATATAACTTTGTCCGTTATATTTCCTACCATCTTTAAGATATGCCGCTATCGAGTTACATTTGTTTGGCGATGAAAATATAATACGATGTGTATATCATCTTAATAAGAAAACAAATTATTCTGTTTTGCAAAATTTAAATTTCAGGGAATTATAAACATATTCAGAAGCAGAGAATTCATAAGATGTTCAAAACTCAATTAGTGAAATCGGCATCTTATTAATGTTAAAATCGATTATTAATATTCCGTAACACACATAAATTGAAAACGTACAACAAGTTGTAAACAAATTAGCGAATGTTTAAGTTTGTCGCGTTTCAAATATTTTCACTCTTTCAGTCAGGTCAACGGATTATGTCATCGTCATGTGAAGGCTTTTGGTAGAGGTTTTGTAAGGTAATCGGGAAATGTTCACCGCATAATGCGGGAATTAAATCCTTTTCAAACACAAATCACAACGTAAATCTAAGACCACACAATGGAATTACGATTTCAAATGTTGTAAACGTGACATCGACGTATTTGAATACATCCAGTGACAATGTATTATCTTCTGATCAATTCATTTCTGTTGTACTCCTTTCATGCCGATGTTCCACTAACAAGAAAATATACAGTACCAACAACTGATCATAATAAATTCAAGATTTTTGTCCTTTGTATGGCGTTACCACCATTTATTTTGTTTAATTTTAACCTTTTTGTAATACTGCCAAATATTTAGTATAATTCAAGAAAGAGAGCAAAAATCTACATAGTACGGATACAGGAATGACATACAAAAATGCTTACTTTTTAGGAATAATCCTAAATCAATCTGTATTATACTTTGGTCAGGATGGACGTAAAAGACAAATTTGAACTGATTTTTCATTCAACTCCTTAAGAAAAATTAAGCAGATTTCAGTGGTAGTTCATATATCATTGATAAAAATAATAACCTCCATTGATTCAAATGTGAGGGTTGTCCAAAAACTGAATTTTGATGTTTGAAGTGAGAAATTTCGAAACATCTCCCTTACAACAGTCATCTGGCATTACCCTCCTAAAATTAGAGGAATTTTTGAGTGAGAAACAGTTCGCAAATAAGCAGTTGTATGTCCTGGCCCTGATCATTGTTGGTAGTAGAGAACACCATTGGTATCAATAAACATGTTCCTCCTTACAATAAATGCCTTGATCGCTCTGGTAACTTCATTGAAAATTAGATTAAGGTCCTGAATTAACATTGTGAATCGTGCTTTGTAAATACATCTGAGTAATTAATTATTTTTACCCAAACGGTGTTCTGTTTTTGGACGACCCTCGCATTTGGATCAATGGAGTTTATCTTTTTTATCGGATATGTGAACTACCACTGAAATCTACTGATTTTTTTCTTAAGGAGTTGCATGAGAAGTCAATTCAAATTTCAGGTTCTTTTTACACGCATTAATGAATAGTTCATTTTGTGATGATATCATTAGTTGTTTATTATTTATGCCCAAACGTTCTTTACTTTTCTGACGATCATTATATATGGGAATCTCTCCCGAACTGAGAAGTTTCTAAATTACAAACTTCAACATAACTCGTGAAAAACAAACGTTTTCCAACAAACGAGATATAAAATGGAAGACCACTCTCTGCAGTTGGATTTAATGAAACAATAACATTGACGTGGAGGTGGTGTTTTCGCAAGGAACCAACCTTCCGCGTGGACGGAGACCGCGATGGTTACGAGAACGCAGTAGGGAAAGCCTCGGCCAGCGTGGGATAGCAAAGCAGAAACGACTGTAGGGGGCTTCGATCGTAGTGACGTCACACTCTGTACACGCGTGTTGGAGGCGCCGACCGACACGCCCGCGTGAGGCGGCGCGGTGTCAGGAGTTCAGAAGCCGTCTTGCGTCCCATGGTGAGAATCGATTCACATTCTTTATTCTCGTTACTTTTTTTGTCAAGGTCAGAGTCTTTTGTAACAAACGTTTCGTATATTTTATTGCTCCTCGCTTCGAATTAATTGGTTGCGAAGACCGAAATGATTACAAAGAAGCAATGAATTTTAAAAGAAATTTATATTGGTTTTTCAAAACGGAAATGTAAAACACATCTGAATAAATCTATAAAATCTAAATATTAAATGAAAAAGTAAGCTCATCTTAATAATTGCAATCGATGCCAGGATTTATTATGTGGTTGTTGCCAATTGGGATATGGTTTTCAGATATAGGTCTATGAAATGATTTTAACAAATTTAAATTGTCAACGTTTTGACCTGAATTTTTGTCTTTTTCAGGTACACAAACATACACATATACGATTATAAATTAATATTCTAAAAGCACAAGAAACGTTGGCAGTGAAATGTATTAAAATCATTTCATAGATCTATAGCTAAAAAAATCATCCCGGATATCTAAGAGGTAAAAAAGAGAGAAAGATGTATTTGTTCATATTTATCTCGTGACATATCAGTAAGTAGCACTTTCTGATAAACCATTTATGAACTGGGTAGATCGGCACAATTTATTGAACGAATCGTGTCAGCATTCATCTGCTTACATATATAAAGAGATTAGAATATTAATAGATCGTCCACTTGGAAACATTTAATGTTCAAAAAGGGTTCTATAAAACGTGTACGATGGTTGAAATCAGTATTTATGATACCCATCATCATCAATAATAATAATAATAATAATAATAATAATAATAATAATAATAACAAAATATCAAAATACCAACAACTAGCCTTTGAAGTAAAAAAACTCTGGAATGTTCAAGAAGTGATCATAGTGCCTATCATTTTATCTACCCTAGGACTAGTACCCCAATCCCTGGTCGACTCTATTAAAAAACTCAAAATCAACACCAATATAATTAGTAGATTGCTACACAGCGTCCTTCTGTCCTCAGCCCACATTACCAGAAAGTTCTTGGACCTGAAATAGATTCTTCCTCCCAGCAGAACTTGATTTAATAATTCACTGCTGAGAGAAAAACCAACACAAGTTGAGAGAACTAAATAATAAATAATAATAATAATAATAATTTCTTTTTACAAGAAACTTGATCAAAAGGCAAAAAGTATCAAATAGTATTTTAAGAGTACATTGTGACCAAATTATTGATTCAAATTCGTTTAAAAATGTGTTTACTATTACAGAATTGATCAAGAAAAATTATCCAAGACTGTAAAGAATTTAAATATTGATAATGTTAGCATGAAAAACGGAACTCCTCAATGCTAATAACAAAAGCATCCATAGTTCCATCGCAAGAATTAGCGTGTATTTGTTCTCAGAACGGATACACGAAAGTTAACACAATAAGTGCACATGTCAAGGATATCTAATAAACATTTTTTCGTATGAAATATTATGCTATCTAATGTATCTGAAAATTTCTGACATGACACATGACATCTTTGAATTGTTTCAACTGTCTCTTGCGTGGACATACGAGGGTGCGTGGTGTCATTTGCGTGCACGAAGTATCGTGCCTCGTAAAATTTATATTCACATCCAGTTTTCGAATTTGTTAGAAACAAACATATGTGCAGGAGCACAACATTGCATTCATGTGTTCATCATTGGCGAACTTCACTAATTCGGCGTCTTCCATCGTCAAAACCTTAGAATAAGTAAATTTAGTATTCTACCTTTGAATAGAGTAAATATAAAAATTACCGCAGGACTCAAGTCTTAAAAATATTATTCGTGAATTTTAGTACATTGATAAGAATAAATGAATAAATACGTTGATAAATTAATTACGAACGAAAAAAACTTATTTTATTAAATGGTGAAACGAAACATCCATTCGATTTAAAAAATTAAAAAAATCAGAAATTTTAAAATGGTAACATACGTTCGATTCCACTTTTCAGGAAAACTGTTATTTTTTCACAATTTATTTGAACCCCATATATATGAAAAGGATTATTAATTATATTATTATTAAATATTTATTTTTAAAATCCTGGAAAAAGAGTTACAGAACATAATCTGAAATTATTCATGTGCATATCTCGTATATGTTAAACATTTAGAAATTGATTCTAGATAAAGAATTGTTTACAAAATAACGGAAAAGGGATCGAGATATTCATTCTTCTAACATGGCTCAAAACGTATATGTCGTTCTCCAGTATTGATTTCATCCCTACAAACACAACATCTGTTTGATTGCTGTCTCTTATANTGATTGTCTGTAAGTCGGTTAGTGCGCTAATTACTAGAGAACAACGAATTAGATACCCCTGTTCTCTTTTTAAATCATAGATGTATTACCTGACACACAAATCTGTTTACTTACGTTTAGTATATGTTTACTTATGTTTAGTGACATAAGAAATTAGCAGTGACGATAATACTGTATCAAATCAGAAAATCTAGTATCAATCTTTGAAGAGGTATATTCGTGTACTACGATTAGTGTATTTAACGCAGTTAAAAAATACTGTTAAATTCTAATGTTTTGGGGAATAGTTTTGATTCTACACACATGTTTGTGAACATCCGCCACTCCCGCTGTGACGTGTCACAGATGCGGTCGGGGCAGGCACTCTCAACCGGCGGAACGGAGATCGAGCAGGCTACGAGCGGACTAACATAGGTAGAAAAAAACAACATAATACCAAAGAATATTACCTATAAAACCGTCATTCTGAAGGACACCCTAATACTATTCCACCATGACAAAAGAGTATGAAGAATTTAATGATTTTGAAAGCGAATACTTTCATTGAGGATACATATAGTGACACAAATTGGGGAAGAGGCACTTAATGTAGTGCATAGAGAAATACTTGGGTTAATGTGTTTGCTCGATTATAAGGAAGAGTTAAACCAACTTAACAAAAACTGCCTATGCGAAGCCCTAACAACCTCTACTTGGATCGTTAAGTCTTTTCGCGAAAACCTGATTTACCGTTCGCGAGGCAACGCAGCGAAGGAGTCGCAGCGGTTGAACTGTGGCTGTCAGGTGGATCGAGCGTTGTCGGCTTGAGGTAATCGGTGAGCACGGGAGGTTGCGTGACGCTGCTCACTTGTTTATTAATGACCCGCGCTACCAGAGGCAACCCTCGCAATGCGACCTCGCCCCCGCTCTTGACTTGTCTGCCACAAGTGCCTTCTCATCAATGTACGCAACAACTTGTTTCTTCAGACTTCGTCGTATACGCGATGCATAGAAAGTATTGTAATGGCAAATATTGAAGAGGTTATGGTACAATTCACGTTTTAGAGGTCATTCATACTGACCTTAATACAAAAAAAAAAAAGAATCTTACAGTTGTTTGACCCTCCGTATGCTTCATATCCACAATTATAATTCTAATCTACCATTACATTTTAAAATTTAATTCTTATAACTAAAAATTTCCGTTCATAATTTTCACTTTTTGTTCCCATTATGTAACTATCAGTCATGTAGTCACTATCTTTGTTTATTGACACTTGAGGATGACCTGAGCAAGGGGGGAAACGTTGCGGTTTTTAAAGTACTCAATGTAAAGTCTACATAGAAGGTCGTCGTATAAAGATACCTTGCATCCACTATGTAGCATTCATCCGCGGCGTATATCTATTATGAATGGTTTTCAAATTTTATTTTGGTAATTGGTCAAGTATCTTAAACGGGAGACATAACAAGACCCTCAATAATAAAATTTAATCACAATAAAATATCACCTCACGTTTTGTTGACATTATTGATGTTTTGAATGTCACTCCATAGCGTAATAAACTCGCACTGACGACGCGCCGAGAGACCGATCGGTAACTTCGAGGTTTTACCCCAACAAGGAAATCCTGTTAGTAGTGTGGATGACGGTCAATATGAGGGAAAAAGCATGGTAAACGACCGTTGATTCAGGGAAAGTGCTCATAATTCGTAACTTTTCCCGGAAATTGTCGTTGCGTAACCTCATTTCCCCAACCTGACCCTCCAGTCCCGTTGCATAAAGTACGTCCGCTGGAAGAGGTCAATAAGAACACGATCGGCGGTTGGACTACAGTCAGGAATTCTCGTCGACCTTCCAACTGTTATCACCCGGTTAGAACAACGACACATGCACCACCCCAACTCTTCGCTCAGAATAGTTTTAGTGTGTTAGATGACATGTCCCAGTTTCCTCCCTTACCTACTCGTTTCATCCCCTCCCGTCCAGTACACAAACCAGTTCACATACCACGCACTTGTAAGCACAGCCGCCCAAAACCACGAAAAGTACCCAGAAATGAAACCAACACTTCCACGTAGAAATCAAACGTACTCATATTAGCTGATTTGCACGGTTGGCAGATGTCCTCCGTTTTGCGTGGATTGCTTCGTAGTCGGTTCTCAGTCTCCGATTTCTTTAAGCCAAACGCTCGTTTGGCTGAAGTTATTCGAGAACTGGACACCTACACTAAAACACTCACAGAGCGATTCACAGTAATCATCATAGGTGGGCAGAACGATATTAAATTGGGTAATCTTTTCAAGGCTTCTAAACTTCTACAAAAACTAAAAACAGCCTCTCAGCACACAAACATAGTACTCCCTAGCCTGCCTCCA